>OX369265.1:9932852-10373135 GCA_947284805.1 Coleophora flavipennella | reverse complement strand
ACCCTACCCCCCTTTCACACTACACTACTTTTTGTTGATAATGCAGGATTTTTTTCACACCTTGGATTACAGTTTTAGAAAGGATCCCTATTTGAAAATATAATATAGCCTGTAGCAACTGCGGATAGTGTAGCTTCCCAACAGTGAAAGAATTTTTCAAATCGGTCCAGTAGTTTCGGAGCCTGTTGAATGCAAACAAACAAATCCATCCTCTTTATAATATTATTATTACTACGCTAAGGCTGCATTGCTTGTTGGGGGCCACACTGGTCATTGCGCGGTGGCGGTGTTTATTTTCATAAATTTTTAATATCTTCTGAATGGAATGTCCGATTTAAGTAATGCAAAAGGTTATCTCTATAGTTATCTATATATCGAAACATTTCACTACATAGTATAAAACAAAGTCGCTTTCTCTGTCCCTATGTCCCTTTGTATGCTTAAATCTTTGAAACTACGCAACGGATTTTGATGCGGTTTTTTTAATAGATAGAGTGATTCAAGAGGAAGGTTTATATGTATAAAATAACATCCATTAAATAGTGGTAGAGTACTGTTATTTTTGAGGTTTCTAATGTGATGTCGTAAATAATTACATTTTTCCGCTTACATTGCAAACGCAGGCTGAACCTACGAGTTTTATCAAAATAATGTACTAAGTATTGTACACATTGAAAAGGTCTACAGAAAAGTCCGTGATGGTATATGTCTATCTCTTATGGATAACCCACAATAACTTTTTTTTGTCATTTTTTTGGCTAATTTTCGAAGCGATTTTAACCAATACAGCATTGCGTCTGTAATGTTTCTAAACAGAGCAATACAGGAAAATTGATGCGTGACTGCTCATTAATAGTCTGGGACGAAGCTACCATGTCAAACAAGACGTCTGTGGAAGTACTGGATAGGACAATGCGCGATTTGCGCAACAAAAATTCACCTATGGGTGGATTTACAATTCTGTTCTCAGGAGATTTCCGTCAAATCCTACCAGTTGTGACTCGAGGAACACGTGCTGACGAAATAAATGCTTGCCTAAAAAGATCCAACCTTTGGCCACATGTCAATAAATTAGAGCTTAAAACTAATATGAGGGTTTCGTCATCTTCACGTGAGAACAGGCTATTTCCAGAGATGCTGCTAAAAGTTGGCAACACAAAGTGAGGGAAGGATTGACCTAGAAAACCTTTGCGTTTTGATAGACAACATCCAAGAGTTAGTCAACAATGTCTATCCTGACATTGATAACATAAGTTATAAGACAATATCTTGGTTTAAAGAAAGAGCGATTCTGTCACCAACTAACGAACAAGTAGATAAAGTAAATAACTTGATTCTTTCAAAGATTGATGCGCCGACGAAAATATACTACTCGGTCGATACTGTTCTCGATTTGGAAGAAGCTGTTCATTTTCCTACAGAATTTCTAAATTCTTTGAACCCGTCGGGACTCCCTCCTCACAAAATGGTGTTGAAAGTAGGTTGTCCTGTTATTTTATTAAGAAACCTGAATCCACCTAAACTTTGCAATGGCACGCGTTTGCTGGTAAAATCATTGAAAACTTTCATAATAGAGTGCACAATACTCACAGGATGTGGTACCGGAGAAGATGTATTGATTCCCCGAATCCCTCTGATACCATCGGATTTACCCTTCCAATTTAAACGTTTACAGTTTCCGGTAAAGACATCTTTTGCAATGACCATTAATAAATCGCAGGGTCAAACCTTCAACGTTGCAGGCTTAGATTTGAGCGTTGACTGTTTTTCACATGGACAACTGTATGTCGCTCTTTCAAGAGTGACCTCCAGAGAAAACATGTTTGTATTGTCTAATGACAAGAAAGCTGTGAACGTTGTTTATAAAGACATTCTGTAATATGTTGTAAAAATAAAATAAATAGTTAAAAATGTAAAAAGTAAATAAGTAAAAATGTAGTGTATGAATTTAGATATTCCAAAGATAGCAGGAAATCTTCATGGTATAGGGAAAGGGGGATTGTTTTACTCCAAATTTAACGCGTGCGGGCCACGGGCAGTAATGAATAAATCAAAACTACTGAATCGATTTTAATCACATAGGCTATATATTTTATACCCGTGCGAAGCCGGAGCGGGCCGCTATGTTTTTATATACAACGTTCTCAGTTTTTCTGTAGAGTATTTAGTATCAGCATTGCACCCGTGCGAAGCCGGGGCGGGTCGCTAGTTTGATTATAAAATGATTTATTTGGATAAGGGTTAATACTAAGGTATGGTTATCATTGTCTGATTTTTAACTTTTAAAATGTAAGAAGTGGTTATAGTGAAATAACTACAATAGTTGGACATATAGTATCGCGAAGTTTTTTGTAGGTATTGATATGTTCTCTAATATTGTAGAACATTTTGTTGTTCTATCATCAATAGTTTCCGTAGCGTATGCGATGAAAGAAATCTTTAAGCAAATGATTACAAATTTACGATTTTTTTACACCTTGGTTCACGTTACTAAAGTTTTATCAAGGATCCCTTATATTTTTCTAGTAATAAATATAGCCTATGTTACTCAGCGATAATGTAGCATTCTAATGGTGAAAGAATTTTTAAAATCGGTTCAGTAGTTTTTGAGTTTATTCATTACTAGCGACCCGCCCCGGCTTCGCACGGGTGCAATGCTGATACTAAATACTCTACAGAAAAACTGAGAACGTTGTATATAAAAACATAGCGGCCCGCTCCGGCTTCGCACGGGTATAAAATATATAGCCTATGTGATTAAAATCGATTCAGTAGTTTTGATTTATTCATTACTGCCCGTGGCCCGCACGCGTTAAATTTGGAGTAAAACAATCCCCCTTTCCCTATACCATGAAGATTTCCTGCTATCTTTGGAATATCTAAATTCATACACTACATTTTTACTTATTTACTTTTTACATTTTTAACTATTTATTTTATTTTTACAACATATTACAGAATGTCTTTATAAACAACGTTCACAGCTTTCTTGTCATTAGACAATACAAACATGTTTTCTCTGGAGGTCACTCTTGAAAGAGCGACATACAGTTGTCCATGTGAAAAACAGTCAACGCTCAAATCTAAGCCTGCAACGTTGAAGGTTTGACCCTGCGATTTATTAATGGTCATTGCAAAAGATGTCTTTACCGGAAACTGTAAACGTTTAAATTGGAAGGGTAAATCCGATGGTATCAGAGGGATTCGGGGAATCAATACATCTTCTCCGGTACCACATCCTGTGAGTATTGTGCACTCTATTATGAAAGTTTTCAATGATTTTACCAGCAAACGCGTGCCATTGCAAAGTTTAGGTGGATTCAGGTTTCTTAATAAAATAACAGGACAACCTACTTTCAACACCATTTTGTGAGGAGGGAGTCCCGACGGGTTCAAAGAATTTAGAAATTCTGTAGGAAAATGAACAGCTTCTTCCAAATCGAAAACAGTATCGACCGAGTAGTATATTTTCGTCGGCGCATCAATCTTTGAAAGAATCAAGTTATTTACTTTATCTACTTGTTCGTTAGTTGGTGACAGAATCGCTCTTTCTTTAAACCAAGATATTGTCTTATAACTTATGTTATCAATGTCAGGATAGACATTGTTGACTAACTCTTGGATGTTGTCTATCAAAACGCAAAGGTTTTCTAGGTCAATCCTTCCCTCACTTTGTGTTAACTCTCCATTGCCAACTTTTAGCAGCATCTCTGGAAATAGCCTGTTCTCACGTGAAGATGACGAAACCCTCATATTAGTTTTAAGCTCTAATTTATTGACATGTGGCCAAAGGTTGGATCTTTTTAGGCAAGCATTTATTTCGTCAGCACGTGTTCCTCGAGTCACAACTGGTAGGATTTGACGGAAATCTCCTGAGAACAGAATTGTAAATCCACCCATAGGTGAATTTTTGTTGCGCAAATCGCGCATTGTCCTATCCAGTACTTCCACAGACGTCTTGTTTGACATGGTAGCTTCGTCCCAGACTATTAATGAGCAGTCACGCATCAATTTTCCTGTATTGCTCTGTTTAGAAACATTACAGACGCAATGCTGTATTGGTTAAAATCGCTTCGAAAATTAGCCAAAAAAATGACAAAAAAAAGTTATTGTGGGTTATCCATAAGAGATAGACATATACCATCACGGACTTTTCTGTAGACCTTTTCAATGTGTACAATACTTAGTACATTATTTTGATAAAACTCGTAGGGTTCAGCCTGCGTTTGCAATGTAAGCGGAAAAAATGTAATTATTTACGACATCACATTAGAAACCTCAAAAATAACAGTACTCTACCACTATTTAATGGATGTTATTTTATACATATAAACCTTCCTCTTGAATCACTCTATCTATTAAAAAAAACCGCATCAAAATCCGTTGCGTAGTTTCAAAGATTTAAGCATACAAAGGGACATAGGGACAGAGAAAGCGACTTTGTTTTATACTATGTAGTGATAGTGATAAACATACACACACACAAAAATACAAATCTTTTCTCTTTATAATATTAGTGTACATGTACTCTTGAATGTCGAAGACGAAGCCTAATTGTTTCGAGACTGTTTAGCTAATCGTAAGGTTCCAAGTGGACGGAGGGTAAATTCCTAACCAGAATCAACCCTGTTTATCTAATCCAGCGTTTCCCAAAGTGGGTTCCGCGGAACCAAGGGGTTCCTTAGAAAAGTCACCAGGGTTCCGCGACATAATAGTGAACTATGAAGCAATTATTGATAAAACAACAAAACAACTTGTTTCACACAAGTTCATTCTTCACATTTAAAGTTGAATTAAAGAATAAAATTTTTCACTTTAAAATATTTCGAATAAAAAGTTTTAGTTTTTATTTAAATTTTGGTGTCTTGATTTGTAATCATTTGATTTGGGGTTTCATTAACTGAAAGGTATTTAGTGGGTGTTCCGTTATCTTAAAAGTTTAGGAATCCCCGATCCAATCACGCGAGCAGTTGCCCGCGTGGATATTGAGGGTGCGCAGGCGGCTCGCGATCGCGACGAGTAGGTCCTACGGTCTATCTTTAATATTGATTTTTTTTTTCAAAAACAAGTTAGTTGTTTTGGAGATTACCTCTTATCATATCTCTCTATATAATACATATAAAATAGAACTAAGGTTAGTACCGTAGGTTAGTACTAACCTTAGTTCTATTTTATATATGTATTATATAGAGAGATATGATAAGAGGTAATCTCCAAAACAACTAACTTGTTTTTGAAAAAAAAAATCAATATTAAAGATAGACCGTAGGACCTACTCGTCGCGATCGCGAGCCGCCTGCGCACCCTCAATATCCACGCGGGCAACTGCTCGCGTGATTGGATCGGGGATTCCTAAACTTTTAAGATAACGGAACACCCACTAAATACCTTTCAGTTAATGAAACCCCAAATCAAATGATTACAAATCAAGACACCAAAATTTAAATAAAAACTAAAACTTTTTATTCGAAATATTTTAAAGTGAAAAATTTTATTCTTTAATTCAACTTTAAATGTGAAGAATGAACTTGTGTGAAACAAGTTGTTTTGTTGTTTTATCAATAATTGCTTCATAGTTCACTATTATGTCGCGGAACCCTGGTGACTTTTCTAAGGAACCCCTTGGTTCCGCGGAACCCACTTTGGGAAACGCTGGATTAGATAAACAGGGTTGATTCTGGTTAGGAATTTACCCTCCGTCCACTTGGAACCTTACGATTAGCTAAACAGTCTCGAAACAATTAGGCTTCGTCTTCGACATTCAAGAGTACATGTACACTAATATTATAAAGAGAAAAGATTTGTATTTTTGTGTGTGTGTATGTTTATCACTATCACTACATAGTATAAAACAAAGTCGCTTTCTCTGTCCCTATGTCCCTTTGTATGCTTAAATCTTTGAAACTACGCAACGGATTTTGATGCGGTTTTTTTTAATAGATAGAGTGATTCAAGAGGAAGGTTTATATGTATAAAATAACATCCATTAAATAGTGGTAGAGTACTGTTATTTTTGAGGTTTCTAATGTGATGTCGTAAATAATTACATTTTTTCCGCTTACATTGCAAACGCAGGCTGAACCCTACGAGTTTTATCAAAATAATGTACTAAGTATTGTACACATTGAAAAGGTCTACAGAAAAGTCCGTGATGGTATATGTCTATCTCTTATGGATAACCCACAATAACTTTTTTTTGTCATTTTTTTGGCTAATTTTCGAAGCGATTTTAACCAATACAGCATTGCGTCTGTAATGTTTCTAAACAGAGCAATACAGGAAAATTGATGCGTGACTGCTCATTAATAGTCTGGGACGAAGCTACCATGTCAAACAAGACGTCTGTGGAAGTACTGGATAGGACAATGCGCGATTTGCGCAACAAAAATTCACCTATGGGTGGATTTACAATTCTGTTCTCAGGAGATTTCCGTCAAATCCTACCAGTTGTGACTCGAGGAACACGTGCTGACGAAATAAATGCTTGCCTAAAAAGATCCAACCTTTGGCCACATGTCAATAAATTAGAGCTTAAAACTAATATGAGGGTTTCGTCATCTTCACGTGAGAACAGGCTATTTCCAGAGATGCTGCTAAAAGTTGGCAATGGAGAGTTAACACAAAGTGAGGGAAGGATTGACCTAGAAAACCTTTGCGTTTTGATAGACAACATCCAAGAGTTAGTCAACAATGTCTATCCTGACATTGATAACATAAGTTATAAGACAATATCTTGGTTTAAAGAAAGAGCGATTCTGTCACCAACTAACGAACAAGTAGATAAAGTAAATAACTTGATTCTTTCAAAGATTGATGCGCCGACGAAAATATACTACTCGGTCGATACTGTTTTCGATTTGGAAGAAGCTGTTCATTTTCCTACAGAATTTCTAAATTCTTTGAACCCGTCGGGACTCCCTCCTCACAAAATGGTGTTGAAAGTAGGTTGTCCTGTTATTTTATTAAGAAACCTGAATCCACCTAAACTTTGCAATGGCACGCGTTTGCTGGTAAAATCATTGAAAACTTTCATAATAGAGTGCACAATACTCACAGGATGTGGTACCGGAGAAGATGTATTGATTCCCCGAATCCCTCTGATACCATCGGATTTACCCTTCCAATTTAAACGTTTACAGTTTCCGGTAAAGACATCTTTTGCAATGACCATTAATAAATCGCAGGGTCAAACCTTCAACGTTGCAGGCTTAGATTTGAGCGTTGACTGTTTTTCACATGGACAACTGTATGTCGCTCTTTCAAGAGTGACCTCCAGAGAAAACATGTTTGTATTGTCTAATGACAAGAAAGCTGTGAACGTTGTTTATAAAGACATTCTGTAATATGTTGTAAAAATAAAATAAATAGTTAAAAATGTAAAAAGTAAATAAGTAAAAATGTAGTGTATGAATTTAGATATTCCAAAGATAGCAGGAAATCTTCATGGTATAGGGAAAGGGGGATTGTTTTACTCCAAATTTAACGCGTGCGGGCCACGGGCAGTAATGAATAAATCAAAACTACTGAATCGATTTTAATCACATAGGCTATATATTTTATACCCGTGCGAAGCCGGAGCGGGCCGCTATGTTTTTATATACAACGTTCTCAGTTTTTCTGTAGAGTATTTAGTATCAGCATTGCACCCGTGCGAAGCCGGGGCGGGTCGCTAGTAATGAATAAACTCAAAAACTACTGAACCGATTTTAAAAATTCTTTCACCATTAGAATGCTACATTATCGCTGAGTAACATAGGCTATATTTATTACTAGAAAAAAATAAGGGATCCTTGATAAAACTTTAGTAACGTGAACCAAGGTGTAAAAAAATCGTAAATTTGTAATCATTTGCTTAAAGATTTCTTTCATCGCATACGCTACGGAAACTATTGATGATAGAACAACAAAATGTTCTACAATATTAGAGAACATATCAATACCTACAAAAAACTTCGCGATACTATATGTCCAACTATTGTAGTTATTTCACTATAACCACTTCTTACATTTTAAAAGTTAAAAATCAGACAATGATAACCATACCTTAGTATTAACCCTTATCCAAATAAATCATTTTATAATCAAACTAGCGACCCGCCCCGGCTTCGCACGGGTGCAATGCTGATACTAAATACTCTACAGAAAAACTGAGAACGTTGTATATAAAAACATAGCGGCCCGCTCCGGCTTCGCACGGGTATAAAATATATAGCCTATGTGATTAAAATCGATTCAGTAGTTTTGATTTATTCATTACTGCCCGTGGCCCGCACGCGTTAAATTTGGAGTAAAACAATCCCCCTTTCCCTATACCATGAAGATTTCCTGCTATCTTTGGAATATCTAAATTCATACACTACATTTTTACTTATTTACTTTTTACATTTTTAACTATTTATTTTATTTTTACAACATATTACAGAATGTCTTTATAAACAACGTTCACAGCTTTCTTGTCATTAGACAATACAAACATGTTTTCTCTGGAGGTCACTCTTGAAAGAGCGACATACAGTTGTCCATGTGAAAAACAGTCAACGCTCAAATCTAAGCCTGCAACGTTGAAGGTTTGACCCTGCGATTTATTAATGGTCATTGCAAAAGATGTCTTTACCGGAAACTGTAAACGTTTAAATTGGAAGGGTAAATCCGATGGTATCAGAGGGATTCGGGGAATCAATACATCTTCTCCGGTACCACATCCTGTGAGTATTGTGCACTCTATTATGAAAGTTTCAATGATTTTACCAGCAAACGCGTGCCATTGCAAAGTTTAGGTGGATTCAGGTTTCTTAATAAAATAACAGGACAACCTACTTTCAACACCATTTTGTGAGGAGGGAGTCCCGACGGGTTCAAAGAATTTAGAAATTCTGTAGGAAAATGAACAGCTTCTTCCAAATCGAGAACAGTATCGACCGAGTAGTATATTTTCGTCGGCGCATCAATCTTTGAAAGAATCAAGTTATTTACTTTATCTACTTGTTCGTTAGTTGGTGACAGAATCGCTCTTTCTTTAAACCAAGATATTGTCTTATAACTTATGTTATCAATGTCAGGATAGACATTGTTGACTAACTCTTGGATGTTGTCTATCAAAACGCAAAGGTTTTCTAGGTCAATCCTTCCCTCACTTTGTGTTGCCAACTTTTAGCAGCATCTCTGGAAATAGCCTGTTCTCACGTGAAGATGACGAAACCCTCATATTAGTTTTAAGCTCTAATTTATTGACATGTGGCCAAAGGTTGGATCTTTTTAGGCAAGCATTTATTTCGTCAGCACGTGTTCCTCGAGTCACAACTGGTAGGATTTGACGGAAATCTCCTGAGAACAGAATTGTAAATCCACCCATAGGTGAATTTTTGTTGCGCAAATCGCGCATTGTCCTATCCAGTACTTCCACAGACGTCTTGTTTGACATGGTAGCTTCGTCCCAGACTATTAATGAGCAGTCACGCATCAATTTTCCTGTATTGCTCTGTTTAGAAACATTACAGACGCAATGCTGTATTGGTTAAAATCGCTTCGAAAATTAGCCAAAAAAATGACAAAAAAAAGTTATTGTGGGTTATCCATAAGAGATAGACATATACCATCACGGACTTTTCTGTAGACCTTTTCAATGTGTACAATACTTAGTACATTATTTTGATAAAACTCGTAGGGTTCAGCCTGCGTTTGCAATGTAAGCGGAAAAAATGTAATTATTTACGACATCACATTAGAAACCTCAAAAATAACAGTACTCTACCACTATTTAATGGATGTTATTTTATACATATAAACCTTCCTCTTGAATCACTCTATCTATTAAAAAAAACCGCATCAAAATCCGTTGCGTAGTTTCAAAGATTTAAGCATACAAAGGGACATAGGGACAGAGAAAGCGACTTTGTTTTATACTATGTAGTGAAATGTTTCGATATATAGATAACTATAGAGATAACCTTTTGCATTACTTAAATCGGACATTCCATTCAGAAGATATTAAAAATTTATGAAAATAAACACCGCCACCGCGCAATGACCAGTGTGGCCCCCCAAGCAATGCAGCCTTAGCGTAGTAATAATAATATTATAAAGAGGATGGATTTGTTTGTTTGCATTCAACAGGCTCCGAAACTACTGGACCGATTTGAAAAATTCTTTCACTGTTGGGAAGCTACACTATCCGCAGTTGCTACAGGCTATATTATATTTTCAAATAGGGATCCTTTCTAAAACTGTAATCCAAGGTGTGAAAAAATTCCTGCATTATCAACAAAAAGTAGTGTAGTGTGAAAGGGGGTAGGGTGTAGTGTAATGTAGTGTAGAATAGTGCAGTGTTGTGCAGTGTAGTGCAGTGGAGTGTAGTGTAGTGCAGTGTAGTGCAGTGCAGTGCAGTGTAGTGTATTGCATTGTAGTGTAGTATAAGGCGGTACGAAGTTCGCCGGGACAGCTAGTTATATTATAAGTTACTTAAAGCCGGCCCAAATATTCCCATGAACTCGGCCGCGTTGCTGAACATATACCGCGACGTCAGATGGGTTGTCAAGTTCCATGCTTCCGTTCTCAGGAGCAAAGATCACAAGGATCTCGTAAAACTTGACCGTTCTGGTGCGCGGTTGAAACTCGAGAACTTTACTGCCTGCCTGCCTGCCTTTACTCTGCCTAGAGCTACTTGAGTAAGGGTAGAATCAAATGCTATATAAGGTCTAAAAAAATTAGCTGAAACTATTTTAACTGATGCTTCTACCCATGAAACTGAACAACTTTCCCCATGAAACCCATAGTCAAATCTCAAAAAAAAATTTGAACTTCCCATACTAAGTTGGCTGATCAAGTGATCAGCTGATCGAGTTAGTATGGGAGCCAAATATTTTGCGATTTGACTATGGGTTCCATGGGGAAAGTTGTTCAGTTTCATGGGTAGAAGCACCAGTTCAAATAGTTTCAGCTAATTTTGTTAGACCTTATATAGGGTGACTTTTAATTAGTTCTTGATAATGATAACAAAAGATATGCATGTGTGATTACAACTTTCCCAAAAACTATCCTCGATACTCAAGTTATCAAATCGGCAAAAATGTATAGCAAAATTTTTTTTTTCATATTTGACACATAGTTTCTTTGGGAAAGTTGTTTGTAATCACGAATACATTCATATCCTTTGCTATCAAGAACTAATTAAAAGTCACCCTATATCCTACAACCAACACCAGGTCCTTACTTTAACTCAATAGTACTTAAGTCATATGCCTACTCCATGACAATAGGCAGTGGATTTAAACAAATATGCCTCTCTAGGAACGAGGAAACAAATCAAGAAGACGTCCACTGCTGGACAAAGGCCTCCCCAAGGATTTCCATGACGATCGGGCCTGCGCTGCCCGCATCCAGCGGCTTACCGTTACCTTCACCAGGTCATCGGTCAACCGTGTGGGAGGACTTCCTACGCTAAGTCTTCCTAGTTCCCACTCGAGAACTTTACTACCCTAAGGGTCATCTGATCTTTAAATTAATAAGTAAGGATGACAAACCAATTAATAAGTAATCATTTGATTTGGGGTTTCATTAACTGAAAGGTATTTAGTGGGTGTTCCGTTATCTTAAAAGTTTAGGAATCCCCGATCCAATCACGCGAGCAGTTGCCCGCGTGGATATTGAGGGTGCGCAGGCGGCTCGCGATCGCGACGAGTAGGTCCTACGGTCTATCTTTAATATTGATTTTTTTTTTCAAAAACAAGTTAGTTGTTTTGGAGATTACCTCTTATCATATCTCTCTATATAATACATATAAAATAGAACTAAGGTTAGTACTAATATATATATATATATATATATATATATATATATATATATATATATACTGTGACCAAGGTAACCGACATAGCTCACGAAATCGCTACACTTAAGCATAGTATAATAAAGAGACTTAACAGTGGGTAAGATGTTCATTCATAGCTAATGAAACAGATCGAATACTCACAGTCCTTACCACTGTCTTTGACTAGTGTGTTGCCAGTGATGACTTACGGAACTGAGAAATGGTCGCTTACTATGGGCCTCATAAGAAGGCTCAAGGTCAAATGGAGCGTGCTATGCTAGGAGTTTCTCTGCGAGATCGAATCAGAAACGAGGAGATCCGCAGAACCAAAGTAACCGACATAGCTCACAAAATCGCTAAACTTAAGTGGCTGTGGGCGGGGCACATTGCTCGTAGAACAGATGGCCGTTGGGGCAGTAAAGTTCTCGAGTGGCGACCGCGCACCGGAAAACGTACCATAGACAGGTCTCCTACGCGGTGGACTGACGACCTGGTGAAGATCACGGCAAGCCGATGGATGCGGGCAGCGCAGTACCGGTCAATGTGGAAATCTTTAGGGAGGCCTTTGTCCAGCAGTGGACGTTTTTTCAGCTGATATGATGACCACTGGCTCCGGTACCACTGGGGACGAATGGGATTTTTTCCCATTCGGCGCCACTAGTATACAGCACGTAATAGAGTGGAGTGGAGAGTAGCAGTGTTGGATAGTAGAATGGAGTGTAGTGGAGATAAGTGGATAGTAGAGTGGAGTGGATAGTAAAGTAAAGTGGAGTAAAGATTAGTGGATAGTAGAGTGGAGAGTACAATGGTGGAAAGTAGAGTATACAGGAGAGTGGCGTGAAAAGGAGAGTAGAGTGTGGTGAGTAGAGTTGAGTGGAGAGGAGAGTGGTGAGTAGAGTAGAGTGGATAGTAGAATGTTGGTGTGTAGTGTTTTTTTCAAAAGCTGAAGTAGCCGTAGCTGCGTATAAAGTAGCAATTTGTGACCTATCGGATCAAGACTGGCAAAACTGTTTTCAAAGTTGGTTTAGTTAGACTAATGGAACTTTGCATAGATAATAGCGGAGAGTATTTTGATTAAATAAATAGTATTAATATTTTTAATAGTTATATCTCAAAACTTATCGAGTGACCTACGTACGTTTTTAGAAAAATAAAAAAATCTAAAATACTAATGTAAACATGTATTAAGTTGTTGCGATGGAAGTCTGTTGTTTTTTAACGTGTTCAGCGTGTCTAATTATACATAATTTTCGAAAATCCTAAAAACTAAAAAGCTAGGTACAAGCTCTAATTCGAAAATAATTTTAATTATTTCGTATTCTTTTCAGCAAACCCTTTCATTTGATACCCATATCATGGGGGGAGGGTAAAAAAAAACTGGTCCTGGTCCGCCATCTTGGATTTAGAATGACGGCACTTAGCTAACCATGCATTGTTCTCCAAACTTATCGTGTATGTTTAACGTAGTGATTTCTATTCTCTTTGGTGTATGCAAAATTTCAGTTTAATCGGAAACCGGGAAGTGGTTCTAAAATAGCTTCCAAGATTAATCCAAAACAAACCAACAGAATAACTAACTAACTAACAAGAAGCTCGTTCGCTCAATTAACCGCATCTTTGAGAAATGCCGATCGTGCTGCCGGCTCTCGTCAAAGGGGCCGCTCTGAGTTCAATCGCGACGCCGCTGACATTACACCCGCAGGGGGTTCGGCGAAACTTGTCTAGTCTTTAATTATTAAGGTAAAGTTCGTTCGCTCATTTAACCGCATCTTTGACACTAACACTCTGTCAAAGGTGCCGCCTTAAGTTCAATCATGCCGCCCGCTTCTTTGACAGAGTGTTTGTCGGGAGCCGTCAAAGATGCGATTAATTGAGCGAACGAACTATAGGCGACGATTCTGAAGATACTTAGTCCAGCAGTAACAGTGATTAAAAGTAATGAATTCTATATAAAAATGTACCTATTTATTGTTTTTGTAAAATTGTTTTATCCTTCAAGACATTTCCAGAACTCTGTTTGGGTGTACTGCGGCTAATTCCCCTAACTAACTATGACGGATCACGCGCAAAGTAGGGTTCGTAGTCGTCCTAGCCGTGATAATTTTCCTTTTAAAATAATTATACGCCCTACTGTTGCCAATCAGACATTTCCTAAAATAGTAGTCTAATTTAGGGGGACATGTAACTAATAAAAATCACCCGTCACTTCAAAATCTCATATTTTGTAAACAAATCATTTAAAAAAAAAATGTTCCCAAACGCTCAATGGGTAGTTTTTTGAACGTCTATTCGCCGATACCCTGCATTATGGGAACGTGAATAAAAAAAACACCTCCATACTTGTACGAAAGGCACTCCAGATACTATTTTTTTAAATATAATATTCAGGAAAAATTCACACACGGACATTTGGCCCCAAACTAGGATTCTCTAAACTAAGGAGACCAGACCACAGATTACTAAATAGTTACTTCGACCAGACACTGATATAATACATAGTATACAGTATATATATTAAATACCCAGACACAGAGCAAACAAACCTGTTTTACGAATGTTTGCCCTGGGTGGGGATCGAACCCACGACCCTCGCTCGGCTCAGCAGACAGGACAACTCACAGCTACTGGCCCAACAGACCCATACACACAGTACCACGGTTAATTTTATTTCATGTTTATATATTTGTATGACCATACGACATTTTAGCATTATAGCTGTAAATCTATGAATATTTAACTCATAAAATGTATCCATCTGATTCATTTGATTGATGAGTTAATGGTTATGATTGAGTGATTAACTTTACAGTTTTAACTCCAGGAAACGCTTAGCGTATTGGATAAATACCTATAGCTCAATTTGTAACAATGCATCATTTAACTGTCAAACAACAGTGTCGTAATTGTTCTCGCAACTTATAATTTGTATGTCTTCGAGTTATATACAGCTAGGCTAAATGTTGCAATCTTGCATAAAATGTCATGAAGAATTGGAAAATACTTGAAACAGGCTGTTTAACTTTACGGTGTCATGTGGTCCTTCATCAGAGAAACTAAATAACTTTTTATCACACCTATTCGAAAAACGACGATTGGTTCCTCATTAAGTGCAAACAAAGTTCTACTTTGTTCCCTGGGGAGTTTTGGTTACTCTCTTCTGATTAGGCCACGTTCGAGCTGGAGTTTGAGTTAGGTATTTCCTTTCTGATTGGTCTGCGTTTGTGCTTGTTTTCTTATAGGTTGTGATGAAAAATTGTTGTGTGTCACTCGGGGCCAAAATGTTTTATTCTAGGGCGACGTACCCGCTAGGCTCTGATTCATCTTTAAATCCTCAGGATTCTACTTTAGAATCCTTCGCTCAACTTAGAATTCAAACTAACGCCCTCGGAACAAAATATAACAAGGTGTTACACAAATAACTATTGTTCAACAACTGTAGAATCCACAAAGAAATGTAGACATCCCAAATCCAAAACGAACATACATACATTATCAGCTGATAGTTTAAGTTTAAGCAGCTCATATTAAAGTACCAACTACCAACACCTTTTTGTTGAACCTCCAACTGTAAGGTAGAAGCAAAGAAAGCTTTGGTAGAGGATAGTTCTATAAACTTTTTGGTCTCTTGTTTTTTTATCAAACTTTATAAACAAACTGCTTTGCTTTTGCTTCAGAGTGAGCCTGAAAGACTTGAACATCGGCTTAAACGTGAACATAGGCAAGGATGCGCTCGCGAAGGTCATCAACGGCAAAGTGGTCGCACTGTGTCACCACCGCGCCGACTCCGGGGTGTTTACACTCGCCGATAAGCCGCTTCACTGCCGCGGGCATGGTAATGCCTCTTTGTACTTGTGTGTTTAATATTAATAGTTATTTTTTGAGATAATCTCCTTTTACAAGCCATAAAGTTACCTAAATTTATGAGACAGTGGCCAATCAAATCAATAACGGACACTATAAATCCCAAAAGGAACTCTTCTGTTATTTCCTATCTATGCATTTTAAGCTATGACTCACTCAACTACTGTACATATTATGAGACATGAGCACAATTACATTTCTTAGTAACACATTTGTGATATCAATTAAATGCTGCTGATAATAATAGAACTGATATCATATTATGAAGTGTATTATTGTCCACAGGCCTGATACGAGGTATTGATTGGGAGAAAGGACTTTTGTATATGGTGACACCAGTGGCTGGACAAGCGCTGGGGGAAGTGGATACGTTGGTGTACGCAGAATGGGCGCCCGAGCTGCGAGGCACGGAGGCGGCACTGCCGCCCGGCGTCGCCGTGCCGTACCGTACTGCCAGCGCTTACCATCAGAGACAATTCATGTTTGCGCCCAAGAGGAGGTTCAATCCTCTCCAGCTAATTAAAATGTCAAGAAACGCCTAAATTGTAATAGATCCAAAACTTTCTTAAATTATAAAAGGAAGTCTAATTTTTATGTTAATTCATGTATATTTGAAAGATAATTTTGTACTTACAATACTAATAAAACATAACATAGATGATTGAATTTAACTTAAATATTTTCCCCATTATAATTCCTAAACACCTTTGTTTTATAAATGCTGCATTATTATTTTTATAAAAGTCAAAAAGAGTCTAGAAAAGAATAGTTAAAACATGGGGTCCTTTATTACTAATAAATTATATTAGCATGCAATGATCATGGAAGTTAAAAGTTCACACAAATAGATTACATAAAATTGCCCTACATGATCAGAATCATCAGAGGAGGACGCCTAGACGCCCGCTGACAGGCACTTGCTGGTCAGAGTGGGGCTCGCGCTCCATGTCAAATAACACATCCTATGCAATTTATACATCACTATTTTATTGAAAAAATTAAAATACGAAATACCAAACTAAAAGTTAAGTCTCGGTGAGAACACCGGTCCAGGAATATATCTATATGTTGAAGAAATGCTACTTGATTAAATAACATGATATTATAGCACAAAAAATTCTCGTGGGCCCTGAAAGTGGGAACCCACGTCTCCCCCGACTACATTGTTAAGGCATTTACGCTTACTCTTTATAGATAATCTATAAAATATACAAGTACCGATTGTGAAAGTGTAGCCACACGAATACTGAGTGGGTGTGCGTGCGACGCACGTCGCGCGGGCAGCACGTGTGGCGCCGCGACTGCTGCAGTCCGACGAGTATCAACGTAAGTTTCAGGCAGTATGCGAATGATTCATAAATCAAGAGTTCTCCCCACAACAGCGCACTTACAGCAGAGAACACCTCGTCTTCTTCTTCTTTTTGACCTGTAACGCAGCACGGGTAGCAGTCTCGAACACCTCGCGTACACCCTCCTTGCTTTTGGCGGAGCACTCCAGATATGCAAACGCATTTATCTTTTCGGCCATAGCGCGGCCTTCCTGAGGCTTGACTGGCTCCTGCTTCATCTTGCGAAGCTCATTTATGGTGGCCGGGTCGTTGCGCAGGTCCTTCTTGTTGCCGACGAGGATGATGGGCACATTGGGGCAAAAGTGCTTCACCTCGGGCGTCCACTTCTCGGGGATGTTTTCGAGCGAGTCCGGTGAATCAACAGAAAAACACATAAGGATGACGTCAGTGTCGGGGTAGGAGAGCGGCCGCAGGCGGTCGTAGTCCTCCTGGCCGGCCGTGTCCCACAGCGCCAGCTCCACCTGCTTGCCGTCCACCTCGATGTCGGCGACGTAGTTCTCGAACACCGTCGGCACGTACACTTCCGGGAACTGATCCTTGCTGAACACAATCAGCAGGCAAGTTTTACCGCACGCACCGTCACCGACTATCACTAACTTTTTGCGTATCGCCGCCATCGGTCCTGAAAAATGATACAATTCAAATAGTTACGACTGGGCTCAGCGTCAACGCCTTTCATGACTTAGATAAAAATATGGCCGCCGTATAGGATTATGGCTAGGGAGTTGTCAGTAAGCCTTCAAATATGAGTAAGCACCTGAGCTAGCGGAAGAAGAACAGCACCACCACATAGTACCCTCACATGCGAGGGTGGTTATTTATTAGATTTTGTAGATACCTGAAGATTCTGGCTAATTTCAGTAGAATATTGGCTTATCGACACTATAGCTCATCACAAGCACTTTCGTTCGCAGTAATAATAAGTGTTGCAATATGACAAAAGAACCTACGATTCATGAATTTGTTAGGAGCAAAATAAATTTGTAAAAAATAAAATTGTTATTACCTAGAGTCATAACATTTATAGTAACTTGACTGGTGAAAAAATATGACTTAAAATCCTCGCGTTCACTGTAAAATACAAAATTATTTAGGCCAAAGTTGCCACAAGAAAATAAATGACGATTGCTTGTTGACATTAGAGATTGACGTTTCAAGATGGCCTGTTTACGTTCGGATACACGTGTAGTAATGCACAAAAAATTGATTACTAAACATTTAATATTAAATATTTGATATATTATGCATCATCGAAGCTTTTATCATTTTCACTGTAGATGCGTTGTAGATATAGACCATGTTAATTAATGGACTAACTTCCTTTTGTTAACGAGCGTCCCTTCACGAGACTCCAGTAAACCGTAAAGTAAACGGTAACGCGGCTTCACCAGTTATGGACAGGCTTGGTATAGTATTTCTCCAAATACATTAATATTAAAAAAATATTGCCGCAGGTAAATAACAAACGAGTGACATTTGTGAGCCCGAGCCGCAGGCGAGGGTTTACCATCGTCACGAATTTTTTATTTCCTTTTACACCCATGTATCTACGACATTTTCAATACAGTTGAGGGAAAACAGTTAAAATAAAAAACTTAAATTTAAGTATTGTATGGAACTTTTTTTGTGATGTACGTCGGTAACACTGTTTACAACTAGTCGAAAACAAAAAACCCTACCTGGCATGTAATTGAATGTCAGTAAACATCAAAACGGCGCCGCAGCGGTAGACGACTTGCGGTTTACCGGTAAGGTTTCATTAATTTTATTGGTTTTTTGTAGATTAAATCACAATAAAAATAAAGAGCGTCGGTTGCGTAACGGCTAGGGCCGCCGCTGCCTCCTGAGCGGGAGGTCGTGGTTCGAATCTTACCACGTACCAATGTGTTATCGAATTTCGATTTCATATGTACGTTTATCAGACGCTCTTACGGCGAAGGAAAACATCGTGAGGAAACCTGCACACGACTGCGAAGAAACTCGAAGGTTGTGTGTGAAGTCGACTAAGGCCCGATCGCCCTAATTCAGTGTAGGCTTGAGCCCCTCGGTGGGGACCTATATGAGCTGTTAAGAAGAAAAACATTTATTCGTAGTATTATTTGCTTTTTATGACACATAAACATTACGAAATTGAATCATAAGATTCTAAAACGAACGTATGTCAGGGTACACACTGCCAAGTCCTTAGAAAAGTAGTATAATATGTCCCATCCGATATTTCCAAGCTTGTAATAAAGTACTTGTCAGTATTTTAAGTGAGCGTATCCGCTACGGATACAATGTCGGAACTCCAATCCGTGCGACAGCCGACCGCCAGTTTAAACTTTTAAACGTTGAAACTATTCTGATTCTTATAAAACTGTACCACAATATAGGTGAGAGGTTTATATAACTATGTTTTAAGTTTTTTCGACCAATTACATAAGACTTTTTTCCAGTGTAAAGGTTACTGAACTCATTCGATGTCAGGTTTTATACGAACGTTATGACATGACACCGTTGTTTGCAACAAAAAAAATGGTATCCTGCTTAAATTGATATAGATAGAAAGATTTCATCAGCCAACTATACTAGTAATTAGTTTTTACAGGTTTCGTTTAAAAATACAGAAAAATCCTCGGAAATCCGCAGCGCGGCTGACCCCCGTCAATCCGGTCTCAAATTAGACAGTGCGCTTGACGGTTGGCAGTGCCCTTTGATATGCGCTCTTGAGGGGTTAATTTAGCACGTTGTTAGCACTATTTATGTTCTTGACTGACTTGATTTTAACATAATGCTATTAACTATAAATTTTTAAACCTTGATCATATTGTTTACTGATATTTAACAGTAAAGTAAATGGTTAAGGTTAGGGACAATATAGTATTCACAAAGGTGTTTACATATTTTTTTTATAATTGGTTAGGGACCAGATATCCAGATAGGTACGTATTTACCTTTATTGGTGTGTTTGGTTGTGTACGTATCTTTCACGACATCCGCTACTATCTAATAAAATACAAGTGGTTTTGATGTCTATGTGTGCATGTACAGTGTACATATAGGTGTAGAGTGGTTTTGATTGGCTTCAAATTGAATTTACGTGAGGTTCTATCTGAACTTTCTTGATCTGAGCTATAAGGATTCCTTGTTGACTACGGAACCCTAAAAATAGCTCCCTAACCTCACTGTGCACGCGACCTGAAAAACAATATCTCAAGTATATATCCGACTTTTAAAAAATAACAAGTTTTCTAGTAAACTAGCAATGTATGCCCCGATATACGTTGGAATTGTTCTAACAACTTGCCAATGTATGACCAGGCATTCGTCGTTTTTTTAAAATGAAATATTTTTTAAAACATTTTTCTAGGGATCCCAAAAAAGTCAAATTATTAAATCGTTACTTTCATTTTCTGCCAAGTTAAGGGTAACACTGGAATGTGGCTAACCAAACGATAGGCCATTCCGGGTTGTTTGGTATCGATTTTTATGAGAAAAGAAAAATAATTAAAAGCTATTTTCATACCTGTCCACCACTTCCTGTCTAATACTGTATGTCCATTACTGGATTTTGAGTGTGCATTAAAGGGATTTTATAGATATTACAATTTATCGTTTTTATTTGGTTCAAAACCCATTAGACTATTAATTATAGTTTTAGCAGTTAGTAATAAGCGCTTATTAACTGACTATGCAACTGTAAACGCACAACTCTGAGATTCAATAAATAAAAAAATACTACCGTATATCTTTGATTTGATGCTTTAATAAGCATATAATATAATTATTTTTTGGCCTGACGAGCCTCGTCATAGACTCTGTTAAGTTCATGCTACGTTTATGTATTGACGTCAAAAATGACCGAAACATATAACATTATTTGTCTATATGACACATAGATATAACATTCTTCATGGTTTGAGTCTTTGAGTTTTGTTAGTCGTAAAGCACTTATTTTTTGCTAAAATGGTGAAAATGTCCAACATTGGTGCATTGTCTATTACTAGAGCCACCACGTTAGGTGATGTCATACCCAAGTTCAGCGACTGATCAAAAGTCACGTCTCATGTTGTGATGATGTCAGACTAGGTATTTGTAAAGAATCCTCAATGGTTTTGTAGCACGCTATTACGTTATAGTGTACCTAAAGTTTTTACACCTATGACGGATGATCGCGATCGTTGTTAGATTTTAGGCAATGGATGATAGATAGCAGCATTTAAATGCTCTTTGGCTGTCATATAATGTAATTAGGTAGGTAACTCCATAATTTGCATGCTGCTAAGATGATGATGGAAGCCACAGGACTCTGTATCAGTGAATGAAACACATGCATTATGATTTGATGATTCCTATTGGCGAGTAGGTGATTGGGTTTTTGTTAGATACATAACATTTTCACTAAAAATAAAGTTTCAAAATCTAAAAACCGACTTCAAAAAGAAAATAGGTACTCAAAAGTATGAAATAATATTTTTATATATTTAAATGTAAGTAAATATACTTTATTGCAAGCCACAAAAACAATACAGGACTTATAATTTGAAAAAAATATAGAGTGCAAAGGCGGCCTTATCGCTTTAAGCGATTTCTACCAGGCACACGAAATTAACCAACAATATTGAAATCAAAGGTAGGTACGAATCAAATTAGGGGACTATAATTTTTTTTGAGGTCGGTGCCAGCAAAGCGATCGAATCTTAAACATTTGATAGGTAAGTGATTAGTAGCTGTGTGCTGGTACCGACCTCAAAAAAAATGTAATCCCCTTTTGATTCGTACCTACCTTTGATTTCATTATTGTTGCTTAATTTCATGTATATAAATGTATAAAAATATTATTTTCTTTTTGAAGTCGGTGTTTAGTTTTTTAAACTTTTATATTGAGGATGTTCAGGATCGAAAATAATAGACACGAACACACTTCATAACATTTTATTACTTTATTCCCATTAAACTTATATATTAACCAGTCCATATTACATACCTAACATATTCAGGGTCACCTTATTTTCTTTTAGGACATATTTATTTCACGAAAGGCACTGGATTGGATGGCAATGGAAACGATGGGCCTCTGGCCTCTACCCACCGGTTCCGTGATCAGATTGAATTGGCCACGGATCCCGGCAAGTTGTATCTACTTAGTGATACCGTGATCCGTTTCTATAAAAAAAAGGAATGAATGTTTTATCCGCTGATCTTGGCTAGAACAAATAAAATAGTTCCGAAACTGATCACACTCAAAACGATTAACGAAATATAGGTACTTATGTCGGTAACTATTTAGTAATCTGTGCTTATGTACACAGGCCAGCGCATCAAGCTAGACACTCGTAGTGCGATTCTGATCCTGATCCTTACGCGTACGGCATAAGAACGGTACAAAGTCCAAAGTATCTAGCTTGATGTGCTGGCCTCTGTACCTTCATGGGTATCAGAATAAAGGTGCCAAGTGCGTGTCGAACCACGTGCAAGGTAGGGTGCCGTAG
Organism: Coleophora flavipennella; assembly: GCA_947284805.1. Taxonomy (NCBI): domain Eukaryota; kingdom Metazoa; phylum Arthropoda; class Insecta; order Lepidoptera; family Coleophoridae; genus Coleophora; species Coleophora flavipennella. Next base: position 10,350,645 of record OX369265.1, on the reverse strand, counting down.
TCTTTTCAATAAACGCGTATATTAAAAAAAAAACAAAGTTAGTATTACAGTGGGTGTAGAACATTTTGTACGGAAAATCTATGAACTTTTTAAAAATCCAACTGATAATCCGTCGACTATTACTCCTATACCAAAGTATATATATTAGTACTATCATACAGTATGGACACTCCCTGCCGCTCTCTAGATTGCGACCTCACCCCCTCGTCACCTAGATTGATACAGATTGGTTACAGTTTGGTTGCCGAACGTATAGGATTTTGCCACCATTTTGTTTTTTTTCGCCATTCCTTTTTTGAAATGTCATTTCTGGCCCGTTGCATGAAGTGTCCAAGGTGTGCCTATACTAAGAAAGCCTACTTGGCCGTGATACTTTTCCATGTAAATTAATTATGTCCTATTTCTAACTTTTTCAGATTTCCTGAAATAGCGGCTTAGTTGGCTAAACTTAGCTCTTTTAAAAATTAAAAATTTATAGCTAAATATCTCCCTGAATCGAAAAATGGTTTTACACACTTGCAGTATTTTTGACCGAATTATCCAGACACCACACACCATGCGATAAACGAAAAAAAAATCATGCCCCACTATACGTGCAGGGGACGTACTCTTTTTTATTTGAAGACTATTTTATCCGTGTGTTTAATATGTATACTAATACCAAATTACAGCTTTCTAGTATTAAGTCTCTAAGCTACGTCACGGACAGACACACAGACATGTCGAAACTAAAAGGGTTCCTTGTTGATTACAGAACCCTAAAAAGTGTCGATAAAAATTAGGTAGTAATTACTTTGTCGTTTGCCAGGCGCCTTCCTTACAACCTGTCACTAAAAGCTTCCTGTAGCCAGAGTTGAAATTTTTTTTCGTCTACTTTGAACACGTTTTAAACAGTTCAAATTACCTACGGAGTATTTCATTGGTCCCTTAATGGAGTTCACTCGGATACGCCTCTATGAGGGAATTTACTCATAGAGCTCTAGCTTATCTGAGCAAACTGCACATTAATTTATGAGAGTTTTTTTAATTCTATTTTCTTAAAATCGTATCTCTTTTAGATATGTTTCATATGCTATGTTTAAAAACTGTTCAAAACACTGTTTAAAACACATGACAACAAACATATTGATATGTTTTTTTTTTTATTTGTTTTAAACATGCCAACCCTGCCTGTAGCCTATAGTATTAATTGCGTTTTGTGGAATAGGTAGGTAGATACCATCCAAATACATTTGATTTCCCTGCGAAATCTTGGTACGATCATTGCCATTGCCATTCAAAACACGTGCTTAGGTTCAAGGAATACAGCTGTTTTTTGTTTTTATAGTGTGCAATTCAATAAGGGTACCTATGTTCTATTGATGAATATCGAATCAATTTTTCCTTAATTATTTAGCTAATTTTGTATAGAGCCTATTTTTTGGTAATTCAGTATTGGTTTTTTGGGGGAAAATTTGTTGAGTTTCATGAGTATAGAATACCCTTATAACTTACTATTAAAACACCCTGTATAACAATATATCTATTTATAAACGAAATATAAGCATAGTATACAGGTGACTATTAATTAGTTCTTGATAGCAAAGAATATGTATGAATGTACTCGTGATAACAAACAAATTCTCAAAGAAACTATATGTCAAATCAGAAATTTTTTTTTTATTCTCGATACATGACAAGTAATCAAATCGGCAAAAATGTATCGAGGACCAACTTTTTTTTTTAATTTTTGACATAATTTAGTTTGTTTGGGAAAGTTGTTTGTAATCACGAGTGCATTTATATCCTTTGCTATCAAGATCTAATTAAAAGCACCCCATATAAGTAGGTCGGCGGTAGGCCTCATGGCAAGCAAGTTTTATTGTCCATTAAATTTAAGGGCATCCACCCGCTCTCCGCCTACCTAACTAGCGCCGCTATTAGTAAAAAAATAATAATTTGTAAGTACATACTTTAACGAAAATTTTAAACGATGGAAACGAAGAATAGGTATTGATCGCGGCATCTAAGTTGAACAGTGCGCAGTGTCTTATTTTCAGGTCTCAATTGAAGTGCGAGACGCGCGCAAGGGACACCAGCCGCCCGCGCTTAGGGTCACCAGGACTTTAAATTGAAAAACCGGTTGCAAGTGTTAAAAAATCCTGTTTCTGTAAAAAATCCGGTCCTTAGCCGAAAATAAAACCGAAATTATAACTACGTTTTATTTTTCTTTATTATAATATCATTTGTACCTATATTTCTGTCCACTAGCAACAGTTTAAAAAAAATCTTTTTTGTAGAAACTCTAAAATTCTTCACATTCGCGCAAGCGGCGCCTGTTATTTATTGGCATTAAAAATCCGTTCTCGAATGAAATCCGGGCGGAGAAAGGTATATACTCTTAAAATCCGGTCTAGACCGGACTTATCCGGTCAGATGGTAACCCTACCCACGCTACACCCCAGTAGGGATACTCGCGCGAAAGACCGCTATTTGTGTTCAATTTATACGCCGCGAACTGTACTGTAGTAAATTTAGAAACTATCGACTCTGTAAAATATAGTTAGCTGTAGTTCAAAATAGCATACGAGAGCTAAAACTGACCACTCTTAGCACGTATGCTATATGCACTACATCAAAGTATACTTTACAGAGTCCATATTTTATAAAAAAAAACCTACAGAACCTATTCTTCGTTTTCATTGTATAAAATTTTTGTTGAAGTATGTACTTAGTGAGTAATTATTTTCCTCTTGCCCTCAACTGTCTAGGACATAACCTATAATATTTAAAGAAATTTGTGCACATTAATTTAGGGGGAGTTCTATATAATTTAACTAGGTAGGGTAGGTATTTAGTTAAAAAAATCAAAAATTATCAACAGTGGTCCCATTTAGTTATACTTTACAATATACATTTAAAACTTTAACGGAATATATTAAAATTTCATATTATACACGTATTCTAAAAGAAGAATTACACACAGTTATATCTAAAACAATGTGAAAATTATATTATAACAATCTTATTATATTAGGTCTTCACCTATAAAATTGCCGATTTTACAAAAAAGTTTAAAGATGAAAATTAATATTAAGAACATGTTATTAAAACAAAATTTATTTTCAAAATAGCGTTAGACTATTAGAAATTAAAAGGTGGTAAACATATGCCTATTGTTCGATATTTTGAGAGCACGGTGGCTTTAACCCACTGAATTTGGGTTTTTTCATTTGAAAAAATTGCCTTTATTGAGGCAAAAAATGCACATTTTTATTTTTAGAGCTCTAGAGTAATCGCAGCAGTTTCTTCGTTACTAATGTCATATTTGGGAACTCCCCGCATAAGATTTCGTCACTTTAAGGTAAATTCAAAAAAATTAACTAATCTAAAAATTGCCCCATCTGACCACTAAGAGAACGCCTTTGTTCCATTCAATGGCACATAGCTCAGGGGATTGGAACATGAGAGGCATGCAACTAGTTACTAATAAAAGACCATATGTAGTGTCACCATAAGGTCAATAATAAAAAACAATAACTTTTTTATTTTCCATAAAAATTGGCATTGAACTTCAAAAACTGAATCGGCAATTTCATAGGTACCTATTACCTACATACTGTTTGTAAAACGCATATAGGCCATCATCAACATCTATATCAGGCCGAAAAACGTCCACAGCTGGACCAAGGCCTCCCCAAGTATGTTCACAACGGCCTTTCATGCGCTACATCCAGCGGTTTCCCGCGACTTTCACCAGGTTGTCGGTCCACCGAGTGTGAGGCCTGCCAAAGCTACGTCTTCCGGTGCGCGTTATAAGTGTACATGTGTAAAATATAAAAATTAAATGCATAACATCAACAATTCAACACCAACAAGTACCTATTGGTGTCGATTTGATGTAAAGTGCTCGCCAGATAAGTCTGCACTTAGGTATTGGCGTGCTTGTCGGTTTTGTGGTGTTGCCTTTTGGCATAGTAATTACTTCTAATAACCGAAAATTTAAATAAAAACCACAGCATACAACTACTACACAAATTCCTAACATTAACAACAAATTAGCGAATAATAAAATAAATCCGTTTGTCACCGCGCTCAGAATTATCTGGCGAGCACCATAACACGATTACAAACTTATTTGACAGGACTACACTATATTTACGCATTCTGTCTTTTTCTTTCTGTATCGAAAAGGCAGAGTGCTTGTCAAATAAGTTAAATCCTGTTACACCGAATCAACACCGTTGTCAAATATTGTGATAAAAACCTCTTTAATTTTACCAAACCCAGTTAGGGGAACATGTTCTCAATTTGTGCCTGATGTACTGAGGCCAGCACATCAAGCTAGACACTCGTAGTGCGATTCCGAATCATACGCACACGGAATAAGAACGGTATTAAGTTCAAAGTGTCTAGCTCGATGTGCAACCCTCTGCACATAGACGTTATTATATTATTCATGAATTTTTTTTTGTTATTTTCAGTATAGGTTACAGTTAAAGTTTCTCCAAAACTAAATGAACATGGTCCGGTCACAAAAAATGCCTACGAATGATGTAAGTAAGCAGGTATGACGATATTATAAAGGTTGTAACAAAAATGGTGTCGGTGCCGTTCGGTAAGCTGCGGTTTTACGATAATAGTCAACACGGACTTAGTGTACTCTGTTGGTCACTCGGATGGTACTCGGATCGTGAAAACCGTGTATCCAAGCGCACACGGACGATCGCTTGGAACATTAGTGGACTAGGACCGCAGTCAACTTTTCCATCACAATAACTACGTCCACGTTGACTATTATCGTTAAAACGCCGCTTTAACTAGAACTTACATTATTGAAAAACTTTCCCAGAATGCCCAAGTCAATTCTAAATAAAAAATGTGGGCTCTTCATACAAATCGAACAGCCGAGCCGATTGAACCATTTTATGTAATACTGTAAGTCCATTTTTTTTGTGAGTTGACTATGTTTCCTGTAATATTAATTAATTAGTTGTCGTTTTACCTACAACTATCTCAAAGTACATGGTGAAGCTTGCAAAAAAACCGGATTGTCAATACTCAAGCTGAAAGTGTAGTAGAAAAATTCAAAACATTTTAAGGCAAAATTGATTTACATATTATGAAAAATAGAAATTTTACTTAAAACATTAATATTAATAAGTATATAAGGTAAATGTTTGAGTAAAAAACAATAGGGGATCGGACTGCATCAAAAATAAATTCTGAAATATAATTTCCTAAATTGCTCTCCTCTTGAAGTTTCAAAAAACCTTACTTCTTTTGTTTTTACATCACGCCTTCCATTTTTAATTGATCAAATTCACAAAATAAGTTCGTCACTGACGCTAAAATTCTATGACGTCACTTGTGGGTATTTCAAATATTTTTAGAACAAAATTTCGTTTTTGACAGATCATAAAAAGTAACTCAAATGACTAGCAGTCCGATCCCCTATTGTATCAAAACATTGCGTTTTTCAAATCAAAAAAAAAATCAGTGCGAAGTGGCTGTACCTCACCTGATGTAGGGTTAGAGAAAACATGAAATAAAATAAAGTTATTATAAATGTTAACCATCAGAATAAGGTGCGAAGGCGTCATACATAGTTTAGCTCTATGTAAACCACACCTAACTTCTGCTTAACAATGGGACTGAAAGAATCAGCACTAAATTATAAAACTTATAAAATGAGATAATATGGTTCATTTGGATTGTATTTCAGTTCAGAGCTGCGTCATCCTCACATGGCTTCTTCACTCCTCACTGGCCACCTGAAACAGAACGTACGATCATTTCAGATGTTATGATAATATTGAAGTAGTCAATGGATTTTTAAATTCACAATAGGGATGACGACAGCATCAGAAATAAATTATGAACTCTTGATCACTAAAGTGCCCTCCTACTTAAACTTCGGAAAACCTTACTCGTTTTGTTTTCCATCAAGCCTTCGGTGTTTTTATTCACCAAAATCACAAAATGAGTACCTACATAAATGACGCTGCTAAACTATGACGTCACGCCTAGGTATTTTAAAATTTTTTTAGAACAAAATGTCGTTTTTGACAGATGATAAAAAGTAACTCAGATGACTAGCATTCATCATCATTATTAGTAAGCCCTTGGCGTCATCTCATCATCATCATCATATCAGCTCATATACGTCCCCACAGAGGGGCTTGAGCCTACCCTGAATTAGGGCGATCAGGCCTTTGACCACGCGGGCCCAGTGCGGGTTGGTCGACTTCACACACAACCTGCGAGTTCCTCCGCAGGCGTGTGCAGGTTTCCTCACGATGTTTTCCTTCACCGTAAGAGCGTCGGATAAACGTATCGCATCATCTCACCTGATGGTAAATGACGATGATGCCGAAGATGGAAGGAAACAGGCTTACGCAATGGAGAACTGGCTATATTATCTTCAAGTCGCAACACATCAATGTTTGGCGGCAACACTTAGATAAATGGTGGTAGCTATAGCCGGACGGGCTTGGAAAATGCCTTCAACCAACCAAACCGAGTCTTACAAAGTAAGACTCCGCCGGGAATCGATCCCGCGAATCCTAATGTGAAGTTAATGGACACAACCATTCCGCCACGGAGGTGTTTAAATTGGATTTATCTGAACTAGGCGTGACAGATCGCAAGAACGTTGCTCATGAATTGGATATACAATCCGTTTACTGTGAAGGCCTGTATTTTGACAGGAAGCCAGTTTGTGTACTGTATTGCCAATCTACAAATACTGCCAATTCTAAATACCAGATGCCTTCACATAGTGAACGAATCTAAATATGTACCATAGTCTGCCATGATGCATTTTCGTTAGTTTTATTTGGCCCCTAATAGGGGATCAGACTGCATCAAAAATAAATTCTGAAATATGATTTCCTAAATTGCTGTCCTCGTGAAGTTTCAAAAAAACTTACTTGTTTTGTTTTTCAATCACGTCTTCAATTTTGAATTGATCCAATTCACAAAATAAGTTTGCCAATGACGCTAAAAATCTATGACGTCAGCACTTGTGGGTATTTCAAACATTTTCAGACCAACATTTCGTTTTAGACAGATCATAAAAAGTAACTCAAATGACTAGCAGTCCAATCCCCTATTCACGGCGGCTCTATTTCAATTCGTTACAAGAAATCGGAAGAAAAACATACGAACTGATTCGACAACGGCAACCTAAAGGTAAAGGCAAAACAGTCGAATCCGTTCGATTATTTTACCGAATCCGTGTCGTGGTGATATTGGCCCACAAATATAGCCATGTTGGACTGTAACTCAATCAAAGTTGCCTGTTAACTATTAACTGTGTTTCCCAACTCCTATAATTTGGGGATCTTCAAGAGTGAATAGGCATTATTTGAGTTTGCGTGTACCATCCTCGACTACATCGTCACTTACCATCAGGTGAGATAAAGTCAAACGCACTCAATTAAAAAAAAGAGATCGTATAGCTCTACGTTTACTCATCTACGCCTGCTTTGCCATCCTTCTATCCGTGGGTCGTTTTAAAAAGCTAATTTCTGAAATTCAAACTGAGCTGTTGTTTGAAAGCTTCTTTTAAAATAATTAAGATTCATTCCATTCGAGACCGAGGGTCAGGACAGAAGTCCTTTATCAATCTACTTGTGGCCACTGGCCGAGCGCCAGGGCAGAGGTCCCTTTTATGTGTGACTAGTGGATGCCCGCAGCTTCGCCCGCGCAGATCCCGATTTTTGCGGTTCCCGTGGGAATTTCCCAAAATCCGTTCTTAGCGGATGCTTACGTCATAACATCTACCTGCATGCCAAATTTCAGCCCGATCCGTCCAGTGGTTTGGGCTGTGCGTTGATAGATCACTATGTCAGTCAGTCACCTTTGAGTTATATATATATTTAGATTTCCACGGCAAGAGTATAAGTTAGCTAGCTCGCATAGTTCACAAACCAATAATAAGTCAGCTGACAGAGAATATATTTTACGAAGTCAATAACGAAAGCTCTACAGCCTTGTTCATATCGTACAAATGTACCTGAGAGCTACGATCCCCAGAAGTTACGTAGACACGTCATATGAAGGATCTTTGTAACATTTTAACATAATAGTCCAAAGACCTTAAACTTCACTTATTCTTCACTGGACGAGGCTTTTAATATTCGATAAATTAGAAAAAAGAGCTCCTCGCCGTCGGAGCAAATACTGCAGGATGACGTATGTCTGACTGGCAACAAATATGAAGGATGCTATTTACAAAGCCCACACAGAGTTTTGAATAATATTTAAAGAATTATCCTCCAACTCCTAACCGTTAAGGAGTTGTACCTTCCATCAACAGCTCATCAACATGAGATTATATTGATGACTACCAGACGCAAATACTTGAATAGCTTTAGAAAATATATTATGAAACACGTAATACGTGCCTATAAAATTCGAGGGTTACCCTTGATTTCCTTTAGAATCCCATAATCAGATCCTGACTTGGTGATAATGGAACCACCTGGGAATGGTATATTTCAAACAAAAAAAGAATTTTCCAAATCGGTCCAGGGGTCTTCGAATAATCGGAAAATATAGCTACATTAAAAAAGATTACGACGAATTTAGAACCTTTTTTTTTGAAGTCGGATAACAAACAGTCCCGTTCAAACTGGGCTAATTTCATTATAATAACTTCAGTGGTTTAGGCTACGTAGATGCGATGTCTGCCAGTCAATTTATTAACTGACTTTTTATAGGTTTTTACTAGCTTTTATTTAGTTTCACCTGTCCCGGTGTCCGTTTGAGCTGAAATTTTGCATGCATATGTATATCGCGAGACAATGCAATATAAAAAGCTTGTACCTAAAAGTTTTAATGTTTTCGAAATTATTTTTTTGTTTCGTTGATATTATCTAAGCCGGAAGACGTTCTCTGTTAGACGTGATCTCGCCATACTGTCCTCCACTAAGCGCGCATTACAGCCACATGTATCCAGAGCGGCATCCTGCGAGCTTCTCTTTATGTAATTTAAACAGATTTCATTTGAATGGGTTTTCAATCGAAAGTTAATGGAATTTCTTTCAGCCCCAGGGTTAGATTCAGTCGTTTTCTCATCTAAGTTTCGCCGCCAAACGTCAATAATGACTGCATTGATGAGTTATAGTTCCAGCATTGAAAATTAGCCAGTTCCCCATTGCGTTGACGATTCCTAATTCTAAAATGAGCGCTCATGTTCATCTTCGGCATCATTGTCACTTACTAGTGCCATTAGGACTTACCACTGCACAGTGTACGAAAGAGCCGAAAAATAGGAAATTTTCTATTTATTTGAGTTTGGATAGGCTTTTTAATTATAAATACACGAGTAGACTCCTAGGTGCACGCTCGATATACTTTAGGAAAAAAACCGTTGGCTAAAATCTGTATTTTTTGCGGTTCATTTAATATTAAAAAATATTGCTGTGTTAAAATTGATTAAAACTATATTTTGTTATTTTATAGCATTAATAACGGCTTCTTGCAAACTTTACAGCAAAATGCAAAAGTCAATATTTAATAAGAAATGTTTTTTTCGTATTTCTAAACAATTTTTGTATAGCTTTTATCGCGGGCTTTGAGGGGACCGAATCAGGAAATTTCGTAATGAAAATAAAACCTGACACCCCAAAAAAAATTAAATATATTAAGTTCTGAAAAACTTACAGTGCCATCTATCTATCCATCATGATGATGATGAGGATCAATGATGATCATGATGAGGATCAATGATGATCATGATGAGGATCATGGTAAGGATCATGATGTGGATCATGATGAGGATCTTGATGATGATGAGGATTATTGATGATGATGATGAGGATCATGATGAGGATGAGGCTGATGAGGATCATGATGATGATGCTGAGGATGATGATGATGATTAACTTTCTTAGTATTCATTTATTACATAAACATCCCGCGCAAGGACTATATGATACTGGTAAATACTGCATAAATAAAACATAAATAAATAATTATAATTGCATAAGTTGATAAAAATGCTATGCAATAGCATTACCCGAGTGCCACACGTCTTTTTTTTTCTTCCAAGTTATGGTGTAGTAGCATTTAAAAATCTTGCTTAACTACTTTACAGGCCAAAAAAATCGTAAACTACATCTGTGGAACTTTGAAGGTATAATTTAAAAACTGGCCAAGTGCGAGTCAAAACCGCACACAAAGGGTTCCGTACCATCAAACTAAATGACGCTAGTACAAAGGGTTCCGTACCTACTAGATGGCGTACTAGATTCCGTACCTACTAGATGGATTCATACTAGACGGCGCTAGTTTCTTCATGTTTAAAAAAAACACGTTTTTGTACGGAGACCCAAGGGGGGAGAGGGGTTTCACTTTTTCTAATTATTTAGTATTTGTTGTTATAGCGGCAACAGAAATACATCATCTGTGAAAATTTCAACTGTCCTATCACGGTTCATGAAATACAGCCTGGTGACAGACGGACGGACGGACAGCGAAGTCTTAGTAATAGGGTCCCGTTTTTACCGTTTGAGTACGGAACCCTAAAAACAGTTTTACAACTTCATTGTGCTTTAGGGTTGTCGCTTGTCATGGTCTATAAAATATATGTTTAAGAATATATAATAGATTGTATTACAAGTAACTGTTCCTCCCCGATTCTAGATTACCACTAGTACGAAATAGCTATTTATGCAACTGTTGCATAATGAGGGGTATTTAACACGAGTGTTAAATACTAATTATGTACAGTTGCATACAATAGTTTATCTACACTCATACAACAAATTTAAATTAAAGACAAAATAAAGTAATCATTGTTTATATACAAACTGCATAAGGAAAAATACAAACGTTAATGGCGCGAAAATAAATTTGCAGTAATATCGCACCGCGCATGCGCGCCGCCAAGGTTGCGTTCCGAGACACGCTAGTGTGCTCAAATAGCAAGCATCTGCGTAAAAATTAAAAAAAAAAAATCATTATGTTACAACTTTGCGATAACGAAATGAAATTTGTATGGATCCTTAGTCACGGCTCCATCGAAAGGTATATCATTTAAGGTATATCTTAGCGTTTCTGATAAGTAAATGAAGGATTTACGACATGAGTGTAGATAAATAGATTTTCAGTTTTCCGTGGCAAAGGGAACTATTTTAATATTAGGTTATTTTAATGCAGCTTTTTCCCGCGAATTAATCCGACCATTCGTTGGTTTTTGAAGTGTTTTTTGTTTTGTGGTTTTGCTAACACATTATTGATAGGCACTTATTACCAACCGTGAATCTAATTTTGGAAAGCCTGTTATTCGGAAGTTCCATGGATGTAGTGTACGATTTTTGTGTCTGTTTAGTAGACAAGCAATTATTTATAACAAGATAAATTTTAGGTGCTACTATGCCTGTATTGTTTTATACAGTATATTAACTTACTTACGCCATAGCTTGGAGGAAAAATAAATCTAGAAATATGAAAAAAAAAACATTTCGTATAATACGTTGACTTCTTCATGTTACTTTAAAGTTTGTACGAAGCCTTTATTAATGTTATATCTGGTAAAAAACACAAAATATTGTTTCAATCAATTTTAACAGAGTAATTATTTTTTTACTAAATGAACCACAAAGTATACTGATTTTTGTCAACGGTTTTCTCGTAAACTATATCGAGTTTGTACTTGGAACTTTTATTCTTGTGTTTGATTATAAAGCCTGTTTAAAATGATGGGAATAGAAAAATTCCGATTTTTCGGCTCTTCCGTACACTGTGCACTTGCAAATAAAAAAGGTGCATGCATCCCTCCGACAATGAGCGTCTAAATCCGCCTCCGTGGCGTAATGGTTTAAATACATAAGCTTCACATCAGGAGGTCGCAGGCTCGATTCCTGGCGGATTGTAACTGTTAGACTCGGTTTGGTTGTCTTGCATTTTCTAAGCCCGCTTGGCTAGCTACCACCATCTTATCGAAGTCTTGCCGTCAAACATCAATGTTAACAGCATTGATGTGTTCCAGCTTGAAGATAAGATAGCCAGTTCCCCATTGCGTTAGAGAATCTTGGTAAGCCCGCTTCTATCTTCGGCGTCATCGTCACTTACCTTCAGGTGAGATGATGCCAACAAGGACTTACCAATTGTAAAAAAAATATATTAAATCTACTTATCTTTAGAGGACCTAGTTGGTTTAAGCAATTTTTGCATTTTATAATGAAACAAAAACGTTTGATTTAATATTTTAATAATTTTCAATATACTTTTAAATACAACTTTATTTAATACAATTTGTGCTCGCATTGTAGTTAAATGCAAAAATAACCAAACAACTTTACAAAACTACTATGGTACAGGTGATCTTTTATTTAACTTACTATAACTTACGCAATAAAAAGGAGATTCTACTCAAGAAACTGCACATACAACTTTGCTCAAGGAACTTATCGGAGCAAACAGTGTACTTCACATACTAACTCACAATATTTGAACAGTTGATTTGCAAACTTTGTATGGAAAGTATTTTTTTTTGCTCGGATTGTGATTCTTGGGGAAAGTTAATCACTTCAAGAGTAGAACCTGCCATTTGCCACTTTTTAACCAAAAAAAAGTCGTCCCGTATATGGTTTCGCACAATGAGATTCTATATCTTACAATAGAGAAGCAATGTTTTTCACGGCTTGATGGAGGAGTGGAGTCAAGTAACAGATTATAATACGTAGCGAAGAAAAATAAATTGTAAGAAAATTACACTATACTTGTTTCACTCTCACTACACCAACGAGTATGTCTTAAGGCATGCTCAAATGTGGGGCTATTTAGGAGACATAGAATCTCCGTTTTAACATATAGAAACTCATTGGTTTAGCATAATTCTTATAACAGTTTAGCATAATACTTAAGGATAGACATTAGACCGGGCCGCATCAGGTCGGGTCGCAGCGAAAAATCCGCACAAATCGCGTCTATAAAGTTTATATGACCTACCGCATGATATTCTGTTCCGGAACGGGTCGCATTATTACGCGGCGGATTTCCGTCCGTGCCATGCGGTTCGTTCTGAACCGTTGCGGCCCGTCGCAGTGTGCTATACCAAGCGGAATTGCGTCCACACGTCTGCCACTGAATTTATGCGCAAACTGAGCGTAAAATCCGTTTATACCGACATGATCTAGTGTGCGATGCGACCCGTCGCAGTATGCCCATAACTTTAGTGGTCAGTTTAGCATAATAATCATACTTAACTGTAAACGTGATATGGCAAGTCTAGAGTTTCTTACGAAACTTACATTGTAAGCATTACGGAAGGGCTGGAAATAATAGTAATACTATGAAATAGATATCTTACTTTGTTTTGAGTTTAGCAAGAGCTTAGCTCAAGTCGCGTGAAATAGGTAATAACTGAAAAATAGAACATGGAGCTCTTGGCCCGAATTTCTAAATGGTTAGTTCCCAAAGAAATATTGTTTAAATCCTATAGTTTAAGTGACCAATTCTTGCACATAGGTATATACGAAACTGATTTCTTGGAAACGGCCCTAACGATTTGGATGTAATTTTGTAGATAATATTTTACTTTCCAAGTTTATCTAGATGAGTCTCATCTCTAAGAAAATCCATTTTCACACAAAAAATAATAAAAATAAATAATAATATAATAAATATTTTCAGTTCAGTTTTAGTTTAGCTTTCAACAACAGATGGCGCTACATGTCTAGACGCCGAGCGAAGCTCGGTCGCCCCGGTACTTTCATATAAATTACACTATCAACTGATCAGTTTATGTTGGCACTAATAGTTAGCAATAATTTTGAGTTCCTTATTGCGATTGATTAAGATTCAAGAGCAATACAAAGTTTTTCTGTTATATCTGAAAAAAAAGCAAGGTTGGCTACAGTTCATGGAACTGAACAACAGAATTTCGTATTTGTCATACTAAATTGATCAGCTGATACAACTTTTTTATGGATGGTCCAAAATTATTTTTGCGAATTAAGTACGTTCCTTGGGGGAAAGTTGCACAGTTTCATGAGCTCAAGGCGAATTTTGATTTCCTTGGGTATTTTATAAGAACTGTATAATCTATATCAAAATGGGCCGTTAGTATGAACGATCTTGTATTTAACTTCTTAACATAAATAATAAGTACAAAGACCTTATCATATCACTTCTTCAAGGACGAGGCATTTACTTTAAATATTCGTCGTACTGAAAAAAAATTCTCCTCGTTGGAGCATACTTACTACACAGAGACAGTGATTTATGACCGATTCGCAACCAAGTGCGAACAGTGTTATTCTCAAAAGCCGTTGGCCTCGACCATACATAGTGATGTGTTATGTGTAAGGTCTTTGTGTTTTAACCAGAGAAACCGTTTACTTTTTTACCTTGTACCAGGCGGTGAAGGCATACGAAAGGCCGGCGCCGAGTCCAAAGGCAAGCAAGTACCGCAGGAATGCCAGCGAGGGTGCGTGACGCGTGCGCATCAAGTTCGATATGAAGTTCAGCTTAGCGTCCGAGTAAGGCGGGTAGCGGGAACTGGAAAGCAAACATTCTGTTAATAATGGCGCCCTAGATGTTGATGGTAGCGGACTACAACTAACCCTACCCCATAATAGATAGAATGACGTCCACTGCTACTGTTAGTTATGTGATTTCTCGTCCGTTGTATCATGTGTACGGGGTTCTGCTCTATACCAATAAGAAAGAAATGGCTCAGGGGCCTTGTGCTCTACATAAAAACGTTAAAAACCGACTTCTATCGCAACAACTTAGTATAATTTCGCATTATTATTTTTGGTTTTTGTTAATTTTATAATAAAGTACTACACAGATTTTGATTCAACTTATATGGGACGACACGGAAAGCACTAGCTTTCAAATAAAAAAAGAATCATCAAAATCAGTTCACTCAGTCCAGTTCTGAGGTAACATAAAAAAACTTCAGTCGAACTGAGAACCTCCTCCTATTTGGAAGTCGGTTGAAAATAGGTGTTTTGTCCTCTTTTTAGTACCCGTTCGACCCCTCTCAGAGAACGAGTTCCAGCTTCTCATCATCATCATATCAGCCGAAAGACGCCCACTGCACTGCTGGACAAAAGACTTCGCCTAAGGGCTTCCACAACGACCGTTCTTGCGCTGCTCCCGCGACCTTCACCAGGACGTTATGCTTCAGAATGTTTCTAAATTATCCCACGGGAATGATTCGGAATTAATACCGCTGGCATCTATAACAGAGATATTACAGACTATCTGTGGCGATATGTGTATGGTACTTACGAAGCGAGCTTCTCCCCGATAGCCGCGAAGTTCTTGACGAGGCAGCTCTTCTTGTGCGTGAACGTGTCGAAGGTGGCCTTGCCGTGGTACGCGCCCATGCCGCTGTTGCCCACGCCGCCGAACGGCAACGTTTCAACTGTCAGTATGAGATCAGAAGATCAGTAGCATGAAAACATTTTTAATAGCGGATTAACACTTTTGAGTCGTTGAACTCGTACGTTTTTTGACACTAACTGAAGTTAACAGGTTCCCTGTCCTCTACACCAGGGATATTGGACCCTAATATCTCAGTCCCTTTCTCTATTAGTGTTTTTAGAGGGTATGTTTTATACAGAGTGTAACATAAAGGTGTGGTGATACTTTAAGGTGGGCTTGTACTCATCAAACTGAACCACTTTTGTTCTGAAACTTTTCTGAAATCGCGAAATGTTTAAAAAATGCGATTTCAGCAAAGTTGCAGAACAAATGTGGTTCAGTTTGATGAGTACAAGCCCACCTTAAAGTATCACCACACCTTTTATATGATTCATGAACGTGTAAAAATTTGTACAAAACATGGTGCATTATTCATATTTTATGTGATTCTTTGGACAGGAAACCTGTTAATAGACGTTTGTGAAACTCAAGGAGAAATAAATAAAAATACACCGCATACAATATCCGAGATCGGCCGCTATTCCTAATTGGATGTAACTTTTGGGATATATACTGGGTTTTCGACATGCAACAATTTTTCGCCTACCACTTTTGAAATAAACGTCATTATTTACAAGCTTTTAATTAACTTGCAATGTATGTATAATGTTGGAATCTTGCAAGTTAAATTTGACCCACTTACCAGTTTTCGATTGAGCTGAAATTCTGCATGCATATGTATATCGCGTGACAATGCAATATTAAAAGTTTGTACCTAATAGTTTTTAGTTGTTTCGAAAATTATTTACTTTTCGTACAAATTTATTTCCTCAAACATGCGCGGAACTATTTTTGTTATCTTTACATCTTTAGATTATAAATGTGAAAATGTGTTTGACCAATCTTGATGAATTTTGCCTTCCACGTAGAGTGTGTCACCGGAACGGACATAGGCTACATTTTATCTCGTGAAAATAGCATAATCCGATGCAGTTCCTGAGGGAACTGAAAAAAAAAAATTAGGATAATTTATTTAACATCGCAACGAAACAATGGATTGTTGTGGTGTTTGCACAGAGATGGTTAAGGAGGTGGGAAATGACATGACTTACTAATTAGCATATCCTGACATAGCTCCCGAGGGATCGGGGGAAAACTCATATCCACGATCGCGCACGTCGGCGGCGTTGCAACGGAGCAACAGATTGCAGTGATTTATTGTATAGAATTGGCTGAGGGGGTGGGAAGTGACTTAGACTGCTGATCGGAATAGCCCGATGTAGTTCCCGAGGGATCTGGAGAAAACTCATGTCCACGTTCGCGAGCCGCTGCGGTTCGCGCACCACTCACCTTCATAGACAGTCATAAAAACGATGTCCACGCGGGTGAAGCCGCGGGCAAAAGCTAGTTTATTAATTGTACAGTCGCTCTGTGCATGCTTTCTCGCGAAGCATATACCGTCTGACGAACAGATCAACAATGAATATAACGCTTACTTAGAAGCAAAGAATAAAGTAAACAATTTGGGTTTGTGTGGGAGGTACAGTGGCCAGCACGTGGCGATGGACAGTATACACACATATAACTACGACCGATTTTTAACAGTTGAACACTCGCACACTTCAGTGATTGGTAGAATTCGTCATCTTTACGAAAATATACCAATCGACATTCTTTTCTAAATAAGCGTCTATTTAAGACCAATAACGAATTCACACAAACTTATGACCACAGATCTGTGCTTTTGACAAATCATAAGCCACGCCCCTTACAAAGCATCCGGCACAGATCTAATAAACCAAGCATCCGCGCAGTGACACGAGCTAGCAAGCAGTGTTGCCGTTTTAGCCACTTTGTGGCTAGATCTAGCATATTTATAACGGTTTAGCCAAAAATAATTTTAGCTAACCAAACGATTCTAGCTACTTTTGGTAATTATGTTTTTGATAATTACTGTTTACAGTTGACTAAATATTTGACCTAGTTACTGCGGTCTTGTCTTCCTCACTCTAATGCGGAAGTAAGTAGTTAAGTGTCATGAACACCCTGAAAAATAAATTATGAAACAAAATGTGTGCATTAAAACTTAATTCCATAATTATGATTAAAAGTCAATAAAAATAAATAATAAAAATGCCACGACTTTGTTTTGCCACCTGAAGTTTTAAACAAATTTACAGAAGCAATCAAAAAAATTGAAACCCCATCTACATCATCATCACAGATCGATTGACGTTGACGTAGAGATTTCAGAATTACCAGATGCCATTGTAGACCTACAATTATTATTTTTTCTACATGTATTAGATACTGTTTTAATTAAACCCACATCCTTATTACAAAATTGGTCACTTTTTCATTTTAATAACCACAAACAATGTTGTCCTAACGGCAACACTGCCAGTATATTAAAGTCACTCACTTGAATTAGTAGATCTGTGTCACTCACTCATCCGTCTCCGTCAAAGAGAATATAATACACTACGTTCTCGTCCCGTCCAAAGGGATTATAAGTCACTAATACCAAACCAATACTTACTACGTTTGTCAGTCCAAGTCTAGTCGCATAGATATTAGATAGCATTTATTGTGAACTTGTGAGCGTACACCGTCTCAATCTTCACTGCTTTTTTTTTTGAGTGAGTGACGATGATGCCGAAGATGGAAGCGGGCTTACCTAGATTCCCCAACACAATGGAGAACAGGCTATCTTATCTTCTAGCCGGAACACATCAATGTTGTTAATACTGATGTCTATCGGCAAGACTTAGATAAGATGGTGGTAGCTAGCCAGGCGGGCTTAGAAAATGCCCTACCACCAACCAAACCGAGTCTTACAAGTTGACCCCACCCGGGAATCGAACCCGCGACCTCTTGGTGTCAAGCGAATAGACTACCTACCCATTACGCCCCGGAGGCGGTTAAAGAATTTTAGATTCGGTTCAATAATTCTAAAGTTTAACCCCCTACAACCAAACAAACAAACCTTACCACTACCTACAATATTTTATTCTTGAAAGTCTGGTCTTTTTCACAAATAAATCGGAATTTCCATCAATAAGTATGTATGTAAAATCTTCGGACGAACGCGATCTCCCCCGACCCCGCCTACCCGCACCGGCCAGAGCGGTAAGCGGCAGCGCAGATTGAAAACAATGCGAAGAGAACAATTACTATCTCTTTTTCGCATTCGCTCTGTTCAACTTCGAACATTTTCAAGGCCATTATGTCCAACTGCATGTGCTGTTCACTGTACCTTATTCAAAGTTTTCCTGGAATAATGAACTACCCGGTATCGGATACTGTTGCTGATATTCGCAACAACCCTGGTCCCAAGACTCCAAACGAAACTCTAGGTAATCGTGGTTATAATAGTATAGAATAATTTTAGAAAGACCTAAAAACTTTTAAGTACAAGCTTTTATTTATTCTACTTAGCAAACCCTTTTATTATATATTTTATTTTATAATTTATTATATCTTTATTAGTATTATATCTTTATAAGGTTGTGTGTGAAGTCGACCATCCCGCACTGGGCCCGCGTGGTTGACTAAGGCCTAGTCGCCCTGATTCAGGGTAGGCTCGAGCCCCTCGGTGGGGACGTATATGAGCTGTAATGATGATTAGTGCATTAAAAATAACTAGTCCGCCATCTTGGATTTAGAATGACGTTACACAGTTAACCATGCATTGTCATCCAAACTGAACGTATATACAAAATTTCAGCTCAATCGGTTGAAAATATATGCTACAAAATTGAGTTGCAAGATTCCACCCGAACGAACATACATACATTGCAAGTTAAATAAAAGCTTATAATAGTATATAAGTGGGAATAGTGCTTTTTAACAACTGCACCGTATTAATAAAACTGAGCTTAGCGTTCCGTGAAAAAACGATAGCAAGCGTTTATGGTTCTAAATTTGTACCTATCGCAAGTTAAAGACATGAAGTTTATCATAAAAAAAAGAAAGAATAACAAAATGTTAAAACTTATGAGCACATAAGAAAACGCTCGAGAAATTCATAAAAAAACCGACCAAGTGCGAGTCAGAACCGCACACATAGGGTTCCGTACCATCATACTAGATGGCGCTAGTTTCTTCAGTTCCGTACTATTATACTAGATGGCACTAGATTCTTCACGTTTAAAAAAAAAACACGTTTTTTGTATGGAGACTAAGTTTTTCCAATTTTTTGTATTTATGTTATGGCGGCAACATAAATACATCATCTGTGAAAATTTCAACTGTCTAGCTATCACGGTTCATGAAAAACAGCCTGGTGACAGACGGACAGCGAAGTCTTAGCAATAGGCTCCCGTTTTTACCCTTTGGGTATGGAACCCTAAAAATGAGCGCATGGTAATTTCACGTCACAGAAATGTTGACTTATTTGCAAACTGAACACAATCGCTAATGTTATACTGCATTTTTTTATTGTTTATGTTATACTTCATCTCTTTGGCTAGCGATAGGTACCAATTCTATTTAGAACTATAAAAGTTGGCTATCGAACGCCGAAACCAGTAAGGGGTGCCAACCCTTATCCTTCGAATCTACAGGATTCTTCGTAGAATACCAGTAACATCTTTATTAGTTGCAACTCGATAAGTTAATTAGCCAGTTTTGTAGGTAGTCCATCATATCAGCCGAAAATCGTCCACTGCTGGACAAAGGCCTCCCCCAAGGATTTCCACACGACCGGTCCTGCGCTGCCCACATCCATCGGCTTCCCGCTATTTTCACGAGGTCGTCGGTCCACCGCGTGGGAGGCCTGCTTACGCTACGTTTTCCGGTGCGCGGTCGCCACTCGAGAACTTAACTGCCCCATCGGCCATCTTTTCTACGAGCTATGTGCCCTGCCCAATGCCACTTCAGTTTAGCAATTCTAACTTTGGGCTCAATGGGGGTAAATTAACACACTGTTATTTGTTGTATACTATTTGACATGGCACTACGACGCAACCCGATAGGAGTATTATCAGAAACTTGTAATATATAACGATGGGTAAATATTTTTTTATTCCACAATTGGAAGGTAATCCCCTAGCATTATTTCACCTGATGGTAAGTGAGGATGATGCCGATAATGGAAGCGGGTTTACCAAGAATACTCAACTAAATGGGGAAACTGGCTGTCTTATCTTCAAGCCGGAACACATCAATGCTGTTAACATTGATGTTTGGCGGAAAGGCTTAGACAAGATGGTGGTAGCTGGCCAGGCGGGCTTTGAAAATGACCTTCTACCAATCAAATATAGTGTTACAAAGTTAGACTCCGCCGGGAATCTAATAATGATGATGACATAATATATTCTTTCATATATTATTTTTGATTCATTCATAATATATTATTTTTGAGATTTATCAACAATGACGTTAACAACATTGATGTGTTCCGGCTTGAAGATAAGATAGCCAAGTTCCCCATTGCGTTGGGAAATATTGGTAAGCCCGCTTCCATCTTCGGCAACATCGTAACTTACCACCAGGTGAGATGTTGTCAAGGGTTTACCAATTTTGAATAAAAAAAAAAAATATTTTAATAACAAAGTGAAAATCTGGGGATACACATACAAGATTTTTTTTAAATAGGTTTTTGGTGTTTGCTCTATCGACCGTAAAAACGGTAATACATACAAGCGTGAAACTTGGTGTGATTGTAGTACGAATATTAAGTAAAACAAATAAAAACCCGCCAAGTGTGAGTTCTCGCGCCAAGGAGTCCGAGAACCGAATGAAAAAAAAGTATTTTTCTGTCGACTGTATTGATGCCTTTTGTTTGTAATGAATAGGTATCATTGATATACTTGTGTGGAGAGGTGTGATGGTATGGAACCCTCGATGCGCCAGTCCGACTCGAACTTGGCTGGTTTTTTGTAACTATTTTGTTTTATGTGGTATTGTAGGGTGTGTCAAACAAATGTGTCAATTTTAAACAAGTTGTCGAGTTTCGTAAATAAAATCAACTTAGATATTTCTGGTATTTTACGAATAGCCATAAAATCATAAGCCATCTATACATAAAATAAAAATATTTAGTGTCCAAACCTCCCATCTGCATCACAGTGTCATTAACACATACGCTGCCGCTGGTCGTGTTCTCCATAAAGTTGCGATGGATCGCGCCATCCGTCGAGAATAGGTACAGAGTTAGCGGCTTCTCTCTATGCGAGCAGAATACGTATTTACAGGTTAAATAGCCGCCACCGGTAGATAATAAAATTAATTACGAACTTAATTATTATTTATTACAGGTATATTATTTATTACATTGTTTATGACAGGCCGCAAAAGTGTTAAAATATGACAAGTTAACAACAGAGATAAAATACTGTAAATAAACTTGTTTTATTCATTTATAGTTTATAAGCACCACAATAGCTTAATAATATTAGCATTTTAATTTACTTTTTAATTAAATTATTCATTGTTTTTTTAATTATAAAAGTGAAGATCGATCTGAAGGTTTCCTAATAATAAGGTAGTAAATAAAGCTACTGAGTAAACTATTTTGAAATTTTTAAAAGGAATAACACTTCTGCGACCAATCAAAAAGATAAAAGTTTTGAAAATATAGAATATAGTAAAGGAAGAAATTGAAATAATAATTTGTACGTAGGGTAAGCCACACCCTTTGAAATTTGTCGTCATCGCTTGAATATTTTACGGTTCTAAAATAAGGAGGGTAACAAAAATAAGGTGGCTTACTCTATTTTATGTACAAAGAAAATAATAGGAGTAGTGAATAGATAGACGGGGTAATATTCAATCATTCTTGAGCTTAATATTGCTGTTATTTACAAACAGTTTTTTTCCTGCAAATTATTATAGAATATTGATAAAAATAACTATGCACATTGAAATACTACAATAATCAGATTAATTATATCGATTGACATTAGATTCCGTAAACCATTTGACACCTCCACCAAGAGCCAGCACCTCCATCACCAAACCATCACCTGTCGAAGGATGAGAATCGTCCAACCATCACCAATAGGATCGAACTGAGACCGATCGTGAGGAAACCGCCACAAACACATGCCAATGAGTGACTTTCGAAAGAGATGGAAACCCTGAGTTTATCGTGTGCACAAACAATATTTTGGAATCGCATATTTTGGCTAAACACATGGCTGACGGCCCACTTGACAGGAATACAACTAGCGTTAATACTTTACAGTTATGATTTCTCATTTATATTTTTTAATATAAAAATAGTTTTTTGTACACCAATTAGAATACATAATCGATGTTTCCAGTTATATGTCTACCACTACGTATACAGGTGTTTTAAGGCAGGCTCTACTAATAACAACTTTTGAATTTGTAAAAAATTGAATTGGTAAAAAAAGTGGACTTTTCATACAAATCGACCAGCCCGAATGGTCATTTGTGTATTTTTTTTGATAGTCATTTGAATTGTGTCACATTACTATTGTTAGATGACAAAAGAGACATCATAGCGTGCCGCTACTGTAGTGGTTAAACCGCTATTTTTTACGAATTTAACTATTCTAAATATTTTATTCAATGTAGGTAAACATTTTGGAAGTGTCTAGTCTGCCACCAGTGGCCATTTAATAAAAATTAATATAGTGCCACTACATAGTGGTAAGTTAAGAAATAATGTTATTCTGCTACAAGTATATAGGTATTTTAATTTGTTCCTTGAATCAAACTAATAAAGTCTAATTTTAAAAATACAATATTGACAAATTCTTATAGCGGCAGACTTATATAAAAAGCTTTTCTGCCACAGTTATTAGTCATTACAATATGTTACTTATAACATTGCACATAAAGTACATTATCAGTATCAGTAGAAAACGCAGAGGTCGACCCAAAGGGCATGACTTAATAGTAGTAGGACTTAAAAGAAAAAAAAGATCAATTTCTAAATATGTATAGTAGTATTCATTCACGACGGCGTGTGACGTCGCTATTCAAACTTGACACTTTCCTAACTCGTCACCTTATTCTTGGTCGATGACTTCTTCAGCCTCGCTTTGCGAGCCTCTTTGAGTATATATAATTAATCAAACCTGACCGAACATAATATCGCTCGCTCGCACTGTTTTTTTACTAAAGTTTTTTCTAAAAAACTGTAAATGGGTAGCAGAAAAGGGCGAGTTAAAAAGTTGACGAGTTAGGAAGTGTCAAGTGTGAAAACGAGACCAGTTTAAAAGATGACGAGTTAGGGAAGTAACAAGTTAGAAAAAGGGGAACAAATTAGAATACCTAAATATTTGTGGAAGAGTAAATTATTTCTTCTTACCACTAGTGGCAATATATAATCATTTTAATTAAATGGCCACTGGTGGCAGTCTAGACACTTTCAAAAATTTTACTAATAGGTAGAATTTTTTGCTACTTACAATTACGTTCTTACCTCGCGGACTTTGTATAATGAACATTACGGAAATACTTTAATACTTTTTTAGTAAGTCTATTATAATTGTAATAAGGTCTATTATAATATCGTATCATTCAAAAGCTCATTTATTTTATAACGTTGTTTTAAAAACTAAAAAATCAGGACTATGTGACTTTTCCCTGTTCACATGTCTGCCTCTGTATTATTTAAATAATGATTTGGAACTCCATTATTTTTTTAGTCAACTTACGCATATAATAGATGATAGACTGTCCCACAAACGAGTTACTCGACTGATATCAAAAAATAGCTTCTATTCTAAAGCCAAAAGAATTGAGACTCCAACATGTTGGTTGCGCAAACGCTTGTCGGATTCCCGCGCGTCTTACCACTGTAGAACAAAATGGTGTCGTTAACACTGAGCGTGCCCGAGCGCGTCTGCTCGCGAAACAGCTCGTGTATGCAGGCCTGCCGCGAGAACAGGTAGAGCACTAGCGGGTGCTCCCTGAAAACCGAGTCATTCTCAGTTTAATGCGGCCGCCGCGGGTAATGATTGTTAAGGGGCGGTAGATCCTAGCTCCATACTCGATGATTCGAAGGAAAGTTTGCTTACATAAAGACGCAGGTTCCCTGTACCGACCCATCAATACAGGTATATAATAATAACTCCATGTTCACTTATGCGAAACCTGCTTCTTTAAGTACCCAAAGACGAGAGTGTGGATAGCACGCTTGCACTCGACATTTCTTTTGATCTCAAAATAAGGATTGATCACTACAAGAAGTCCCTTGGTTTCATAGTAAAACGCAAAATGTTGACAACGCATAACGCCAGGGGACAGGTTACAGAGAATCCGCTGCGTTGAGCCATCTATGGGCGAGGCTTGTTAACCGATTCCAAAATGGAAGAGGTTCTCAATTCGACTGTATGTTTTTTTTGTATGTTTGTTACACGATATCTTCGCAGATTGTGAACCTATTTTCTTGATTTTATTTGATAGAATAGTATGTTGCCAAGTTGATCCCATATAAATTTAATCGAAATCGGTGCAGTATTTTTTTGTTGAAAATGAACAGAAACCAAAAATAATAATGCAAAATTGTAGTAAGTCGTTGCGATGGAAGTACGGTTTTTTAAACGTTTTCAGCGTTTCCGATTATTTGCATCACCAAGTACCACCGCCACATTGCGAAGTAGCATAGCTCTTTATCAGCCGCCAGATTCATGATGTATGATGTTCTGTTTACAAGGAACCAGCAAAATACTCGAACGTATTCGACAACAGCGACCTTTTGAAGGCTAAGCATTCGAATCAGTTCGACTATTTTACGAAACGAAGTAAAATCTGAATGTCATGACATGAATCAGGGAGCAGACCCGCGGCAAAGTATATATATTAGTACCAACTGTAGCGAAAACATACTGTGGGACACTCCCTGCCGCTCTCTAGATTGCTACCTCACCCCCATATTGATACAGATTGGTTACAGTTTGTTTCTCGAACGTATGGAATAGGGATGACGACAGCATAAGAAATAAATTATGAACTCTTGATCACTAAATTGCCCTCCTACTTAAACTTCGGAAAACCTTACTCGTTTTGTTTTCCATCAAGTATTCGATTTTTAATTCATCAAAATCACAAAATGAGTACATAAATGACGCTGCAAAACTATGACTTCACGCCCAAGTATTTTAAACATTTTTAGAACAAAATGTCGTTTATGACAGATGATTAAAAGTAAATCAGATGACTAGCATTCGTCATCCCTATTTCGCCGTGATTTTGTTTGGTCTGTCATTTGTTTTTAGAAATGTCATTTCACGACTATTTGTATGCAGTGTCCGGGGTGTGCCCGCGGCGTTACGATAACGTTCTCCTCACGATTTTCCGTTTTATTCAGTGGACGCCCTATAGTGAACAATCTATACTTGGAGCCGAACTGATTGAAGCTAGTTGCGGCGAAATAATGTAAGACAATGTTAATCGAGCAACTACTCCATATTCTCGCCTTAATGCGCCGATAATGTATAAATATAAACTGATCGTAAACCGCACTGAATCACCAGGTCTGAAACTGGATCATGAAAAGTCTGAACACCATAATCATATCACGCAAGCAGTACTTGTATTTCAGACCCGGAAATTCAGAATAATTTACGTCCTTCATGTGTGCGTGGTGGTGTCTGAGTGTGCTCGTTGGTACTAAAATTGGTTATGAAAGGTATCTATGTGTGTAATCTTTTTTCACCAAATGGGTAGTAGTAGTCCGTTTTAATTTATGAGGTTTTTTTAAAAATGTCATGTCTATTAAGTATTAAAGTAGTAAGGGAGGGGTCTTCTGAATTTAAAATCCAAAAAAATTGCAAGCATGCAGGTTTTATAATTAATTTACTAGGAGCTATTTGTCCTTAAAATAAATGACTCTTAGCGTAGTCACTTTAAATTTAGCTTAGATTAAATTCAAATGTTAAAAAAACGTTTAGAATAAATGAGAAATATTTTTTTAACCAGTGATTATGTTTTCCATAATAGGCCTGTATGGAATGTATGGTAATGTGAAAAACCAATGGAAAAATCAAACGATAGTTGATATTTGTCCACCATGAAAACGCATGAAAATGACAATTAAACATGACCCGAATATGGATATTAATGTCAAAAACGCTAACAAACATATTAGCTTTCTTCATTTTGATTTTAACACTTCACATGTTATGGAAAAAATCCAATATAACATGAACACAGTCACACAAAAACAATTGCCGTTTCAAATAACAATCCCTCCCAAATAACACAGACTATTGAGATATTTCAAAACTTCTTTAAAATGGGAGTAAGGAGAATAAAGCTGTATACATAAAAACTTTTTCCAGGGGTTCTAATAAAAAAAAACCAGTAGTAAAATACTCGGGCGTATTTTGGGCTTATTTGGTAATTAGCTCGTATCCAGGCCTACAAAAATGTATTTGGGTGATAAAACTTATGTTCCTGTTTTGCCAGAGTTCAGATTGGCCACATCTGTTTTAAACGCAGTTCGCATTGTTTGATTAACTTTGAAGTTTCCTACACGAACGGTGGCAAAACAGTTACTGGGCTCCGTTCCTTTTAACAGGACACTAGGCCTACAATTTATGTACCTAATCGTAGCTGTTATAGTTTTTTTTTGTACATCTATCTCGCACATTCCATCTAGCTAGACTAGATGTACTAGTTGGAGCTTAAATTTTAGTGGACGCGCATCAGTGGTAACACTCAGTTTAAGATGAACTACGCTATAAAGAAAACTTCACAAAAGGCGAGACCTACCCAAAAATTACGTGTTACCACTGAAGTGCCGCCGATCGTACTTACATAATTATAATTTAACATTATAAGCACATAGATTGAAAGTCCTTACCTCTCGTTGATAAACTTGATGGCTTCGAAAGCGTTTTCTACAGGCACTATGGGCAGAATGGGCCCAAAGATCTCGTCAGCCATCAGTTTGTCTGAGCCCGTCACGTTCGCAACAATGGTAGGCTCTATGTACAAGTCAGTGGGGTCATATTTGCCGCCAATGGCTATTTTCGATTTGCTCGCGTCTATTAGAGCTTGGAGACGGCTGTAATTTTAAAGTACATTATTCAAGTTAGATAAGGTCTTGCTCAGCGCTCATTATTGGTAATGTATTTGAATTTTATTTAAGACTAGCTTTTGCCCGCGGCTTTACTCGCGTCGGCTTCGTTTTTATGACTGTCCTCATTCGCCCGGCTCCATTCCACCGTCGGTCAACGAGACGCAGGGAGGGGTTGCACCCCTTTGTTATTGATGATCCACCTTTCCGCACGAATCGTTACGCTTCTTCATATATTATGCGTACAGCGCAGGAGTGGAACTCCTTGCCTGCGTCAGTGTTTCCCGATTCCTATAGTTTGGGGATCTTCAAGGCAAGAGTGTATAGGCATTATTTGAGTTTGCGTGTACCATCCTCGACTGCATCATCACTTACCATCAGGTGAGTTGCAGTCAAACGTACTCAAATTTTTAATAAAAAAGAAAAACTGTCTGAGGGTGAGGGGCTCGCGAGCGTAGACGTAGTTTATGTCACTCAGGAATAACGTAGCTTTCTACTGGTGAAAGAACGTCACTTCCCACACCCTCAACTATTTCTGCAAAAAATCTGTCAATCCGTTGCTCCGTTGCGACCCCAACGTACGTAAAATGAGTTTATCCCAGATCCCTCGGCAACTATCTCGGCCTTCGCTAATTAGTTTGTCAATGCCACTTCTTACCCCCTCAACCATCTGTGTGTAAAAAAATCACAAAAATCTTTTGTTCCGTGGCAATCGTAATTAATTAGACAAAAAAATAATTTTCCAGTTCCCTCAGGAGCTGCATCACAGAGCTGCATCGGACTATGCTATTTTCACGGTATTAAAAGTAGCCTATGTCCTCCCTCATGACACAGGCTACCTGCATGCTAAAAATAATAAAGATTGGTTGAGGCGTTGAAGCTTGAAGAGGTAACAAACGAAGAAACAAACAATAACATTTATAATATTAGTAACGATATGTTAGGAGGAAAGTATTTGGGATGATGACTGCATTAAAAATTTGCCATCCTACTGAAATTTTAATTAAGCTTACCCGCTATGTTTTCCATCAATTCCTTCAATTTTTAATTCATCAAAATCATAAAATCTGTATATACGAGTATAAAAGAAAGTCGTGTTAGTTACACCATTTATAATTCAAGAACGGCTGGACCAATTTTTATGATTTTTATGGTTTTGCATTTGCCTTCGTCCGGAATAGGATAATAAATATTAAAATATGATATTCATCAATAAAAAATATTATCAGTCAAGAAATAATTGGTTTTAGGGAAGAGTAAGGTCTAATACTTTTTATTATACTGTGGTAACCTTACCATAGTGTAGTGTAATGTACGAGTAGTGTAGATAGGGAAGGGTAGTGTAGTGTAGGGTAGGGTAGTGTAGTGTAGGGTAGTGTAGTGTAGGGTAGTGTAGTGTAGTTTAGGGTGGGGTAGTGTAGTGTAGGGTAGGGTGGGGTGGTGTAGTGTAGGGTAGTTTAGGGTAGCTTAGTGTAGGGTACTGTAGGGAAGTGTACTCGTATTGTAGTGTAAGGTAGAACGAAGTTCGCCGGGACAGCTAGTGAGTACATAAATGACGCTGAAAATCTACGACGTCACTCCTATATATTAAGCCACTGTCGTGAAAAAGTTTGTGTATTTGTGGGCTGGCGCTAAAACAAATACAAATGAGGAACTAACAAGAAATGGGAAATAGCACATGCCATCTTGTAGAATATATCCGCAATTTTATTACACACTAGCTGTCCCGGCGAACTTTGTTCCACCTCACACTACCCTACACTACACTACCCTACCATACCCTACACTACACTACCCTACATAAGAACCTTCTCCTGACAATAACGAACTCAACAAAAAAAGAATTAGTGAAATCGGTTAAGCCGTTCTCACGTTATAGCGTGACCAGAAGATATAGGAGTTCATTTTTATTTATATAGATTCGTGAAAATCATAGCGTGATTTTAAAAGCGATCAGCGCCTTATCCACATAGATCAAGAAACTGCTGCACATCATTTCCGTACCACTTCTTCGAAGTCTTCTAGAAGGCTTCTACCAGCTTACCTTGGGCCCCTTTGGTACACAACATAAAACAGTTTCTTTCAGTAATTATAATGGTTGTGACAACAGAAAATCTAACCTAAAACATCTGTTGTTGGCGATCCGGCATAGATCGGATAAATTTTGTGGTTCGCTTCCGCATCACTCATGAAGAAGATTTCTATCATGAACTTCTTCGATACACAGTAAAGTTATTCTGACTAGGTTTAAAAGGTCATCATATCAGCCTAAAAACGTCCACTGCTAGACAAAGGCCTTCCCCAAAGATTTCCACGACGACCGGTCCTGCGCTGCCCGCATCCAGCGGCTTTCCGCGATCTTCACCAGGTCGTCGGTCCACCGTGAGGGTGGCCTGCCTACGCTACGTTTTCCGGTTCGCGGTCGCCACTCCAGAACTTTAAATGAAATAACGTTTAAAAGGTAAATCAAGCAAAACCTCACTTAAACTGCCTGCTGTGGACCATATATCAGATTTTTCCCGACTATTCCTTCGAGACCTTAGAAGACCACGACCAGCTTACTTTGGACTTCTTTGGTGTACAACGTACAATAGTTTCTCTAAGTAATAACAACAGTTGCGACAATAAATTTCACCTAAAATACCTGTTGTTGACGATTCGGCATAGATCTGGCGATTTTTGCGGCTCGCTCTCGTATCATTCATGTAGGACCTTCCTGAAGACTTTCCCCAGCTGATTCTGAACGTTTATTTTAACCTTTTGGGAAATCAAAGAAATCCTCACTTGAACTGCTTCCCGTTGAAGATCTAGATCAGAAGATTTTTTTCTACTACTTCTCCGAAACCTTCTCGAAGACTTTCTACTACTTCTCCGAAACCTTCTCGAAGACTTCGACCGGCTCAGACCTCTTTGATGCACAACATACAGTTATTAGAACAGCTGCGACAAAAAAACTCACCTAAAATTCCTGCTGTTGATAATCCGGCATAGATCAAGCGACTTTTGCGGCTCGCTCCCGTACCACTCATGCAGGATCTTTCTGAAGGCTTCCACCAGCTTATCCTGGATCTCCTTGGTGCACAGCACGTAGTCCGGCGCGATGCAGGTCTGGCCGGCGTTGATGAATTTACCCCAGAGGATGCGTTTGGCTGTCACTTCCAGGTCGGCTGTGTTATCCACGTATACAGGACTGCAAAAGAGTTAAAGGCGGTTGTCTAAATAATAGAATAATAATTTTTTTTTTTATTCACAATTGGTAAACCCTTGACAACATCTCACCTGATGGTAAATGCCGGTAATAATATTGACCCTTACAACCATACAATAACCGCTTCCGTGGCGTAATGGTTAAGTCCTTTGTAAAACTCGGTTTGGTTAGTGGAAGAGCATTTTCTAAACCCGTCTGGCTAGCTACCACCATCTTATCAAAGTCTTGCCGCCAGACATCAATGTTAACAACAGCATTGATGTGATCCGACTTCCCCATTGCGTTGGGAATCTTGGTAAGCCAGCTTTCATCTTCGGCATCATCTTTATTCACTTTTCTTTACTCACTTGTAGGAATGAATACTTTTGTGATATGTTTAGAGGTTATATTATTAAGCAAATTACCAAATGGGAGTAGAAAAACACTTATTACGACTGCTACAACAAAAAGAGGAGCAGTTTATCAAGCATTGATCATGAATAATTTAACTATATCTATAATAACTATGATGGTGATGATGATAATAATTTAAGTGTAATTTTTCAAAAGGCGATTGTAAAAACATTCCAACAATACTTTGTACAATAATGAAATCTACTCAGGTCATCTTGTCTATGCTACGGTATTGTATACAAATAATGTATCTAATATGACAGTATGATGGCTGAGCTTGCAGCAAATCTTAGATGATCTTCTGTCTGAGTGTCTTTTTATTAAAAATTAAATTAAATTGGTTAGGCCTAACCGCCTCCATGGCGTAATAGTTAAGTCCATTACTTCACATCAGGAGGTCGCGAGTTCGACTCCCGGCGGAGTCTAACTTGTATGATTCGGTTTGGTTGGTGGAAGGGCATTTTCTAAGCCCGCCTAACTAGCTACCACCATCTTATCTAAGTCTCGCGTTAACAGCATAGATGTGTTCCGGCTTGAAGATAGGATAGTCAACGCAATGGGGAATCTTGGTAAGCCCACTTCCATCTTCGGCATCATCGTCACTTACCATCAGATGAAACGATGTTAAGGGCTTACCAATTGTGGATAAAAAAGGCTATTCAATGAGGGCAAACTCACCTCTTTCCTCCAAGCTCAAGAGTGACGGGCGTCAGGTGCTCTGTGGCCGCCTTGTAGACCAGCTTGCCGATACCCGTGCTGCCCGTGTAGAATATGTAGTCGAACCTCTGCTTCAACAGGTACGACGTCTCTTCTGGCCCACCCTCTACTACGCAGATAGCTTCCTGCACAAGATATAATATAAATGTGTCTGTTTGTTTATTCTACTGGGTGTTTCACACACACACACACTGTCAAGGGGTGGCCCAGATATAGAGCACCTCATGGGGTATCCAAATCCCATATATAAGGGCTAACAAAATTAGCTGAAACTATTTTAACTGGTGCTTCTACCCATGAAACTGAACAACTTTCCTCATGAAACCCATAGTCAAATCTCAAAAAAAATTGAAGTTCCCATACTAATTTGGCTGATCATCTGATCGTGTTAGTTTGGGAGGGCCAATTTTTTTTGCGATTTAACTATTGGTTCCATGGGGAAAGTTGTTCAGGTTCGTGTGTAGAAGCACACTTGTATGGGAAGTTAATTTTCTAAGTTTTATCATGCCTTTCCTATCATCAAACATCTGTAATTCTCTAGCGTCATTTTAATATCCTTGATTCGCATGCTAATTGAAATAAAAGCCAGGCTTTTTTCGTACAATGTAGTCAGAGAAAATGTATGAGACTCGAAATGTACACCCCTTCTGGTTAATTCCCTATTTTTACTGTGATTTTTTAAATTTTATTTAACTTTTACAACTTTTTGGAAAGCTGATAAAAAGAGGAAGTTTTTCTTAAACTAAACTGATCGCAAAAAGAAAAATTGACTCCATACAAAGTTGGCTAATCGGAATAATCGATTTCTATGAAGAGTCCGAAAAAAATTAATTCGTATTCGGTATGGGTTTCTCGGGTAAATTTGTTAAATTTCATGAGCAAAATTAACTAGCACTTAACTATTCTATTGCAGAAAGTTGTTACGTAACAAACGTTAGTGGATTGTTATTTGTTCGTCGATAGTCGATTAAGGTGAGGATTTAGAGATTAGGGAATCGATATAATCTTCCAATCCCCTACACGTGACAGCAAATGGGGTAACGATGAACTAGGAGTATCTGTAGGGATATCACGATCACACACGGCTTGCTAAGAGAACTGAACTTAATAACAAGACTGTGTAGTGAGTCAAGTTGAGTTGCCCAACTGCACAAACGTGAAAATTTAGTCTTCACGTGTGTCCAAAAATACATTGTGTAGTTTGACTCCTCATTTGTGTTTAACGACGGATTAAAATGTTAATGATCGTTTCTGTATATGACCGTAACTATAAGGTGAACTCTGTTCTTAAGACTGCTTCTTTAGATACATAACCAGGTTGATCCTCACCAAGGCTTCCCTATTGGTAGATACACCATTAGACTTAACGATAGATGAAAAAAAAAAGAAATTACGCACATCACATTAATGAAATATTAGCAGTCGGACAATAGGAACCTCCGTGCTTGACTATCGACGGATGACTATCGGGTTATTTCCAGCCTCGGCAGCACCAGAAATCGGCAGTAGGAACAATTAAAAGGCCAGTTCTACGAATATAACCTTATGACTCTTTTAACAATCAACGACTTATCCTTATATTTTCGAAGTATTTTGGATGTCTCGCCCACCCACTGCGCGCATGCCTCGGAAAACTTACT
Source organism: Coleophora flavipennella (assembly GCA_947284805.1). Lineage (NCBI taxonomy): Eukaryota > Metazoa > Arthropoda > Insecta > Lepidoptera > Coleophoridae > Coleophora > Coleophora flavipennella. Next base: position 10,317,317 of record OX369265.1, on the reverse strand, counting down.
TACTCTAAGGCAGGGGTTCTCTAACTTATTTAGGCCGCGCCCCCTTTCTACCAAAAAATATTTTCGCGCCCCCCCTTCTACCCAGATAATTTTAGTTAACTAAATTAAATATTTTCTTAACCAGTTGTATGAAGCCTGAGCGAGAGCCAAGCATTGCAGGAGCGCCATCTGTGCAGACGCCCATCAATTTTTCCCACTTAAACTGCGCCCCCCTTTGAAGGTCTCTGCGCCCCCCCTGGGGGGCGCGCCCCCCACTTTGAAAACCGTTGCTCTAAGGTATTTCTATCGGTTATAACAACCGCCATGGGTAAAAGCAGCAGCTAAAGGGGATAGTTCTAAAATGATTTGATTTAGAACCAGTAATGGAGGTAAAAGCGTCGGTGGCTCAACCGGTAACGACTCGGTCCATCTAACCAGAGGTACCGGGTTCAAATCTGGACGGCCAATGTACCAATGAGTTTTTCAAAAACTTACGTACATACTTACCGATTGCTTTAACGGTGAAGGAAAACATCGTGAGGAAACCTGCACACGCCTGTGAAGAAACTCGAAGTCGACCAACCCGCACTGGGCCCGCGTGGTCGATTAAGGCCTAATCGCCCTGATTCAGGGTAGGCTCGAGCCCCTCGGTGGGGACGTATATGAGCTGTAATGATAATGGAGGTATTCTCACATTCTCGAGATGTTTGGGCAATGTTCGGGCCACCCTTTGCGCGCAGACTTCAGAAACCTCACTTGGCTTGACTATCATGGCATTCAAGCTGCTATATAGAGGTAGCACTTGATATGGGTAAGAGCAGCAACCGTAATGGCGTAGTTCTATAATTTTATTATTTTTTAAATACTAGTAATGGAGGTATACTTACACTGTCTACATATTTGGGTAAGGTCTCGGCAACCCACTGCGCGCAGGCTTCAGCAACCTCGCTTGGCTTGACTATCACGGCATTTCCAGCTGCTATAGCACCCGCCATGGGCAAGAGCAGCAACTGAAGGGGGTAGTTCCAAGCTCCGATGACGAGGACCACGCCGTAGGGATCATTGTAGATCACTACGTCGTCGAGAATGTTGACGAGGCCCTTGCCTGGCTGTGAGGTTAAGAAATGAGTAGTCAGTTTAAAGTCCAGTGTCTCGAGGTTTATGGATCAGTAACAGCTTATAACGACAGTCTACTGAGAACAATCATAGAAGGAAAGATAGAGGGAAGGAGAAGTAGAGGAAGGCTAATAGCTCTTAAATTTCGAGATGAAGAACAGCTCATGGCGTCTGCACTGTTAGGGCTTGGGTTTCTTCCTATATACTGACTATCCTCTATAATATTTTTCTAATATTTATTTATTGTAAAGTTGACATTTAAAATTAATCTGAATTAAGATTCAAACATGTACAACTCGACACTAGCTGTCCCGGCAAACTTCGTACCATCTTACACTACACTACACGACACTACCCTATCCACCCTACTCTACCCTACCCTACACCGCACTACACTACCCTACATAAAAACCATCTCCTGAAAATAACGAACTCAACAAAAAAAGAATTTGCGAAATCGGTCCAACCTTTCACGCGTGATGCCATGACCAAGGGAAATAGAGATTCATTTTTATATATAAAGATTACTGATATTAGATACATACGAGTATATCGGAAAGGTTATCTATACCACAGATATGATAGTTACTATTATAAAATGCGGTCATACCTACTCCAAACTTGGAAGCCAAGTCATTGACATTGCATAAGACGATACTACTTACTACTATCATAAAATAAATAGGTAGTAGATAGATCTTTAAGTGTTATTTATTAGTTTTATTACATACACTAAGAAAGGACTAGTTATTACTAAAAATAAACCGGCTATGTGCAAGACGGGCTCGCGTAACGAGGGTTCCGTAACACAATATATTATTTGTGGGGCAGTGTATAAGATTCTACAAAAAAATTCCAGAAAATGTAACTAGTTTATCAGAGAATAAATTCCAGACTCATGTTAAAAAATGATTGTGCTCTGGAGAATATTATAAAATAATAGATTATGTAAATGACATATATATATATATATATATATATATATATATATATATATATATATGTTGATTCTATAACAAATACCATTACCTGAAACTGTAATCAGAATCATGACATTATTTGTAATATTCAATAAGCTTTTTCGACTATTTAAAAATGTGTGTAAACACCTATTTAAAATAAAATATTTTGATTGATTGATTGAATTTGTTGTGTATTTACAAATAAAATACGAATAAAGCACGAACTCAACCATGTATTGGACAAAATATTCTCCCATACATCATCGATACATCATCGACCGTAGACGTTGATATTAATTACAACTTGATACCTCCATGCGTTCCTGAATAAACAGCTGTACAGCAGCCCGCACTTTTCTCGAAGGTTTTTTTTTCGTAACCAAATATATAGCTCAAGGTCACCCGAAGGAAACTAAAGTGGCAGTGGGGAGGGCACATGGCTCGTAGAAAAGATAGCCGTTGGGACAGTAAAGTTCTCGAGTGACGACCGCGAACCGGAAGACGTAGCGTAGAAAGGCCTCCCACGCGGTGAACCGACAACCTGGTGAAGGTCGCGGTAAGCCGCTGGATGCGGGCAGCGCAGGACCGGTCGTTGTCCAGCAGTGGTCGTCTTTCGGCTGATTTGATGATGAACCAAACATATGGGTATTACTATATACATAATAGACAATCCTAAGTAACTACGACGTGCAATGTTTCATCGAAATCGTTAGAGCCGTTTTTGAGAATGTTGTATATATATAGCTAATCTTCGTTTTGACGGTACAAAGAAACAATTTAAAATTTGGTCTCAATTGAACAGTTGGCCTCCAGAGTCAGGCGTGACGGACGGACGCACGGACGCACGCACGCAGGGTCGGACGGAATTGAGAGGTTCGGTTTTTCGGTTTGTGTTAATGACGTAGAACACATTTTCAAAAAATTAGAAACACTTTTTTTATCGCGATAACAATATTTCCTCTATCCTACCGAAATTGGTCCAGCCGTTAAAAATTATAACTAATATATATATATATATAAGATATATATAATATATATAAGAGAGTCGTGTAAGTTACACCATTTATAACTCAAGAACGACTGGACCAATTTCGCCAATTATTTTTTTGTTGAGTTCGTTATTGTCAGGAGAAGGTTTTATGTAGGGTAGAGTAGTGTAGTGTAGGGTAAGGTAGGGTAGGGTAGGGTAGTGTAGAGTAGGTTAGGGTGGGGTAGGGTAGGGTAGTGTAGTGTAAGGTGGAACGAAGTTCGCCGAGACAGCTAGTACATAGATAAAAACCGGCAAAGTGCGAGTCGGACTCGCGCAAAGTAGGGTTTCATAGTCTTTACAAAAAATAAATGTTTATTTTAAAAAACAAAATTATATTTGCAGTTGGTAATAAAACATATTATATGAAAAATCTATGAACTTTTTACAAATTTAACTGCACATCTTAGGTTGGTCGACTATTTCTCCTAAAATAAGAAAGCGTACTTATCCGTGATAGTTTTCCTTTTAAATTCATTATATAGACTACTTTCATGAATTTTTTCAAACTTCTAAATACAGCGGTTTAGTTGTTAGGGGGTGGGAACACTCGACTCCAACAAATTTTAGCACTTCCAAGCCATTTTTTTCGAAAACGGAACCCTAAATTATAAAATAGTCTTAGAAGACTCACAACTATTTTTTAAGATCTAACCAACGATAGCTCACACGACTGGGTTTGACGAGAAAAAAAAACATCCCCACTTTAATTTTTTTTTCATTTTTTTTGGACAGACAGACATGACGAAACTATAAGGGTTACTTGTTGTACTACGGAACCCTAAAAAGGTAGCAAATACTTATAAAAAGAATCCTTTCTTATAAGATACTATAAAATCCGAAGCTTAATTTTACGATTTCCGTATAAGTAATCTGCGCTGCGTGTCTAGTTGCACGCGGAAGAACATAGCATTTATGTTTTTTTTTAATTCGCGTAGGTAATTTAGCAATTTATTTAAATCATTATTCGTGTTTCCTCGAACAAATAATAAACTTCTAGAATTGTACATTTCCTACACTATTAAACGAACAATATTTGTATGTGTGTTTTGAGGTCTCGAAAACGGCAGTAACGATTTCGATGAAATTGTGTTTTGCTATTATAAGGTCTAACAAAATTAGCTAAAACTATTTTACTTGGTGCTTCTACCCATGAAACTGAACAACTTTCCCCATGGAACCCATAGTCAAATCGCAAAAAAAAACCCTCCCATAATAACTCGATCAGCTGATCAGCCAACTTAGTATGGGGAGTTTAATTTTTTTTTTGAGATTTGACTGGGTTTCATGGGAAAGTTGTTCAGTTTCATGGGTAGAAGCACCAGTTAAAACAGTTTTAGCTAATTTTGTTAGACCTTATATAAAGATTTTAGAGGGCGAAAATCGATCTAGCTAGGTATCAACTCTGGGCAAATGCGTGTTTCCGAGTTTTCACGCGCATGCGACCAAAGCTCGGTCGCAAGTGCGCTGACTTGTAAAATAATTAATAATTTTGTACCTAAAAACTTTTAGGTACAAGCTTTTATTTGAAAATAATTTTAATTACGTATCCTAAGCCACATGACTCCAACAACGACTTCATGAAACCTTCAATGCACCTGGTGGCAGACCTTCCAAAACTATTTCTGCCGGCGCGCGGTGGCCACTCAAGAATTAAAGTAAATGCTAGGTTAAATGAAAGATCCAAACTTACCCGAGTCGGTGCCATCCAGTCATCCAACGGATGCAGCAATGACTTCACGTCGTTGATCAGGTAGTCTATGTCGAGCAGGATGGCCTCAAACTTGCTCCTCCTCAGGTCCTTGTGAAGGGCCTCCACCATACTGCTCTTGTTCTCCTCGTACATTCGCAGGAGGCTCTTGAGCTGCTTCCGACGCCATTCTACGGGCTTTGTGACTCCTCTGTTGAACGCTTCTCGCGCTTTTTGGACAGTCTGTTAGGAAAACAAGTTTTTATACACTGGTTGACCTAATGCGTTTGCTAAAGGCCGAATGAGAGGGACAAAGCTATATACACTCGAGAGCGATGAATCCGGGTCACTTAAAGAATCCTAAAAATCTCGGAAACTAAGAAGGCTAGCTTCATGAAATAAATTGTGTTTAATAGACAATTTAATACTTCTTAAATGAAGTCATTAAAACTTCTTAGTTATTGTAAAGTTATGTCATAAAAAATCAAATTTGAAAAAGGGAGACTTTCGAAGATGGAACTACGAAATTACTACATTTGTTTTTGCTTTTGTTTCTAATCTGTCATTTAAGTGGGTACATAAACCATGTTGATAGTGTTCAATATTTATTATTCAAGCAGTAATCATGTCGCTTACACCTGAAGAATGCACCAGAATACTCACAATGCTGGAAAACGGCCGGGGTCAGCGCGATACAGCCACGACTGTCGGTGTGTCGCTCTCAACAGTACAAAGAGTTCTCCAACGTTACGAGGAAACTGGCTCTAACCTACGCAGACCAGGAACAGGCAGAACCAGGTGTACCACAGCACGAGAAGATCGATACTTGGTGAACACAATGCTTCGTAATTGCTTTCTCACAGGAACTGAACTTACAAATCAGTTTCGACGCCTCGGAGGAAGTAACCCAAGCGCATGGACAGTAAGGCGACGACTTGCTGAAGCTAACTTAAAACCACTTAGACCTGCAAACGGCCCTAAACTGGAGCGTGGGCATCGTATTTCAAGACTAAGATATGCCCAGAACCACTTAAATTGGAGTATTGGAGATTGGTCAAAAGTTATGTTCTCCGACGAATCAAAATTTATGCTCTACAAGCACGATGGAAGACACAGAGTGTATAGAAGACCAGGGGAAAGATTCAAGCAAGCATGCATCGAAGAAAAAGTAGCCTACGGTGGTGGGTCTGTACATGTGTGGGCCGGAATTTCTTCTGAGAGTCGCACAGAACTGGTGTTCATAGAAAACGGCTCTTTAACTAGCGAAAGATATGTGGAAGAAATCCTCAATGAACACGTTGGTCCATTTATGGTCAATTTGGGTGAGGATGCTATTTTTATGCATGACAATGCCCGGCCTCATACGGGTTGGATTGTGAATGACTACCTTCAAGAGATGAACATTACTCGTATGGAGTGGCCAGGACGCAGCGCGGATATCAACCCGATCGAGCATGCTTGGGACGAGCTAGGGAGATGCGTAAAACAAAGAAGCCCTCCCCCAATCACGCTTCGTGAGCTCAAAATTGCTCTCACATAGGAATGGGAGAATATTCCCCAAAATCGTATAAGGAACTTGGTGTACAGCATGCCAAACCGCGTAAACACAGTGATGGAAGCACGAGGAGGCAATACGAAGTATTAAAATTCAAGTAAATCGTAATGTTGTTCAAAAATGTCAGGTTTCCTATTTTTGTTTTAAGGCGAGATCAGCAGTTTTTTTTATTTATGTAATTTTTTGTAAATAAAATGTAGTGACTCGTAAATTTTATTACTTTCATTTAAGGGGTATTAAAGTGTCTATTAAACACAATTTATTTCATGAAGTTAGCCTTCTTAGTTTCCGAGATTTTTAGGATTCTTTAAGTGACCCGGATTCATCGCTCTTAGATTAGACAAATGAATACTACAACACCACTCTTCTTGTACTTAAAAATCTGTCTTTGTCTTTTTCTTTACGTGTAAAGAGGGAAGAAAATAACCACACTTTTGCACTTTTTCGATGTTTTTCGTTTTTATGTTCATCATATTTATCTTAAATAAAAATCCATTCGATGTTTTCCCTTCAGTCACCTATGAATTTTATTTCAGTAAATAAATCATATTATCAAATTACTTATTTTAAGAATAAAATCGAAAATAGACGATAAAATGGCTCGAAAAGAGGTACCTTTGCGAAATTATTCTATCGAGCCAACATTATTAAATCGTGTTTCCAGTCGATATAGTCCCTCGTAACTATTCTCAATAATACCAATATGTTTTCCTAGAATTTAAGTTTACTGTTAACTACTTCAAAAATGAATTCTAAAAACCTGTTTAAGTGGATTTTTAGGTACCACTGGGCCTTAATTCGTTAACTCGACCGAATGGCCGAGTTGGCATTATTATATTTAACCCTTTGTTCCTTTCGCTCGCGCATTCGCTAAACGCGTATTATATGTAGAAGCTAAGGCTTAGCCCACACAGTGATTTTTCATCGCACAATTTTTTTTTCTCAGAATATTGAATTCCGCACTCTGAATAAAAAAAATACTGCGGTATTTTTCCACAAGTGCATGTACAGTTATACCCACTGTGCGAGACGGACGTGTTCCAGAGAAACCATTTTTCGCGTTGTTTAAATACAGCCTTACTGAAATGTATGAAAATAAGAGTTTCCCACCTGTAATCATTAGCTTTTAGGTCTCAAGCCATAAAGGTTTCTACTTTTGTGCTAATTATGATATAAATTTTGATTACGGTAGGGCTTGCCACCACGACGGCTATTACACCAGATGAAGGGAAATATAAAAGCTATGATTTAAGGCGGGAGAATCTTGTTTTCAAACTTTCCAGTAAAGATTCTAACTTTTATTTTTGTTTCTGTATTTTTTGTGCTCAGGCCGCAGAGTACAAATGATTAAAATTAAAACATAAAATCCGCAATGTTAATTTTTAAAATGCTATATATTCTATGACACGCGGAGTGATGGTACGAATCCAAAGACCCCACATTTGTCAAAATCGGATAAGTGATTTAGGACATACGAGGGAACACACATACATAGACTGTCAAAAACATAACCCTCCCGCGTAATGTGATCTATTCACTGTACTTGCATAGGATTCCAATAAATAAATTAGAACTTAGTAAGTTTTCGCCCACCGGAAAACGTAGCGTAGGCAGGCCTCCCACGCGGTGGACCGACAACCTGGTGAAGATCGCGGGAAGCCGATGCGATGGATGCGGGCAGCGCAGGACCGGTCGTCATGGAAATCCTTGGGGGAGGCCTATGTCCAGCAGAGGACGTCCTTCGGCTGATATGATGATGAAGTTTTTGAATACCTATGTTTTTATAACAGGTCACCTTCTAGTTACCACGGCTAAGGTGACCCTCATTTACATTAATACAAGTAATAGGTGTTTACATTGTGCATGCATTTATTTTTAGTAATTATGCTTTGCTTTGATTATTACCTACTCTCTCTAGATCTACAGCAATATTTAGTATTCTTTGATAGAGCGTCCCAATGTAATCACTGGGATAAAAGGACGGCCAGTTTTTTTTAATGCTTGTGTACGTGACAACTGTCTTACACCCGCGTCCATCATACAATTAGTCTCGGTGTATGTGGATTACCGGATAACTTTTGTCCGGTATTTTATTCGCCGCATCTGCGTTGCCGCGCTATATCTAGAGAGTAAATAATCAAAGTACATAAGTAATCATAATACAACAAAGTTAAAAACGCGAGTCAAGTGCGAGTCAGAACTGCACACGGGTTCTGTACCATCATACTAGATGGCGCTAGTTTCTTCATGTTAAACAAAGTTAGTTTAAATGAATGTTTACATTCAGTCAGTGTCAGCTGAAGATCAAGTGAAAGTCAATAATATAACAAATAATTAAGGCTTATCAATTGAGTTGTTGATATGATTATAAATAGATTGTTTTGTCTACAGTTCAAACATTAAGTGCAAACGAATGTGCTCACCTATATGTTTTGAATTTTTTGTTGTATGTTATGTAGAAGGAGTAGGATGCTTACATACATAACATATCCTTCATAATTAAGTAAACACTCCAACATTTAGTGGATAATAAATGTATTTATAAAATTAATGACCAACTCTTAAAAATATGTAATGGAAGAAGTTTACAAACCTCAGCAATATGAGCTGTTTTCGGCTTTTGGTTTGTTATTGTTCCTGTAACAAAAAATATGTTGTTATTGTTTCTGTAACAAATTAAACCTGCAATATTGTGTTAATGTTTCAAGCCATTTACTTGTAGGTACCAATCACAATAACAATATACGAAGTCAAATCCAAGAAAAACATTCTGTTAAAACGTGCCAAGTCTTGATTAAGATTACTTGATGATAAAAAGTAGTGAGATGAACTAACGAGCCAAGTCTAAGTGAATAAAAGAAAACAAGTGACTTGACCGCTAAATATTTTGTAAGAGTACCTAGTATAAGTACACATGTCAACTTTGTCTAGTGATACTGAACTAGTGACAGTAAACTTTTCATACAAAACATGTTTTTTTGAAGAATTATAAATATTTACGACATGTGTAGGGTAGAAACTTTCAAGATGAGCAAGTGGTATATTTACCCTCTCAATTCTTATACATTAATTTAGTTTTAAGTGTTTTTTTTAAAAAACGCACGGACAATGAAAATTGAGTTTTTATATTGTCGTAGAAGGATGACACAGATTGTATGAAATTAGTAGAACCCATGTTTATAAGAACTAAGAAGGTTTATTTAATTTTTTATTATTCACAGTTGATAAGCCCTTGGCATCATCTCATAAATATATAAATATAGCACTTATTCATCTTAAAGTTTCTATACCCTGTATAATGTAAATGTCATTTCAAAAAAGATTGTAGAAAATAATCTCAAAATATCCCTAGGCAATATCGAGCAATATACAATACACCTCATCCTTCAATTTATGGTATGTAAAAAGAAAACTCTTACAGAGTTATTCATGCCATTTGTACATTTAGTTTGTAAGCAACTGTTAAATTCAACTGAGTGTGTACAATTAATAAATAAAATTAAAAAAATATGACTGTTTAGAAATCCAGGTAGATGATTTTATTTTCTTATGCTTATTATTGAAACAATCTTTATGATTAACTTTTTCTGACATGTCTACCTAGATTTACTATAAAATGTTTAACAGCCAAGTTACTTGTTTTCTTTTATTCACTTAAGCTTGGCTCTTTATTTCATCTCACTACTTTTATGGCCAAGTAATCTTAATCGAGACTTGGTCCTTTTTTACAGAATGTTTTTGTTGGGGTTGACTTCTTTTGTACGAATAGTAATCTTTTCTGAGTGATTTCAATGTTTTTTTTTCTTTTTTGAAATTTTTGGTTTATAAGAAATGCCCATCTCAATGTAAAACTTTTTATGGTGGCCAATAGATTATCTGTTCCCACATTGTTCCTCAACAGGTAAAAGAGGGATGAAATGGAAGCTGATCCTCATTTTGAAAGTTTTCCCTATTCATGAGTACCAAAACCTTTTCTTTTACCACATTCAAGATTGTAATAGACTAGAAGTACTTTAGAATTTTGATGATCGGTGAGCGAGTGAGTGAGTCAGTGACAATATAAGGAAACTTTGACTTGAGATATTTCGCAAACTATATTAGGTACAAGTTTGTAAATTGGGGATAGATGTAGGTTCAGTAAGTACTAATGGTAAGTAAAGTTTCAGACTTCTACCTATATCCAGAACAAAGACACAGGGGGCTTAAAGTGAGTTGCTTCGAGAAAAGTATGGTATGGCCGTTGCTCCAAATAACAGAATAAAAAAAAAACACAATAAAAAAAAGAACTGGCCGAGTGTGAGTCGGACTTGTCCACCGAGGGTTCCGTACCACTTTGTAGGTACATATTATAAATCACAACAGTGCCAACTGTTACGTACTACATACACCAAAATGATTAGCCTACCTATACATATGAAAAGGGAAAAGGTTTTTTTTTAATCTTGGTCGAAAACTATAATCATAAAAATAATTAAAAATCTGTTTAAGCTTGTGCCAATGAAGCCTTTTCATACAATACCCCATATGACATGGTTAACTCAATTCAAAATTTGGACTGCCATTCTTTGCATATTTGATTACCTACTTTAAATAAACATTACATTTTTTATGATTTAATTACAAAATTATGTACAGTTTTTAGTTTTTTCCCTATTATTATTATTATTGGGTGGGACGCCTGCGGGGTACAGGCGGGTGTTCAAGTCTCTATGTGGACTCACTACACCCTATTCTCATGGTGTTCTCACTGTGACCCCGGTGGTGTCTTTCCCTCAAACCTTGAGCTCCTTTTACAGTACTCCGCTATGTGACTGATTTCCAGGTCGCATAGTTCCTCTTCCCTGATACCTTTTCCCTATACTTGTAGTATAAGACGGCATTACTTACCAAATTACATAGTTCTAGATCAATGGAAAATACCCTATGAATTTTGATTCCCTTGAGAGTGTCGAAATATACCTTTTTTGTGGCATAAACGGCCGTAAAATCTGGATGGCCAATGTACCAATGAGTTTTTCAAAAACTTACGTACATACTTACCGATTGCTTTAACGGTGAAGGAAAACATCGTGAGGAAACCTGCACACGCCTGCGAAGAAACTCGAAGGTTGTGTGTGAAGTCGACCAACCCGCACTGGGCCCGCGTGGTTGACTAAGGCCTAGTCGCCCTGATTCAGGGTAGGCTCGAGCCCCTCGGTGGGGACGTATATGAGCTGTAATGATGAAACGGCCGTATCTGTTTTTTACTTTAACTTAGAAGTTTGATTTTTTTTGTCAGCTTCAAAGGAATGTTATGTATATGGTTTTAATTTCAACTCGATACCTCCATGCGTTCCCGAGATAAAGAATCTTGACAGACAGACAACAAAGTGATCATATAAGGGTTCCGTTTTTTTTCCTTTGAGGTATGTAACCCTAAAAACTGACTTCCATTGCTAGAAGTTATTGTTAGTACAATTTTTGACAATTTTCTAAAAGTACTACACCCATTATTATGAAATTTATATGGGACCGACTCAGGAGCATTGAATAAAAACGAATCATAAAAATTGGTTTACAATCTGTGAAGATATCGCATAACACGCACACAGTCAAATTGTAAACCTCCTCCTTTATGATAGTTGGTTCAAAATAGCTGATGTAGGGTTAAACTTAAATGGGACTGGGTGGGACACTTCTGCAGCATGCATCCAGGTAAGTGGGCAAGGATTGCCACAGAATGGATGCCAGATAGCTGTCAAGGCCGCAGCAGACCAAGGAGATGGCGGGATGAATTGAACCAATACCTTAATGGATGGTTGGTGTTGGCAATGGGAAGGGATCAATGGCAAAAAATGGAGGTCTTTACCCTGACATGGGACAGTAAAGACTGTTAATAATAATAATGCCAAAGATGCAAGTGACTTGCAAAACAACTAATAATAATAATAATAAGCCTTTTTGTTCTGAACTTCTCAGTTCTTGTAGTTTTTTTTAATAATATGTCCCGAAGCTCAGTTTGCCTTTTGGCATAGGCCTCCTCTAACATTTTCCATTGGGACCTATCCCGCACTACCCTTCTCCAATTATGTCCAGCCGTGAGTTTTAGGTTGTCTTCCCATCTTGTTTGTTGACGTCCTCTACTTCTCCTGCCATCTCTGGGATACCAGTAAGTGACAACTTTGAACCATTTCTCTTGTGGATCGCGTAATAGGCCGTAATAGGCGTAATAGGCCTCCTCTAACATTTTCCATTGGGACCTATCCCGCACTACCCTTCTCCAATTATGTCCAGCCGTGAGTTTTAGGTTGTCTTCCCATCTTGTTTGTTGACGTCCTCTACTTCTCCTGCCATCTCTGGGATACCAGTAAGTGACAACTTTGAACCATTTCTCTTGTGGATCGCGTAACATGTGACCTGTCCATCTCCACTTTTGTTGGTCAATCCGGCTTGTTATATCCACAACTTTGGTTATATCCCTTGCAAAGTAGACAACCAATAATTATAACCTGATCTGATAAAATACAATGTCTATAATTGATTGGCTTTATAAATCTTACAGCCTTGTTGATGGTCATTAATTATGTTTATACACACAATGAAGTATGAAGACCAAGTTGGATTGTAGCCACTTTAATGGAAATAAAATTATTTATTATTATAAAAATTTATTATAAATAAAAATCTAGCTGATATTTGCAGTATAGACCTTTGTGTCACAAAGACACTCCGATACTCAATAATTGCCAATGGTGAATTGTTAAAATTTAAAAACTTTATAAAATAAATTGTTGGCAATAAAGGCTAGTGAATTGAATGGAATTTTCTACCTGCTCAGTGTGCACTTACCGACCTAAGGAGAAGAACATACTTCTATTATGTGTAAGTAACATTATGCTGAGCCTGGACCTTTTTTTCTGGCCCCACAGTTACCCTTCTGGTGTTTTATTTATAGGTTTATCAGTGTTCTTCTTATTCTTGGTTATTTATTCCTTTTATGTTAAATATATGTTCATTATCAGTAGCTTTATCAAGACCTAAGGGGAAGGTTCTTGGTCTTTTTTTCCTGGCTATTTATTCATTTTACGTGAAATATATGTACAGGGAAGGTACTCCTCCTCTATGAGGTAAGTGGGCATGCACAGATGTCTGCAAGAGCACCCTCCCACCCAGGGGATCAGGGATAAGTATGCATCAGTAATTGTGTAAAGAAACAAGCATTTAAGCATCTTACAGTACAGGACTGCTGGAGGCCTTTGTCTTTGACGTCTTTCAGCTGATATGATAATGATGAAGCATTTTACTATATTGTTTGTTAAACATTACACAATTTTATTAAAGTTGTAGTTTTTGCTTCATAAAGTTTTCATTACATACATTGGTATAACCCCATACCTAAACTGTGAGAATACAAGTTGTTTGGTTTGCCTAACAGAAGTGAAAGTGATTTCAAACTAGAATAACAACTTGAACTGCAGATAGCAGATTTGTGTCTTCATACTTCACTGTATTTGGTGTAAAAAGTTCATGGTAGGATAATTTCAAATGCAAATGCTACCTACAAATAAATTGAATTTGTTGCGAAAAGTTCATGGCTGATTAGGTATATGTTCATTTCAAATGGTCTATCCTATCATAATACAAATTCCAACTCAAGAGACTCAAGAGGGCCGGCAGAGGTAAATAGGTACCTACTTAAGTGTAATTGGTGATTTAAATAGAATTAAATTTATAACACTCACCCAAAGTCATCGTGACAAAGGCACGGCTATGCTGAACCACGCAAACAAAGATCAAAGTCTAAATAATTTACAAGTTCAATTTTTTTTACAACTTTTCCAGCAAAGTTAGATCAGGTTTTTGATGAGACAAATCACAAACAAAATTATGCGCAAATATAACATAGAGCTCAAATTCTAACTAAATTAGTCACTGGTGCCTTTACAGTTTCTATAGCCTAGAAATAATTCTTAATAAAGATTTTTCGAGAAAAACAACTTTCACACCAATTTCACACTTGCTTCTATTCTTTTTTGTTTAGAGCGAGCGTGCTTGCTTGGCTCTTGCTTGCTTTTCATTTGAGTTTTGTTTGTTCAGCAACTTCAGCAAATCAACTTTTGACAGTACAGTTTTTTTAAGAATATACTAATGTCTCTGGGTACAAAAGCCCCTTTGAGACAGTCTTCATGTTATAACTAAACTTCATTTGTTTTTTCGATTTGAAATGCTAATAGTGCCGGTGCTTTATTTTGCAGCAGCCTCATTCTGAGGTGGAGCACCCGGTCTATAAGCACCCAGTGCAAATTGAGTTTTGACGTCCTCCTTAATTTTATTTTCTTGTCCTTCACATTGCTCACGTGCACCAGACAATTTTCTCCAAAACGCACCACTTTTTGAAGCAAACAAAAATGCAAAAACATTATAATAAAACTACGAAAACGGTCACTACAAATTCCGCCAAAAACTCTTGACAAACAGTACAGTTGGTTGATTAGAATATATTAACGTCTCTGGGTACTAGCCCTTTTGAGACAGTCTTCATTTTGCGTCTTCATTTATTTTTAGATTTGAAATACTAGTGACAGTGCATTACAAATATTCTCAGGAATTCTTGACAGTATTTGCAGCAGCCTCATTCTGATGTGGTCCGGTCACAGTAGGGGTCTATAAAACTGCACCAAGTCCAAGACGTGTCTTTACGTCTTTCTTCCTTTTATTATCTTATTCTCCAAATTGCTCACGTGCATCAGAAGATTTTCCTCAAAACGCACCACTTTTTGAAACAAAA
The DNA here is from genome assembly GCA_947284805.1 of Coleophora flavipennella. Taxonomy (NCBI): domain Eukaryota; kingdom Metazoa; phylum Arthropoda; class Insecta; order Lepidoptera; family Coleophoridae; genus Coleophora; species Coleophora flavipennella. Next base: position 10,302,221 of record OX369265.1, on the reverse strand, counting down.
CTCTAACAGACAACAATGCAAAAACCGTAAAATAAAACTACGAATGCGTTCACCACAAATCCCGCCAAAAAACTCCGGTCGGTAGTGAATTTTTCTTGGCCATGGAAACGAGTCCTTCAGTCGAATTCGTAAATCATTTTCACTTTCTTATGTTTTTGGATTTGTAATGCTAGTGCCGGTGCATTACAAATCACTCTGAATTTCTTGACAGCATTTGCAGCAGCCTAATTCTGAGGTAGAATACCCGGTTGCAGTAGGGCGTCTATAAAACTGCACCCAGTGCAAATTGAGATTTCACGTCCTTTTTCATTTTATTTTCTTGTTCTTCACATTGCTCACGTGTACCAGACGATTTTTTTCAAAACGCACCACTTTTTGAAGTAAATTCTAGCAGAAAACAATGCAAATACAATAAAATAAAACTACGAATGCGTCCACCACAAATCCCGCCAAAAAAAACTTGACAGTACAATAATGTCCAATGTTGCCAGTGTCCTAACCTGAAAAGTAACGTAAGTCTGTACAAAATGTAACGTTCTCTTTTTCGCATTAACAAGTATATTTAAGTCTAAATCCAAAGTATATTTAAGTCTAAATTCACAATCAGTAACATCAAATTTAAATTCAGTGAATGGGCTACTTATAGGTATTTACAAAAGTCGCCAAACTTTGTTTGACCTTTATGATAAAGAAAATACAATTTTGATGAGAACTTTAGAAATTATGTGAAACAATATTCAAAAAAATTTAAGCAGGTTTGCCGCGTAGCAAAATCAAATTATCTGGCTAGAAAAAAATATGTCAGATAATAAAATAAAACTGTTTGGAATATTATTAGCAAAGAAACAGGTAAAGTCAAACCTCGCGACAAAGAATATATTTTGCAAACAGATCATACAGTATGGACAATCCCTGCTGCTCTCTAGATTTCGACCTCATCCCCTCGAAGTAACTAGTATCTCATCTGTGCCCTCGTTACCCAGATTGATACAGATTGGTTAAAGTTTGGTCATACCCTGGACACTTCATACAACGAGCTAGAATGACATTTCAAAAAACGAATGACGGAACAAACAAATGGCGGCGAAATCCTATACGTTCGACAACCAAGCTGTAACCAATCTGTATCAATATGTGCGACGAGGGGGTGAGGTCGCAATCTAGAGAGTGGCAGGGTGTGTCCATATTGTATGTTAGTACTAATATGTATACTTTGGTTTGGTTCTCGAACGTATAGGCTTTCGCCGTGATTTTGTTTGCACCGTCGTCATTTGTTTTTAGAAATGTTATTTCAAGACCGTTGTATGTATTATCGGGGGTGTGCTTGTAGTGTATACTTGCGTATTACAAACGCGAGTTTGCCAATTATCCTTTGCACCCATGTATTTAAAGACGTTTTTCAAAACAGTTGTGAAAAAAAAGTTAAAAATAAATAAACAAACCGCAGAGCCTAATGGTCGGTGGCGTAATGGCAAGGGCCGCTTGTCTGAGAGGTCGTGGTTCGAATCCTGACACGTACAAATGTGTTTTCGCATATCGATTTTATATGAACGTTTATCCGACGCTTTTACGGTGAAGGAAAACATCGCGAGGAAACCTGCACACGCCTGCGAAGAAACTCGAAAGTTGTGTGTGAAGTCAACCAACCCGCACTGGGCCCGCGTGGTCGACTTAGGCTCAATCGCCCTACTAGGCTCGAACCCCTCGGTGGGGACGTATATGAAGGGATATGATGAAACAAACCTGCCAAGTGCGAGTCGGACTAGCACTCTGAGGGTTCCGTACCACCACACCTCTCCACACAACTACATAATATAATGAAAATGATACCTATTCACATTACAAACAAAAGACATCAACGCGAGCTACAAAAATATATCTTTTTTTATCATTGAGTTCAGACTCCTTGAGTACGACTCCGCGAGTACGACTTACACTTTGCCAATTTTTATTATTGTTATTTTCTTTCAGTATAAGTACAATAATCACACCAAGTTTCACGCTTGTAGGTATGTATTACCGTTTTAACGATAGAACTAAATTAAAATACTTTTGAAGACCTATAAACAACACGTTTTTTGTATTACTCCCTATTTTTTTTTACTTTTTCTATTTTTTTTGTATTTTTTATTATAGCAGCAAGTAGAAATGCTTAATCTGTAAAATTTCAACTGTCTGCCCATTACGGTTCATGAAATACAGCCCGCTAACACACCCTGGACACTTCATACAACGGACCAGAAATAACATTTCAAAAAACGAATGACTAAAATGGCGGCGAAATCCTATACGTTCGACATCCAAACTGTAACCAATCTGAATCAATCTGGATAAACAGAGGGGTGAGGTCGGAATCTAGAGAGCGAGAGGGAGTGTCCATACTGTATGTTTGTTAGTATGTACTAATATTATATACTTGCCGCTGACAGAGGAACAGACAGCAGAGGTTTAGTAATAGGGTCCCGTTGTGCACCCGTTGGTTGTAAGAAACCCTAAAAAGGACAGATTGATTGGTACCTACATACCTGTTTAGTTTTTAGCAGCCGAAGTACATTTAAAACACGATTTACGGCTCATTTAAAATGCCCTTCGAAGATGTCTCACTTTATGTTTTTATTTATTACACATCATAACTAAAAACCCAAGCAGTTTTACTACCTAACTACGATAAATTATGCATTATGAGAAAAGCACTTGAGGACTGGGACGGAGGCTTATCAGTAGGAGGCTTGCGCATCACTAATCTCAGGTACGCTGATGACACGACCATAGTTGCATCGAGTGAAGTAGATATGGCAATTCTGCTGAAGAAAATAGAAGCTGAGAGCGCCAAACTCGGTCTTAAGATCAACCATTCGAAAACCAAGATCATGGTGGTGGACCGAGCGCAACTTCTGCCGCAAACCGATGCACTCGAGGTTACGAAAAGGTTAGTCAATTTGTGTACCTGGGATCTTTGATTACAAATGAAGGCAGCTGTACAGATGAAATACGCCGAAGGGCCGGGATGGCCAAAAGTGCCATGGCGAATCTAGACAAAATCTGGAGGAACCGCGGTATTCGCCGGAAAACCAAAGTGAGACTTGTTCGGGCCTTGGTATTTTCGATTTTCCTTTACGGTGCAGAAACCTGGTGCTGCAAGAGCAACGACAACAAGAAAATCGATGCGTTCGAAATGTGGTGTTGGAGAAGGCTGCTCAGAATTCCGTGGACCGCTATGAGAACCAACGAGTCCATACTGCAGGACGAGGCTCTCAGCAATCTGCCACCAGAAGGCCCTACGCTTCTTCGGACATATCATGCGGTCTCCTAAGCATAGTCTGGAGAAACACATGATCGTGGGTCAGATGGAGGGAAGACGAGCCAGGGGCAGAGCACCCTCAAGATGGATAGACGCCATAAAGAAAACTGTGGGGCCGGACATCCAGACGGCAGTCCACAGCACTTACAACCGCAGCCAATGGAGAGCAAGCTGTTGTGGTCGCGATCCTCAGCACTGAGGGACCGAGGAAGAAGAAGAAGAAGTTTTTTATAAACGTAAAGAAAAATTCTTAGGGGGCGTCTATTAATTACGTGAGACATTTTATAAATTTTTCGACTCCCCCTCCCCCCCCTGGTGAGATTTCGTAAGATTTTCCTTACCCCTAATCTCACGTGAGATTTTTAAAATGTAGTTTGGCTGTCAGCCCTTTGAATTTTAAAAAAATACAAAAAGGCAATTTATTCTATACTTTTATTTAAGACTAGCAAAGACTAGTATACAATTGTGATTTGAGAATATTGCCGTAGTTTAAAATCACTGTGATAAATTTAAATAATAAATACTTCAACTTCATGGTTTTCTTTTGGAAAAAAAGTGATATTTGTTAAAAAACCTCTCTCTCCCCCTAGTGAGACTTGAAAATATTTTACTTGACCCCCTCCCCCCCCCTTGAACACCTCACGTAATTAATGGACGCCCCCTAATCCGTGAGGACAGTACCACCACCAAATTACGCGTTGTCTTCGACGCTTCAGCCGTCACTTTATCTGGCGAGTCGTTAAACAGCATTCAAATGGTGGGACCTGTCGTTCAGGATGATCTTTTCTCCATTTTGCTAAGGTTTAGGCAACATAAGTATGTGGTAACCAGTGACGTAGAGAAGATGTACAGAGCCATTTTAGTAGAGCCGTCTCAACGGCATTTACAGCAAATAATCTTTAGATTCAGAAAGACAGAACCACTAAAAACATACACACTAAATACGTTAACATATGGTACTTCATCGGCGCCATATTTAGCCACGAAATGTCTAGTTTCTCTAGCAGACCAGTGCGGCAATGCACAAGCTAAAAAAGCTATACGTAAGGACTTTTATGTGGACGATTTCCTGAGCGGAGGAGAGTCCATCGAAATAGTTGTAGAGCTCTGTAAAAATGTCATAGACACCTTAGCTTCAGCCAAATTTAACTTACGTAAATGGCATTCCAACAACACAGAAATTATTAAATTCAGTTACAGATAAGTTAAATCATGATATCCAGGAGAAAACATTGAACCTCAACGACACGTATCCATCTAAAACATTAGGTTTGCATTGGGACTCTAACTCAGATCAGTTATTGTTTTCCATTTAGCTGGATACCAATAAAAGGAAAATAACAAAACGTGTTATTTTGTCTCTAATCAGCCAGGTTTTCGACCCACTTGGTCTCCTTGGTCCTTGCATAGTTGAGGCTAAAATGATGATGCAGAAACTCTGGACAGACAATTGTAGTTGGGACGATGAGGTCCCTTACAATACAAAAATGGAGTTCCTTAACTTCATTCAGTCACTGCAGTCACTCAATGACCTACGAATTCCTCGTTGGATTTGTGGTGAAATTCAGGCCATGTATGAGATCCATACATTCACAGACGCCTCCGAACGTGCATACGGAGCTTGCGTATATGTCAGAACAGTTACCAACAAAGGTAAAGTAGTTGTGTGTCTACTTACTTCTAAAAATAAGGTAGCACCTATCAAACCGACCACAATCCCCAGGTTGGAGCTCTGTGGGGCTCTGCTAGGCACAAGACTCTGCAAGAAAGTGTTAAAATCACTCACTCTGAATATCGAACGTTGTTACTTTTGGACGGATTCGATGATCGTCTTGGGCTGGTTGGCTGCGTCCCCAAGCCGACTTAAAAGTTTTGTTCGTAACAGGGTGGGTGAGATACAAGATAGTACTGCTGGTAACAAATGGAGCTACGTGCCATCTAAAGACAACCCTTCAGACTTGGTTTCTCGCGGGGTGAGAGCTGATTGCATCAGCGCTTCCGCCTTGTGGTGGTCTGGACCTACTTTCCTACAAAAAACACCAATTCAGTTTCCTAAAGTTCCTAACTCACACACAGAACCACTGCCAGAGACTTCTCTACACACTGAAGAACACAATCAAGAGACAGAAATAACATTACACACACAGGATAAAACAGACAATATAGAGAATCAAAATGACATACAAAAAATCATACAAAAAACATCTAGTTACACAAAGCTTAAAAGAGTTATTGCTTATATAAAAAGATTTATATACAATTGCAGAAATAAAAATAAATTAACAAACAATTTATCAATTGCAGAGCTTCAGAAATCAGAGCAATTTATTTTGCGCACAGTACAGCAGGAAATGTTCCCTGATGAGTATGCAGCACTCAAGTTAGGCCATTCATTAGGTAAAAAAAACCGACTAAACCCATTGTCTCCGTTCATAGACTCGAATGAAATAATCAGAGTCGGTGGGCGTCTCAGTAACTCAAACTACAGTTATGATGTCAAACACCCTATACTCTTAAGTAGCAAACACCACATAACACAGGTCATATTTGAAAAAAATCACAAAAGCTTACTACATGCAGGTCCTCAGCTACTCTTGGCGCACATTAGGCAGACGTATTGGCCTCTGGGCGGGAGGAACCTTGCTAGGCGTACGGTACATAAATGTGTGCGTTGTGTAAGGTTTAAATCTAAACCTGTTCAGCCTGTAATGGGCAACCTCCCTGATGATAGGACTCACCTAGAGTTCCCTTTTTTACATACAGGGGTAGATTATGCTGGGCCAGTGCTGATTGTTGATCGTAAGGGTAGAGGAGGCAAGCTCACGAAATCTTATATCTGCATTTTTGTGTGTTTCACAGTGAAGGCCCTGCACCTCGAGCTCGTCACGGACCTGACCAAGGAGGCTTTCCTAGCCGCCTTCTATCGGTTTATCGCGCGCCGCGGTAAACCTCAAACCGTATACGCCGACAACTCAACGACATTTCACGGAGCTTATAATGAAATAACCAAGTTTTTCAGAGATTATTCAGACGACATACAGACAGAAATTTCCAACCAGGGCATAGAATTTAAATTTATTCCCCCCTACACTCCTCATTTCGGAGGACTTTGGGAATCAGCTGTTAAATCAGTCAAGCATCATCTTAGGCGCATACTGTCACTTTCTCATCTAACATATGGGGAGACTTCATCTTGCTTGATTGGAATTGAATCAGTTTTAAACTCGAGACCGATGACCAGTTTATCATCAGATCTGACGTGTCTCACCCCCTCTCATTTTCTGATCGGACGCTCACTCTTGTCAGTTCCTCATCCTCCTCTCTACGACGAGAACATCAACTGCCTTCAACGATTCAAGAGGATTGAGAAACTAAAGCAGCATTTTTGGCAAAGTTTTTCACAAGAATACGTCTCTTTGCTTCAGCAGAAAACGAAGTGGAGCTCATCGGATAATGACCTGAAACTAGGAGCTCTTGTCCTAGTCAGAGACAAGAACCAACCACCGCTTCTGTGGCTCTTAGGCAGAGTGGTGCGACTCTACACAGGACCAGACAAGATCAGCCGCGTTGCTGATATCAAAACAAGAAAAGGAGTCATTCAGAGGGCCTACAACAACATCTGCCCTCTCCCTGTATACTGTTGAAGACCTGCAGCCTTCAACCCCCGGGAGCATGTTGCGACTAGCACCGTTGCTGCCCCACCACCTAACAGCGGCGACCTGGCGGGGAGCGCTGGCCGGCGCGGACCGCGCCCGAATCACTACACATCGATACTACCTCGATACATATCGAAGCCAATAGGCAACATTCCTTTTATTTCAATATATTCTTATTTCAAAATTAAACATTCTTTAACTCAACATTATTTAATTGCATATCCATTGCACCCAAAAGCTATCGGAGTTAACAGTATTTTAATTTAGTTCTATCGTTTAAACGGTAATACATACCTACAAGCGTGAAACTTGGTGTGATTATTGTACTAATACTGAAAGAAAACAACAAGGCCATTGAGAAGCATGGCGAAGCTCTCGCTGTGTCACTCGACATCTCGAAGGCTTTTGATAAGGTCTGGCACGCTAGCCTTATTGGCAAGCTTCCTTCTTATGGTCTTCATTTGGGATTGTGTAACTGGGTAGCTGATTTCCTGAGGGAACGGTCTATTTGAGTGGTCGTTGATGGCTGTTACTCAGATCTATTGGCGATTGATGCCGGGGTACCTCAGGGATCTGTTCTTTCCGCAACACTATTTCTGCTTCACATAAACGATCTGCTGAAACCAGGTATAATTGGTTATGCAGACGATAGCACGGTTGTAGAAAGATACCTTGTAGAAAGCGCTGATACGCTGTTTCTGAGAGAGGCCATGACAGAGCGCATTAACCTATCACTTCAGGCAGTGTCTGAATGGGGTGATTCCAACCTCGTAAGGTTTAATGCCTCTAAAACACAGGCGTGTCTTTTTTCCGCCAAAAGGAGTCCATTCACTTTGACTCCAACTCTCCGGAATGAACCGATTCAGATATCTGACCACCTGGAACTCCTCGGCGTGGATTTAACACCCAATCTTAACTTCGGTCGTTACATTGAGTCAAAGGCAAAAGTTGCTGCAATGAAGCTGGGCATTCTCTCTAAGGTGAGACGGTACTTCACACCTGGACAGCTGCTTACCTTGTATCAAGCACAGGTCCGCTCATGTATGGAGTACTGTTCACACTTATGGGATGGATCAGCCCGCTATCAGCTGGATACCTTGGACGCCATCGACCGACGCGCACGGAGACTCATTGGTGACGACGAGCTAGTCAATGACAAGCTCCAAAGCCTTGAGCATCGCCGCAAAGTCGCCTGTCTATCGGTATTCTATCGAATTCATTTCGGAGAGTGCGCACAAGAACTTCACGACCTCATTCCCCCTGCTCCATTCCACCGTCGGTCAACGAGACGCAGGGAGGGGTTGCACCCCTTTGTTGTTGATGTTCCACCTTTCCGCACGAATCGTTACGCTTCTTCATTTATTATGCGTACAGCGCAGGAATGGAACTCCTTGACTGCGTCAGTGTTTCCCGATTCCTATAATTTGGGGATCTTCAAGGCAAGAGTGAATAGGCATTATTTGAGTTTGCGTGTACCATCCTCGACTGCATCACTTAACATCAGGTGAGTTGCAGTCAAACGCACTCAAATTTTTAATAAAAAAAAAACAATAATAAAAATTGGCAAAGTGTAAGACGTACTCGCGAAGGAGTCTGAACTTAATGATAAAAACTAACTGAATCTGGGAAGGAAACATTGGAAGTGATGTTTAAAACCCACTTCCCGGGCTGTGAAATAACAGATAGCGAAAAGGATGACCCAGTAACTCGGAATGAGCTGAATACTCAAACGAAGAAAAAAGACTGGGACGTAGCTAAGAAGGTAGTAAATGAGCAAAAGCTACTATGGTCTATAGGTACCTTTCAACCATTGAAATCGTTAGGACCAGATGGGATCTACCCCATCCTACTACAAAAAGGATCAAAGGCGCTACTTAAGCCATTATGCAGGCTATACAAAGCGTGTATCGCCTTCGGATATATTCCTAAAATCTGGAGACGTGTGAAGGTTGTCTACTTGCCAAAGCCAGGAAGAGACAGATATGATGAACCGAGGTCTTACAGACCCATAAGCCTTTCGTCATTCCTGCTAAAGGCTTTGGAAAAGCTGGTCGACAAACATATAAAGGAGGGTCCTTTGCGGAAAAAACCACTTCATGGACTACAATGTGCATATCAGTCTGGCAAGTCGACTGAAACAGCACTTCACCTTGTAGTATCACGTGCTGAAAGAGCGTTGGAGAACCAGGAAGTATGTGCTGCTGCCTTCCTTGACATAGAAGGAGCCTTTGATCGCACTACTTTCGAGGCAATCAAGAATGCAGCTATCTCCCATGGCATAGACCAAACGTTATGCAAATGGATAGATATCATGCTTAGGAAGAGAATTATAACATCTTCACTAATGGGGGACGAGGTTACTGCAACCACTACAAAAGGATGCCCACAAGGTGGTGTTTTGTCACCAACACTTTGGAGCCTAGTGGTCAACTCGCTCCTACAGGAGCTGAACACCGGACCTCTTTACACGATTGGTTATGCTGACGATCTAGCTATACTAATCAGTGGCAATTTCCGAACATAGTATCGCAAATAATGCAAAAGGCCTTGCAAAAAGTTGAAAGGTGGTGTGGTGAAAATCACCTGTCGATTAACCCTAGCAAGACAACGGTTGTACCATTCACAAGGAAAAGAAACCTACAAGGTTTACAAACTCTCAAACTGTATGGTACAGAACTAAACTGGTCCACGAGCGTCAAATATCTAGGCATGACCTTGGATAAAGAACTAACGTGGAGTCTGCACACAGAAAGGATCATGGTCAAGGCCACAAAAATCTTTGGTATGCTAAGATCTGGGTACGGAAAGACCTGGGGCCTGAAACCCAGAGTCATTTATTGGCTATACACAATGATAGTAAGACCCATTATTACTTATGGCAGCATTGTGTGGTGGCCTAGAACGGAGTTAGGCACGTGCGGGCAAACACTGACAAAACTTCAGCGGTTGGCCTGCCTGGCAATTACCGGAGCATTTCGTACAACACCTACTGCATCTATGGAAATGCTGCTAAATCTAAAGCCGCTTCAAATACACATTCAGACAGAGGCGGCCAAGGCCCTACACAGGTTATCGTTAAATGGCATGTGGAATTTTGACATGCCCAAAACCAGACATACCAATCTACAACTAGACACAGGTATGGAAAGGCTTATGCGCATGGGATGTGACAAAATACAGACTGTGCACATATTCAAAAAATAATATAAAATCTATGTTCCTACGAGGGAAGAATGGAGTAAAGGACTTAAACAACAAGGACTAAACACTCTTACATGGTATACAGACGGATCGAAAATGGAGTATGGTGCTGGTGCAGGCGTTTATGCTAAGGATTACTCAGCGAGTATTAGTCTAGGGCAATATGCAACAGTCTTCCAGGCGGAGACTTATGCTATCATTGCATGTGCACATGAGATTATAGACAAGGAAGTCAAAGACAAAACCATCTATATTCTCAGCGATAGCCAAGCTGTTCTTAAAGCTCTTGACTCCTTCAAGGTTGACTCCGGGCTAGTGCTAAATTGTGTAAAGGTCCTTAATAAGGTGGGCCGACACAACAAACTGCAACTGGTCTGGGTCCCTGGACACGTAGGAGTGGAAGGCAATGAAGAAGCAGACAAACTGGCTAGAATGGGATCACAAACAACAATGTGTGGTCCAGAACCGAGGATAGGGCTACCAAGGAGCACTATTATAAGGGCATTAAAGGAACAGGCCGAGGGAAGACACAGATTGACATGGCTATCCAGAGATGGACATAAACACTCTAAGCTCTTCATCGGTGAGGTCACCACAGGGGCAACCAAGTACATTTGGAATAACAGCAGGACGCGAGTCAGGGCGATAACAGGAGCGTTGACGGGCCACTTTGCCACAAACGCACACCTGCAAAAAATCGGCCTGACGCACGACCCGACCTGCAGGGCCTGTGGTGAAGATATAGAATCAATGGAACACTTACTGTGTCACTGCGATGTCCTGGCTAGCAAGCGTATGTACCTCCTAGGTGATGGCTACCCAAAACCGAAGGACTACAAGCACCTTCCAATCAGCGGAATTGCTGCATTAATGCAGCATATCTTCGATTAGGTTGAGGTGCAAAGGTTATAGGGGTAGACACAAAAGATCCCATTGGGTTTGGGTCGAAGTGTCGCTGTAACTGCAGCCCCCACTTACAAAGATAAGATAAGATAATGATAAAAAAGATATATTTTTGTAGCTCGCGTTAATGTCTTTTGTTTGTAATGTGAATAGGTATCATTGTCATTATATTATGTAGTTGTGTGGAGAGGTGTGGTGGTACGGAACCCTCGGAGTGCTAGTCCGACTCGCACTTGGCAGGTTTGTTTCATCATATCCCTTCATATACGTCCCTACCGAGGGGCTCGAGCCTAGTAGGGCGATTGGGCCTAAGTCGACCAAGCGTGCCCAGTGCGGGTTGGTTGACTTCACACACAACTTTCGAGTTTCTTCGCAGGCGTGTGCAGGTTTCCTTGCGATGTTTTCCTTCACCGTAAGAGCGTCGGATAAACGTACATATAAAATCGATATGCGAGAACACATTTGTACGTGTCAGGATTCGAACCACAACCTCTCAGACAAGCGGCCCTTGCCATTACGCCACCGACCATTATACACTCTGCGGTTTGTTTATTTATTTTTAACTTTTTTCTCACAACTGTTTTAAAAAACGTCTTTAAATACATGGGTGTAAAGGATAATTGGCAAACTCGCGTTTGTAATACGCAAGTATACACTACAAGCACACCCCCGATAATACATACAACGGTCTTGAAATAACATTTCTAAAAACAAATGACGACGGTGCAAACAAAATCACGGCGAAAGCCTATACGTTCGAGAACCAAACCAAAGTATACATATTAGTACTAACATACAATATGGACACTCCCTGCCGCTCTCTAGATTGCGACCTCACCCCCTCGTCGCACATATTGATCAGATTGGTTACAGCTTGGTTGTCAAACGTATAGGATTTCGCCGCCATTTGTTTGTTCCGTCATTCGTTTTTTGAAATGTCATTCTAGCCCGTTGTATGAAGTGTCCAGGGTATGACCAAACTTTAACCAATCTGTATCAATCTGGGTAACGAGGGCACAGATGAGATACTAGTTACTTCGAGGGGATGAGGTCGGATTTTAGAGAGCAGCAGGGATTGTCCATACTGTATGTTAGTAATAATATATATACTTTGCTACAAGTTAGCAAATCGTTTATTAATATAACGTTTTGTTGACCTACAAAATATAACCATTATGTAAGTAGAAATTTGAAGCGGCTTCAATATTATAAACTAGTTTAATGGGGAGCGTCAATCAAAGACTTACGCAACACATACTAACACATACTTATTAAAAGATTTCGTTAGAGATTAAGTGTTGCCACAGAGCGTTTACTTTATTTTTATTTTATATATTTCAGTACAAAACACGTGTAGGTAACATGCATTTAAATAGATACATATTATTAGACCCCAATGTGAAACCCTTAAGTGTGTATCGGAATACATCACATTTCATCGACATTTGCATTTTTTTTCTTTCAACTTTTTGTGTTTTTTTTCCTCAAATGTTTCGGTTAATTTTATGTTTGAATTACCAGAAAAATTAAATTACCTTTCAAATGATACCATTTTGAAGTCTGTACTGCTGCTAAGTTAAGAGAAAACATATTTTTCTTGAAAAGCTACAAAAAAAAAATTAAAATAAAAATGTCTGCCATTTAGAGGGGATGCGACCCCTTAATTGGTTTAACATTGATAAAAATAATGTGATGTAGTAAATATCGGTAACCCTATCCGAGACACACTGTATATTATTGGTGTATATAGTTGACAATCAAATACAATAGGGGATCGGACTGCATCGACAATAAATTCTAAAATATGATTTCGTAAATATCTCTCTTCTTGAAGTTTAAAAAAACCTTACTTGTTTTGTTTTTCCATCTCGTCTTAAATTTTTAATTAATCAAATTCACAAATTAAGTTCGTCAATGACTTTAAAAATCTATGACGTCACTCGTGGGTATTTCAAACATTTTCGAACAAAATTTCGTTTTTGACATATCATAAAAAGTAACTCAAATGACTAGCAGTCCGATCCCCTATTATATTTACAGTTTGAAACAGGTAGGTAGGTACCTACTTTTTGACCATGATTAAGGAATTAATTATGTTTGGCGAATAGTATTATTTAACATTTCTCTCGCCATAAAATTAATTATTAGTTATTACTAAAGATTGTTATAGTTGTCCTAGGTTATTATTATGTTCTTTTTAGAATAATTTTATTTTGGTTGGTACAATCCACTTAGAGAAGTAGTAGGTAAGTAGTAGGTACCTAACCTACCTACTACTTTATTGTCTTTTCTATACTGGTTACAATTATTTCTGGTTCGAAACCCACTGGTGATCATTTTGCTGACGAAACTGAACCACTCATGCTGTCGTAATAAGTATTATGTTGAAAACACAATAATTTTAAATAAAAAAAACGACTTCAAACAGGAAACTAAGGTTCCCCTCGATTTCTCTGGGATGCCATCATCAGATCCTGGTGACCTTATCATGGTACATACCACCCTGGGGATATCTCCTTTCTAAAAAAAAACATCAAATTCGTTTCATAGACGACGAAGTTATCCGCGAACACACATAATATAATATATATACATATATTATATATATACGTTTGAATTGAGAAACCTCCTCCTTTTTTTGAAGTCAGTTAAAAAAAGTGTTAATATAGTAAATAATGTACAAAGTTTCATATATTCAGAACCGAAGTCAGCAGTTTGTAAGGCCTGCGGTCCGCCCCATTAGCCTACCAAATCGTCTATTGTACACTGAGGTCATTGCACAGCAGCACAGTCGGTCTACAAACATACGTAAATACTAATAATATTTGCATTTGAATTTAGCGTCAACGTCACGGCGAAGGTGACTGGAGTCTGTTTACGAGGAGGTAAGGACAACCTCAAATACAAAGTCAAAGCTGCAAAAAACTTTATCCGACTAGGCCAGCCAGACCTGGCCGACCTTGAATGTTCAGGTTCCTTTCCTCAATTGCCCCCGTGGTGGTTCAGTCCATTACTCACACCAGGAGGTCGCGGTTTCGATTCCCGGAGGAGTCTTACTTTGTATGACTCGGTTTGGTTGGTGGAAGGGCGTTTTCTAAGCCCGCCTGGCTTAGCTACCTACCTAAGACAGATATCTAAGTCTTAATTGTTGCCAAGCATAAATGTTACCAGCATTTGATGTGTTCCGGCTGGTAAATAAGATAGACAGTTCCCCATTGCGTTGGGGAATCTTGGTAAGCCCGCTTCCATCTTGCGCATCATCGTCACTTAACATCAGATGACAAGATGTCACCAATCCCTACTTAATATTATAAATGCGAAAGTAACTCTGTCTGTCTGTTACGCTTTCCCGCAAAAACTACTGAACGGATTTGGCTGAAATTTGGTAGGTAGACAGATTAGGACCTGGATTAAGACATAGGCTACTTTTTACCACGCTCGCGAGCCGCTTGCGGCTCGCGCACTGCGCACCCTCGAAAAGTCATAGAAACGTGGTCCACGTGGGTGAAGCACAGCTAGTTGTGAATAAAAAAGAGCACCCCACCATTTTCCTAAGTGGCGAAAATTTACAAGAAAATTGTCTAATTATGAAAATTTTCTCCGGTATTTGACTACTAACTTACTAACTTTGTAACTAATAATAGCTTCATAATAACATAAGTGTACTAATTTTAATTTACCGTACTGTATTTGTGTTACTAGTAATTTGAGTTACTTTTTTATCAACTGTCAAAACTATATATGAAATTGTTGTTCATGTTACTAGCTTGTGACGTCATTGTCTTTGACGAACTAATTTAGTGATTTCAATAAATCATCATCATATCAGCCGAAGGAAGTCCACTGCTGGACATAGGCCTCCCCCAAGGATCTCCAGGACGACCGGTTCTGCGCTGCCCGCATCCAGCGGCTTCCCGCGACCTTCACCAGGTCATCGGTCCACCGAGTGGGAGGCCTGCCTACACTACGCTTTCCGGTGCGTGGTCGCCACTCGAGTTACTACCCCAACGGCCATCTGTTCTACGAGCAATGTGCCCCGCCCACTGCCACTTAAGTTTAGCAATTCTGAGAGCTATGTCGATTACTTTGGTTCTCTTACGGATCTCCTCGTTTCTGATTCGATCACGCAGAGAAACTCCGAGCATAGCACGCTCCATTGCCCTTTGGGTGACCTTGAGCCTTCTTATGAGGCCCATAGTAAGCGACCATGTCTCAGTTCCGTACGTCATCACAGGCAACACACATTGGTCGAAGACCTTGGTCTTAATTAAGACACTGCGGTATCTGGGACGTAAATATATTGCGAAGCTTCCCGAACGCTGCTCAGCCGAGTTGGATTCGACGATTGATCTCTTTCTCGAAGTTGGACCTACCTAACTGGACTGTTTGTCCCAGGTATACATATTCGGTAACAACTTCGAGTGTAGAGCCTCCAACCTTCAGAGGAGTAGGCAGGGAGTAGGTATGACACGGACGTTTGACATAATTTTCGTCTTGTCCATTGTTCATTCTAAGACCTGCTTGTTGAGAGGCTCTACTGAGGCCATCGAGCATTGTGCCTAAGTCGTCCATAGTCTCAGCCATGACCACGATATCGTCAGCGAATCGAAGGTGGGTGATGTACTCGCCGTTGATATTGATGCCGAGTCCACCCCAGTCCAAAAGCTTAAAAACATCTTCCAGGGCGGCGGTGAACAGTTTCCGAGATATAACGTCTCCCTGTATCACCCCTCGCTGCAGCTGGATAGGTTCCAAGTTTTGATCCTGGAGGCGAACCGACATGGTGGCGTTTTTATACAAAAACTTCAGCACTTCGATATATCGATAGTCAATTTGGCACCTCTGGAGAGACTGTAACACAGCCCAGGTTTCGACCGAATCGAAGGCTTTCTCATAGTCCACGAACGCCAAGCATAGTGGCTGATTGTACTCTTTTCAATAAATATAACATTGAAAATGGATTGAAATATTTAAAGGAATAAGTTTTTGTGATTGAGTATGAAAAAAGCTATTTAGTGAATAATATTCTAGAATTTATTAAACAGATACTTCCAAAAAGGTACCAAAGAGTTAAGGCTGTAAGATGCCTCAATCCGAGCAGGTTGATACGTGTCAAAATAATATCGAACGTACGAGTAGGTCTATTCATTTAAGTGCAAATCATTACGGGCTTCAACGCTGCTGTTACGTTGAAACCGAACGCCCAATTCTCGATTTTTACATGTTTTTATTACTTTTCTATACTTTCAAATAAGATTTTAAAAAATGTGTTCAATTCAAATGAAAGGTCTTAAAGTCACCGAATTTTTAGTGTTGGTTTCATTCAACAGTACTTATCTATTTGTTTTCAAGAAATTTTGCAATTATGGCCAAAAACAGCGTCTATAGTATATTTTTTTACATCAAAAGTGGTAATATATTTTTAAATTGTCTAAATTAAATTGATTTTTTATTACTTTAAGTATATTATGTATTTTTCCATAGTGATTGCTCTACACAGTCTTTCAATAATTTGAATTGAATATTGTCATTTGACCCATCTTAAGTACCCTACTTGCAGGTTTCTTTAGGTGAGCACATAGCCAAAGTATATGTATACATATGTATACGTATATGATTCAGGGATCCGTTTGCGAAATATTAAGCTTTTAAAAAAAAAAAAGTGCTAATTTTTGTAAAGCTAAACTGCTTTTTCAGGAAATTTGAAAAAAAAATGTAAACAGTAGGACATGTAATCAATTTAAAATTTTGTTACACCCTTTATAATCAATCAATTTATACTTAATTACTAAGGTTAAGGAATGGTGCATAAATCAGACTAAATTAACTATCAGTTGACTAAGTATTATTAATACTTGTAGATATTGAACTATAAACTCACTATAGTGAGTTTACTTTTAAGTAACTAAATATTCAATCATTCCATTTATAAACTGTACAGGGTGTAACAAAATTGGTTCAGGTTCCGTTAACTGGGGCTTCTACTCATCATACTGCACAACTTTTGTTTTACGACTTTACTGAAAACTAAAATTTGAACCCTCCATACATAAAATGCACAAAACTCTTCATACAAATGGCTTAGCTGATCAACCAATGTTGTGCATTTTATGTATGGTGGGTTCAAATTTTATTTAGAGAATTTCTATAAGTTCCTTGAGGAAAGTTGTTCAGTATGATGAGTAGAACCCCCAGTTAACGAGTCCTACACCAATTTTGTTTCACCCTTTATTTATATTCAATCAATTTATACTTAATTATCTATCTAAGGTTAAGGAATGGTGCATTAATCAGGCTAAATTTCATTTCATTTCATTTCATTTATTCATTGCAG
The DNA here is from genome assembly GCA_947284805.1 of Coleophora flavipennella. NCBI lineage: Eukaryota > Metazoa > Arthropoda > Insecta > Lepidoptera > Coleophoridae > Coleophora > Coleophora flavipennella. The sequence continues at coordinate 10,284,826 of OX369265.1, read as the reverse complement.
TGTCACAACTAATGATGTACAAACATAATAATATGTGTAATAGTAGGTAGTTGTTTTTTAATTAATTATGACGCCCCGTGAGGGCATAGATTATATAAATTTACTATCAGTTGCCTGAGTATTATTTATACTCGTAGATATTGGACTATAAATTCACTATATGTATTACTAACGTTTACTTTTAAGTAACTAAATATTGAATCAATCAATTTATAAACTGTACAGGATGTAACAAGATGGTGTAGGTTTCGTTTTTTTTTATTTTTTATTTATTTATTAATGGAAAAAATGAGTACATAGGTAAACATTAGACCCACAAAACTGAATGATCAGTTTGTCTGTGGGATCGACAGTCTCACTTATTCGTTACAATCATAGATAAGACTGAAGTGAATCAGTACGTCGTCGTAGGCAAGAGCCAAACTACCTTACAGGCTGTTCATGAAAAATATTTTTAACAGATTTTTAAATTTACTTTTTTTATGTTCGAGTCTGATAGCCGCGGGCAAAGTTAATTGGGGCTTCTACTCATCATACTGAACAACTTTTGTTCTACGACTTTACTGAAAAGTAGTAGTGGCAGTGGCCATGTAGTGGCAAATTTTTACTGATACCTTTTTAGCGACGAAGGAGTACAATACGTATAATGAAAAAAAAAAAACAAAGTTGAGATTTTGATGGAGATTGATTTCCTTACACTGATAGAGATTAAAAACAAAAAATAAGAAATTAGTGTGCGTGCGTATGTGTATGTGTGTATGTGCGTCCGTCTGGTGCTCTAGTTCCCAAACTACTAAACGGATTTGAGTAAAACTTGGTTTAGGCACACCCTGAAATGACATTTCTAACGAATGACGGAACAAAATTAAAATGGCGGCGAAATCCTAAACGTTCAACAACCAAACTGTAACCAATCTGTATCAATCTGGGTGACGAGGGGGTGAGGTCGCAATCTAGAGAGCGGCAGGGAGTGTCCATACTGTATGTTAGTAATAATAAACTGGGTTTAAGGGTTTTTTAAGGAATGCCACTATAATAAAGAAAATACTTTTTATTCTATATATATATATATCTACTAGCTGTCCCGGCGAACTTCGTACCGCCTTACATTACATTACACTGCCCTGCCCTACCCTACACTACCCTACACTACACTACCCTACCCTACACTACCCTACCCTACCCTACATACACTACACTACACTACCCTACCCTACACTACACTACCCTACCCTACTCTACCCTACCCTACACTACCCTACCCTACACTACCCTACCCTACCCTATCCTATCTCTCAAGTTGGATCGAACTGCACATGGTGTGCGAATTTTATTATAATCGGTTAAGTGGTTTAGGAGTCCATTGAGGACAAACATTGTGACACGAGATTTATATATATATATCTATATAAAATTTCGATGACACTCTGTACTTTTGTATTTTAACTTTAGCCAACTACTATACGCTGTAGTGCGTTATACAGGGAAAAATCGGAATAAGGGATGTTTGTTACTTTTTCTCAAAAATTGCTGTAACGGCCTACTCTCTCTCTTTTATAGTTTGGCACAATTAACAATTATTACAGGCCTGCTACACCGGAAAGTTCATAATTTCAGATAGAACATAGATTATTTGTACATTTTTCATCATGTCTAATATGAGTACACCTTTTAAGAGGGTCGGTGGTTCAACCTGTAACGACTCTGTCCTCCTAACCAGAGGTCCCTGATTCAAATCCGGACGGCCAATGTACCAATGAGTTTTTCGAAACTTACGTACATATACTAATTACCGATTGCTTTAACGGTGAAGGAAAACATCGTGATGAAACCTGCACATCTGATTCCAGATGTGTATGAAGGTCGCGTTACACACGTCCGTAGGTGTAAATTTAAATGCCCTACACACACGTGACCGCGGGTGATGCTAAGTACAACACCAGGCAACCGCCGTCGTCTATCCCTTGGATAGCACGGTCAATTGTGCCACACGATAAGAGAAGAAAGACCTTTCTTCTTTGCTACTAGGTTAGTGAGCGTATTTTAATATTCATTTCTGTATGCAAGATATGAAGGCTACACGAGAAAGAATGCACATCATGAAGATTACAATTTACAGTTAAATAATAAAAGTTGTTCATTTTCAACCGACTTCCAAATAGGAGGAGGTTCTCAATTCGACTGTATGTTTTTTTTCATGTACCACAGAACTTTTAACTGGGTGAATCGATTTTTATGATTCATTTTTTATTTGAAAGCTAGTGCTTTCCGTGTGGTTTCATATAAATTTTATCAAAATCGATCTAGTAATTTATAAGAAAATTAACAAAAAACAAAAATAATAAGTTGTTGCGATGGAAGTCGGTTTTTAACGTGTTTAGCGTTTTCAATTATCTTCGTTAGAATAAATAACTAAAGTGTCTCATCATCATCAGGTGTGCATCATGTGCTAAACCTTGAATGGGGACTAAGATACGTACGGTATACACCTATAATTAAATAAACGGCCATGTATTTTCAACCGACTTTCAAAAAGGAGGAGGTTCTAAATTACCTCAGAACTTTTGACTGGGAGGACCGATTTTTATGATTCTTTTTTTATTTGAAAGATAGTAGTGCATCCCGTGTGATCCCATATAAATTTTATCAAAATCGGTTTAGTACTTTATTAGAAAACAAAAACCAAAAATAATAATGCAAAAATGTAACTAAGTTGTTGCGATGGAGTTCAGTTTTTTAACGTGTTTAGAGTTTTCAATTATCTTCGGTAGAATAACTAACTAAATTGTCTCATCATCATCAGGTGTGCATCATCTGGTAAACCTTGAATGGGGACTAAGATACGTACACCTATAATTAAATAAACAGCCATGCATTTTATACTAACATAACATTGTAAACTTGAGTCTATGCTGCATGTTGATGATGTTATATAATATAAATTAGGTCACAGATGAGATACTTCGGCACAGATGATAATAATAGTACCTAGGTACTTCGTAAGTTAGGTCTCTGATTTAGATAGGAGGTTGTTTGTTGTAAGCCTTGATCTATTTATATTTTTCTAGAAACTGTTTCAAATGATTTATTTCTGTAAAAAAACTTCTTTATCTGAATCCAGTTTCTAATTTTTATTTGGATGCCTGGAGATACGCTATCATTTCTAATTTTATGATTAAAAAAATAATTTTATCATTAAAATAGCTGCCCATCAAAGTTAATTTATCGATTGAATACCTACAGTAATGATCGATTGGTTATTAACTTAATTGATCTGCGTTGGTATTTTATTATTTCATTATGTATTTCCATTGTATGATTGTTCGATGATGATAATTAAAAACTGTGGTGCATGTTTGCCTTCTTGGCGATACACCATCTAGAAGCTGAGTTCTAGGATGAACCCGTAACTGACCTTTAAAAATTGTGTATTGTCATCATCATCATATCAGCCACAAATCGTCCACTGCTGGACAAAGGCCTCACCCAAGGATTTCCACGACGACCGGTCCTGCGCTGCCCGCATCCATCGGCAAAATGAAAAAATGAAAAAAGGCAAAAAGGGCAATGGAGCGTGCTATGCTCGGAGTTTCTCTGCGTGATCAAATCAGAAACGAGGAGATCCGCAGGAGAACTAAAGTAACCGACATAGCTCACAGAATCGCTAAATTGAAGTGGCAGTGGGCAGGACACATAGCTCGTAGAACAGATGGCCGATGGGGCAGTAAAGTTCTCGAGTGGCGACCGCGCACCGGAAAACGTAGCGTAGGCAGGCTTCCCACGCGGTGGACCGATGACCTGGTGTGTATTGTATCATTAATTAAATTAACGATACGTATAATAGAGGATCGGACTGCTAGTCCTTTGAGTTACTTTTTATGATCTGTCAAAAACGAAATTTTGTTCTAAAATGTTTGAAATACCCACAAGTGGCGACATAATTTTAAACGTCATAGGCGAACTTATTTTGTGAATTTGATCAATTAAAAATTGAAGAAATGATGGAAAAATAAAACAAGTTAGGTTTTTTGAAACTTTAAGATCAGGGCAATTTAGGTAACCATATTTCAGTTTTTTTTGATGCAGTCCGATCCCCTATTACTTATTTCAGTTGTGTACACGTTTACCATTTTATTTATTTATTATTTATTTATATTTAGTTATTTCCCGGGACTGCTATATAAACAACTTTCTTTCTAGAAATAAGCTTTATATATATTTTTTTAAGATTCTATACACAATAAACTTAAAAGTAGATAAAATAATAAACTAGGTACCTACCTACTACCAATCTAGGAATTTCATTATCATATCAGCCGAAAGGCGTCCACTGTTGGACAAAGGCCTTCCCTAAGGATTTCCACGACGACCGGTCCTGCGCTGCCCGTATCCAAAGGCTTCCCGCGACCTTCATCAGGTCGTCGGTCCACCGTGTGGGAGGCCTGCCTACTTTACGTCTTCCTGTGCACGGTCCTAGGAATTTAATCAAAATATTTTAAGTATGTTTTTATAAACTAGCTGTCTCCCGCTGCTTCACCCGCGTGGACATCGATTCTATGACTTTTCGAGGGCGCGCAGTGCGCGAGCCGCAAGCGGCAAAAACTTTTCTCGCGAGCGTAAAAAAAGTAGCCTATGTGTTAATCCAGGTTCTAATCTGTCTACCTATTACCAAATTACAGCCAGATCCGTTCAGTAAGTTTTTGCGTGAAGAAGTAACAAACATTACACACTCACAAACTTTCGCCTTTATAATATTAGTGTGATTATTTTAATTTCTACTAGCCATTCCACAAAACTAAGAAAAATACAAATTATACTGAGGTAGGTAAGCATTTAGCATAATAATCACTTACCGTTCCCGTTCATATTGACAGATATCCCTTTAACCGCAATCACTGGCACTGTCTCACTTTCTGGCTCAATGTCCACCACTGTATTATCAACGATATCACTGTCAATGTCGATAACGAGCACGTCACTTTTGATAGCACTGTTAGGAGTAGTGTTGTCCGCGTTCGTTTTCTCGGACGCCGGCATTTCAACTGGACGATCTCACGCTAATATCTAACGTTAATTACTGATGAAACATCACAGCGGACATATTTTATTTGTAAATACCTACTTTAGTAAGTCGATAAATATTGTTAAGTACTTATTAGTTATTAATACTAAAAAATATTTTTTGAAAAACCTCAAAACATTTAGGTACAAGCTTTAATTTGAAAAGAGAATTTAAATTTTTTCGTATTCTTCTTAGCAAACCCTTTCATTTAATACCCATATTGTAGGAGTACATTAAAAATAACTAGTCCGCTATCTTGGGGTGTGCCGCTATGTTGGATTTAGAATGACGTCACACAGTTAACCATGCATTGTCATCCAAACTGAACGTGTATACAAAATTTCAGCTCAATCGGTTAAATATATTTTCTACAAAATTGAGTTGCAAGATTTCACCCGAAATAAGCAAGCATAATTTCAAGCTTGTAAAACAATAATATCAGACATTTGAAAGTCCAGTGGTTCGAATCCTGCCACGTACCAATGTGTTTTTTAATTTCGATTTCATATGTACGTTTATCCGACGCTATTACGGTGAAGGAAAAACATCCTGAGGAAACCTGCACACACCTGCGAAGAAACTCGAAGGTTGTGTGTGAAGTCGACCAACCCGCTATGGGCCTGCGTGGTCGACTAAGGCTCGATCGCTCTAATTCAGGGTAGGCTCGAGCCCCTCGGTGGGGAGGTATATTAGCTGATATGATATACTTTTAGTTATACCTATGCAATATCTATGTTAGTGATTACGCAAATTACATAAAATAAAGTTAATCCACACACAATTTGGAAATTTAAAAACATAAGATCTACCTAGCCATATTTACAGCATGACACTGCGCTACACCTACCAGACTCAGCGGTCATGAAGTATGTACGGTGAACCTGCTAAGCATGACGGAATCCAATCATGTACAGCACTTTTGTTTGAACCTCCCTCTTACGCGCCGCTAAACCGAAGCAACTTTTTTGCGCATTTTTGCATAAAAGTCGCCCCGTGCTAGCGTTGCAAACATTTCTCTCGATCAAATTTCAGCCGACCTGGTCTCCTGGCAGCTCAGGGAGGAACTGACAGTGTCACTTTTTTTTTATCAAAGATTTGAGTGAGTTTGACTATATCTCACCTTATGGTAAGTGACGATGTAGTCGAGAATGGTACACGAAAACTCAAATAATGCCTATTCACTCTCGCCTTGAAGATCCCAAATTGTAGGAGTCGGGAAACACAGACGCAGGCAAGGAGTTTCCCTCCATAACTTCATGAATGACACAGTCCCCCTCAATAGCACATTAAAAATGCAATTCAAAAAGCGATAGCTCCCTTCAGGAGCTCCTCACGCAGACACTGAGCGCTTGTTTTTGCACTTCCCCCCTCCCTAGGGGGGGAGTCGCTCAGATGAAGGGTTCATAAGTCTTAGCAGTCTTGTAATCCAGGGAGGTTTTTTAGAGGGCATGCACTAGGTGAGTCCCACATAACCAGACCTAGGACCGGTTGACTGGTATGTCTCCCACCCTCCAAAAAAGGGGTACAAAAAAAAGCGTCGCAAACATTCCGGATGCAATAGCAGGGAAGACTGAAATAAACCCTGATAATATTACACTATTGGATTCGCAAGGCATTGTAGGCTTTATGGATAAAGTTGGCCCATAGGTCTTTCGTGTAGAAAATCCGACAATATGCTTTGAAAAGAGATAATTTTACCTGTGCTGCATACAGCTCGTTTTGACGAGCAAATCTATGCGCTTACATATTACCTCTAACCAAGAATATAAACAATATTATGTGTATGTAGGTACACACTAAGGAATGTGCATCTGAACGCGTGGGTATACAGGGTGTTGTAATATGGAACATATATTTTTTTTAAGTTCTACAACTCCTTAAATCATTCATCACCAAAATCGTCCACTGCTGCACAAAGGCCTCCCCCAAGGATTTCCACGACGACCAGTCCTGCGCATCCATCGGCTTCCCGCGATCTTCACCAGGTCGTCGGTCCACCGCGTGGGGGGCCTGCCTACGCTACGTTTTCCGGTGCGCGGTCGCCACTCGAGAACTTAACTGCCCTAATGGCCATCTGTTCTACGAGCTATTTGGTCCTCCTGCGGATCTCCTCGTTTCTGATTCGATCACGCAGAGAAACTCCGAGCATAGCACGCTCCATCATCATTAAAACATTAATTTAAAAATATTTTAAAATAAAAATGTTTTACATCAAACAAACCAATAAGAGTTCAATAACATTTGGCCTAGACTTATTTGGTTTAGACTTCCCATTCAAATTTGGCTAATTAGATGATCGATGAGTATGAGTACAATTTGTGTTTTTTTTTAATTTCTTTGTTTTTTTTTTATTTTAACTTTGTAGAACAAAAGTTGGTTAGTTTCAAGTGTAGAAGCACCAATATCACAAATATGCTCACTCTGTATATTACGAGGAGTTGGGTATAAATACTCTTTTGTTTGTTTGATGACTTTGCTTTGAGGTTGGTCGTAAAAACAAGTCGAGGAAGTAATCGTGTAAATAACGATGTTGAATAGATGACGATTTTTTTCAAACTAAGAAGTTTACTATTTGTATAAAAATTTAGGTAATTCGTTAAATCGATATAATATTATATATTTATATTAAGTATTGTATGCTTGCGATAGTAGGTTCTTGGCGGAACACTGAACTGAACATATTTAGGTTTTTCCTTGCACTATTCCACAATTAATATAAATAAAACACAAATTTGTTTATACTGCAACCGGTTTCGTGATCATCTTCATCTTATTTATATTAAGATTGCGGAGAAACTCGCAAGTTGTGTGTGAAGTTGAACGATGGGCCCGCGTGGTCGACTAAGGCCCGATCGCCCTAATTCAGGGTAGTCTCGACCCTCTCGGTGGGGACCTATATGAGCTGATATGATGATATCGATTTCAGGTTTGTCCTAACTTACCTTTTAGATAATTATCTAACAAAAATAAAAGATTAATTAAGGTTTTGTATGGTGGTCATAGAAAAAAAAAAGTTTAAAAAACTAAAATCTCGACTTTAAAATGAAATTCACTTAAAAGTATGAAATAATATTATTTACCAACAATAACGAAATCAAAGGTGGGTACGAATTAAATTGGGGGCCTAAATTTATTTTTGAGGTCGGTACCAGCACACAGCTACTCACATTTTACTTATGGCATGGCTGACACCGACATCAAAAAAAAACTTAAGGCTCCTAATTTAATTCGTACCCACCTTTGATTTCGTTTTTGTTGGTTAATGTCGTGTATCTAAGTATAATAATATTATTTCATACTTTTATGTGAATTTAATTTGTAAGTCGGTTTTTAGTTTTTTAAACTTTTATTTTTAATTTCTTTTTTTTGTGATTGTTATCTAACAACGTTAAACCAGAGATTTGTTACCATAGATGGGTTATGCACTAACAAACAACATTTGAAAATCGAAGCCATTTACACACACAATGTTACAGGTAGTTCGCTTCCATTGCACCGAATGCTACAAGAAAAGAGATGCCAATTGGCATCTTTTTTTTGCTTCACTTTTTACACGCATGTAACCTATCTACCTCCCCTTATATATAGCATATCTCTGCGTTAAACCCAATCATTCACTCGGCAATAGGAAACATAAAATCATATTGCATGTATTTCATTAACAGATAGCAATTCCTGTGGCTTCCATCATCATCTCAACAGCATGAAAGTTAAGGAGTTAAATCTTCCATCATCAGCTCATCTGAATAATCTAAAAGAATACAACTATCGTTCTGTACGTACCTACGTAAAACATTTGAAGAATTATCCTCTAACTCCTAACCGTTAAGGAGTTGTACCTTCCTTCATCAGCTCATCAACATGAGATGATGAATACCACATGCAAATACTTTAATAATTTTAGAAAATACTTACATAAAAATTGTAAAACGTTACTACAAAATTTGAGGGTTGCCCTCGATTTCCCTGGGATCCCATCATCAGATCCTGACTTGGACAATAGGACCCCCTCGGGAGTATACTCTTTTGAATAAAAAAAGAATTTTGAAAATCGGTACAAACATCGGAACAAACATACAAAAAAAAAACATACAGTCGAATTGAGAACCTCCTCCTTTTTGAAGTCGGTTGAAAATACGATGAAAGATATGAAGCCAATATTGTTTTGTCATTATAATAATTGTATAGCTATAATTAGTTTTTAAGTGTCTGTTGCAGAATATTACTTTGTTTATCCCGTTTTATTTAGTATCTACGCCAGTAATATAGAAGTCATTATTAGTATCACAATATTGTGAAAATACCTAGTGTACATGTGTACATCATGTTATCAGCTTATATACGTCCCCACCGAGGGGCTCGGCCCTACCCTGAATAAGGGCGATCGGGCCTTAGTCGACCACGCGGGTCCAGTGCAGGTTGGTCGACTTCGCACACAACCTTCGAGTTTCTTCGCAGGCGTGTACAGGTTTCCTCACGATGTTACATACCAGAACTCATTTATTTGCAGGAATTACTAGCTGGACAAATAAGTAAGAACGATTATTGATGTGTAACATCTTTGCTCTCGCTTTCCTGCAATTTGTGGGAGTGATTTCGTGAAATGGGACGGAAATGTGTAACAGGAAATGCGAACGTTTTTTAATTCTCGAAAACTAAGGTTGTCATAGCCATGCAGCCTAGTGTGATGGCAAAGGCAAAGATGACATACTACTATTCGAAGGGTCGGCCCGTGAATGTACGACCCGATAATTAATTAATTTCATAAGTATTTTGTCACATGTTACACATCATATGCGAGTACTGTAGGTCTCGTTTTTTTTTTATCACACTGAAAATAGAACGTGGTATTCTCTTTACTTTTTATTTTCTCGACCCCGTAGTACAGTACGTAGGGTACAGGAAGTTTTGTTTTCCAATCGGTATTATTGAGGTTTTCTTTTCCAATTGGTATTATTGATTATTCAGTTATTGCCGACATGCTATCATTTTTACTTTTCACTCAATACATAACATATACCTGTCAAACACACCTTCCCATGCCCATGTACATACCTAAACTCATTTATACTAAAATTCACACACACGTATATCACATACAGAGAAAGACACACAATAATTCATTTTTTAACAGAGATTTGTTACCATAGATGGGTTATGCACTAACAAACAACATTTGAAAATCGAAGCCATTTACACACACACAATGTTATAGGTTCTTATATATAGCATATCTCTGTTTTTTAATCCACAATTGGCATCATGGGCCTGATGGTGATCTCGTCTGGGCATTTCAGTACATGTTGTGTTATTTATGTATACTTTCGATAAGATCGCCTAAATTGTACGTCTCTTAGTTTTTAATTTAAATTTTGCATATGTATTTATTTTGATGTACAATAATTGAAAACGCTAAAGACGTTAAAAAATCGACTTCCATCGCAACAAATTATTAGGTACATTTTTGCATTATTATTTTTGGTTTTTGTTAATTTTCTACTAAAGTACTACACCGATTTTGATAAAATTTATATGGGACCACACAGGAAGCACTAGCTTTCAAATAAAACAAGAATCATAAAAATCGGTTCACCCAGTCAAAAGTTCTGAGGTAACAAACATAAAAAAAAACAACATACAGACGAATTGAGAACCTCCTCCTTTTTGGAAGTCGCTTGATAAAGAGTTATTTGAGTTTGAGAATTCGCATTTTTTTTTGCGATTTGACCATTGGTTTCTTGGGGAAAGTTGTTCAGTTTCATTAGTACAAGCTGCAGTTAAAAATAAATGCATACCTTTGTTAAGACCCTATATAACACGAGAAATTGAAAATATATACACATTAAAATTATTAAATTTATAACTATACTTAATGGCTTTGACAAGAGTAAGCCAGTTCACACGGACAGCACCTGGTCCTGAGTACGAGTTTAACGCGAGAGTCAGCCATCTCCCCCCTCGATTTCAGATTTAAATTAAAAGCACTTAACAAATGAAAGAAAAAGGAATTATTTTCGATCACCCCAAAAACTTTCAAATACAAGCTTTAGTTTGAAAATAATTTTAATTATTTCGTATTCTTCCCAGCAAACCATTTCATTTGATACCCATATCATGTGGGCGCACAAAAAAATAACTGATCCGCATTCTTTGGGAGTCCGCCATATTGGATTCAGAATGAAGTGACTCAGCTAACCATGCATTTTTCTCCAAACTTAACGTGTATTTAAAATTTCAGCTCAATCGGAAACTGGGAAGTTAGTTTAATCAACTAACACGTCAAGTTATTATATAAAGCTTGTAATAACCGTAGAAAAGAAAAAAAAACATTTTACACCTTTAAAACTGGAAGGCCCGATAACTACTAAACCGGAGAGAAGCGGAGATGTGTAACTTTTCCATCCAATTGGACGAAAGCGGAGAGGTGTGCGAGTCTCATTTATGATAATTGAAAAAGCTAAACACGTTAAAAAACCGACTTCCATCGCAACAACTTAGTACATTCATTTTTCATCATTATTTTTGGTTTTTGTTAATTTTGTACTAAAATACTACACCGATTTTATAAAAAATTATATGGGACCACACGGGAAGCACTACCTTTCAAATAAAAAACATCAAAATCGGCAACATACATAAAAAAACATACAGTCGAATTGAGAACCTCCTCCTTTTTGGAAGTCGGTTGAAAAGAAAGGAACGACTAAGCTTCTGAAGACTATTCTGCACGAACATTTAAGCGAGCATGCGAAGATATTTCTAGAAAAACCCCAAAAAAGGTACCTGCCATTCAAATTTAATAATGTTAGACGCTCCTGCGAGAAGGTATGTTCTCCGTTAAAATAGGCCATGGTTATAGCAAAGTATATTTATTTTACTACTAACATACAGTATGGACACTCCCTGCCGCTCTCTAGATTGCGACTTCACCCCCTCGTCACCCAGATTGATACAAATTGGTTACAGTTTGGTTGTCGAACGTATAGGATTTCGCCGCCATTTTGTTTGTTCCGTCATTCGTTTTTTGAAATGTCATTACTAGCCCGTTGTATGAAGTGTCCAGGGTGTGGTTAAAGTAACGGATTCACGGAAAACACAAGTTTGTATTACCACTATAACTAATTGAAAAAATCGGCCAAGTGCAAGTCGGACTCGTGCAAAGTAGGGTTCCGTAGTGTTTCAAAACATAAGTGTATATTTTGAAAAACAAAACTATAATTGCAGTTGGTAATAGAACATTTTGTATGGAAAATCTATAACCTTTTTACAAATCCAACAACACCTTAAGTTGGTCGACCATTAAACGACATGACATTTCAACAACACCTTAAGTTGGTCGACCATTACTCGCTAAACTAAGTGAGACTACTTAGGCGTGATAGCTTTCTAAACTGATTATTTGTCCTACCATTTACAATTTTTTTCGGACATCTTGAAATAGCGGTTTAGCTGGTAGGGGAGGGGGCTACTTGATACTTGATTATAACAAAAATTAGCACTTTAAAGCTGAATATTTCGCAAATCAATACCTGAATCGAAACATAGTTTTAGTAAACTCTCAGTAGTTTTGAAAGATCTATTTAAAAAAAACCCCATACGATAGGGCTCTTCGGCCGCGTACGCAACCAGAGCTTCGTGAACGTCACCGAAAAAAATATATGCATGTAGGCGAGGTACCCTAAAATTTTTTTGAAGATAGTATTGAACACTTTGTCAGCGTGATTCATATGTACGAGTATGTATACCCATGTCAAATAACAGAGTGTCTGAGCTAAGCCGCGGACAGACGGACATCAGACAGACAGACATGGCGAAACTACAAGGGTTCCTTTTTTACTACGGAACCCTAAAAAGCAGTAATAAAATATTGCTAAAATCGCATTATTATGATTCGTATTTACACTATCATTCATTTGGTATGGAAAAGAGTGGTGGTTTTTATGACAGATTGTACCTATGTTTTGAGGCGCCATTTTTATGTTAGGTGAACGTCTTACATAAAGCTAGTTTTACAAGAAATGTCTTATGTAGTGCTAGAGGCAACTAACTGTTAGATCTAGACGTAACTCCATATTTTGTATCGATACTGAATTATCTAATTATATTACTGCGCTGTTACACCAGCACCGGAACACGGAAAGGTTGTAACATAATTGCTGTTACAACTGGACAGCAATTACCGCAGTTGCAGCGTTTAAAAGTCGTAACAATAGTTTCTACAGTTGACATAAACGGTACAGGAAAATTATATTGGTTATTAGTTCAAGCAGGTCGGTCGCTATGACTTTACATTTTACGTTACCTAAGGCATAATTTTGATTAAGATTTGTGTAATTTTATGCAGCACTAGTGGATGCCCGCAGCTTCGCCCGCGCAGATCCCAATTTTTGCGGTTACCGTGGGAATTTCCCAAAATCCTTTCTTAGCGGATACCTACGTCATAACATCTACCTGCATGCCAAATTTCAGCCCGATCCGTCCAATGATTTGGGCTGTGCGTTGATAGATCACTATGTCAGTCAGTCAGTCAGTCACCTTTAAGTTATATATATTTAGATTACAAGGCTGTATCTGCGCGGTTGTACATACAGTATTGTTTGGTTGCACACGAGGAACTAAAACATTTTGTTTTGGAAATATAAAAAAAAAACGTAGCAAAAACGAATTAATTAAAAACCCGACTGCATAAAAATTTAACCCCTCTTTTTGGTTAATCGGGTAAAATTGACACTCACGGGTTCAAGACAAATCTAGCGACCCCTCGCACTTCAAAATCCATCCAGCCGTTTAGGCTACAGAGCGTGCCAAGGAAATATACACACATACATACATACACTCGAAAAACATAACCCTCCTTCTGGAACAGTCGGGTAAAAATAATTACGTAGATGCGTAGGTTTATTACTTTAAATTAGTATTGTTACTCGACATAAATGGTCAATTTTTTTGAACAGTTTATCAATACGTAGGTACTAATACTATCTGTGATCTTAATTTATTTTTAATGGTTCTTTTCTGTGGGTTATACAAATGGAACCTTTAAAAGGATTACTTCACATATTATTTGTTGAGTTAATGATGATTTTATTTGCTTTTAATTTGTAGCAATCAGCTGTGTAATTTAGTAAGACTTAGAAACAATCAGTTGAGCGAAAATTAGATTTTTTCTTCTTCTCGCGCCTTTTACAGGGTGCTAGTGAAATAGAGCATTTTGTTTGAAGGGGGCTTCTACTCATGCAATTTAACAAGTTGTATTTCTACATGATCATCATCATCACCATATAAGCCAAAAGTACGTCTTTGCTGGACTGCTGGACAAAGGCCTTCCCAAGGATTTCCACGACAACCGGTCCTGTGCTGGCCGCATCCGGCGGCTTTCCGCGACCTTCACCAGGTCGTCGGTCCACCTTGTGGGAGGTCTGTTTACGCTACAAACATGCTACAGCAAAGTTGTAGAACAAAGTTGTTCAGTATGTATCGCAACTTTGATTCGCAGCTGATGTCAACGCCATCTAGCGAACACACAAGATCAATTTTTTAAGAATCTCATTATTTAGCTAACTGTATCATTAATAGAGAGCGTCGGTGGCGTAATGGCAAGGGCCGCTACCTCCTGTCCGGGAGGTCGTGGTTCGAATCCTGCCACGTACCAATGTGTTTTTGAATTTCGATTTCATATGTACGTTTATCCGACGGCTATTACGGTGAAGGAAAACATCGTAAGGAAAACATCGTGAGGAAACCTGCACACGCCTGCGAAGAAACTCGAAGGTTGTGTGTGAAGTCGACCAACCCGCACTGGGCTCGCGTGGTCGACTAAGCCCAATCGCCCAAATTAGGGTAGGCTCGAGCCTCTCGGTGGGGATGTATATGAGCTGATATGATGATGATGATGATTAATGATGAAAACGCATTTTCCGTTTACATCGATCAATGTATCATCTCCAAATAACGACTTAGATCTAGACAAACAGCAGTGTAGATCTAGACTACTCTACAGGATTCATTTCGGAGAGTGTGCCCTGGAGCTTCACAACCTCATTCCCCCTCTCCATTTCATCATCGGACGACCAGGCGCGGAGGGCGGTTCCATCCCTTTGTCGTCAATGTTCCACCTTTACGCACGAAGCATTTTGCGTATTCGTTCATCATGCGAACGGCCAAGGAGTGGAATTCCCTTCCGGCGTCTGTATTCCCCGATTCGTACAATTTAGGGATCTTCAAGACGAGAGTGAATAGGCACTATTTGAGCTTGCGTGTCACATCCTCGGCTGCCAAAAAGGAGGAGATTCTCAATTCGACTGTATGTTTTTTCTTTTTTTATGTGTGTTACATCAGAACTTTTGACTGGGTAAACCGATTTTGATGATTCTTTTTTTTATTTGAAATCTAGTGCTTCTCGCGTGTGGTTTCATATAAATTTTATCAAAATCGGTGTAGTACTTTATTAGAAAATTAACAAAAACCAAAAATAATAATGCAAAAATATACTAAGTTGTTGCAATGGAAGTCGGTTTTTTAACGTGTTTAGCGTTTTCAATTATTTCAGAACTGTTCGCCTACTACAGGGCAAAATTGTACAGCCACGCTGTGCATACTTTTTCGCGAATCCTTCACCGTTTGACGTAGTCAGAAATACACAAAACGACAGCAAATAAATAGAGGTGTATTCGATTTGAAGAAAATTTTACAAATGATTTGGGATTTTTTTATGGTATATAATGAACTACTCAGTTCGGTAAAGGCCATAATAAGTCCTTGTAAATCATAAAGTTTTATTAAAATTATTAGAGGAATTTCTTATTGGAGTTTATTGGAGTTTACTCCTTAAGAATCGATTTACATATAAGGCGCCCGGTATGAAAAAAATATGAGGAGTAAAATCTAGTGATCGTGTCACGTTTTTCGCGCGCAACCTATTGTGCGCAGCTTCACTTCCAGTAAAACAGTCAGGATTGGCTGAATCTAAGATGACGTCACACCACAGATTATGCGACCTATTTGCGTAGGCGTTAGGGAAGTAATAATATGCTAGTAACTTCCTACAAAGCAAACTTAGTCGGATAATACACAAGTGTCATTTTAAAATAAATTGTTGTTTCGGTGCATGTTTCGATATGACTTCAGTGGGTTTTAAAGAAAATTAGAAGAAACTTTATACTTTTTCCTACGAAAACATTAATATACATTATATTCACGTACGTATTATTAATTAATTTCATACAATCTTCTGTTAAAAACCCATTCAGTTTCTAGAGCTAAAAAAGTTCAATTTTCTTTCAGATGCCTCGACATTGCTGTGTACCTGTTGGCATTGGCTGTAAATCAAATTATGATTCTAGTTTGAAAAATGGAGAAAAGCCAGTTTCTACTTTTGTTTTTCCACGAGATGAAAACCTTCGTAGCCGTTGGACAAGGGCAATACCAAGAGTCAAAATAATGGCAGCCTTCGAAAGGATCTTTCGTGTGCTGCAAACATTTTAGTGAAAATGAAATAATTCGGAGTGAAAATATAAGAAAAAGTGATGGAACGCGCGAGGTTGTTCTCTTGAGAAACCTAAAGTTAGTTGATGGTGCTGTGCCTCATATTTTCCCCAACCTGCCTCAATATCTGAGTAAAACCAAGATGTCTAGGGTGGATCCCGCTGAAAGACAAACAGTGAGAGAGCAGCGCTGTGAAGAGCTTCATAGAAAAATACAGGAACAAGACTCTGTAAAAGGATTTCAAGAATTTAAATCAAAGATTAGCAGTAACCAGTTACCAGACATTTTTAAAGAATTAAGATTATATATCTTTAAAAAATCTGTAAAAAATTGGTTGACTGAATGTAGTTTTTATAGTATTAATAAATTTTTCTTATTTGATGACACAACAAATAGTATTAGACATTAAAAAAATAAACTATATATTTTGTGCAACTGACATATTAAAATTTTTTTACTTTTACTTTTAGTACTAAATCATTTTGACATTATTATTATTCTTAAATTGACTAGTTTTGCTTACTTATTGAACTTATTTTAAATTAAGAACATCATCATCATCATCATTACAGCTCATATATGTCCCCACCGAGGGGCTCGAGCCTACCCTGAATCAGGGCGATTAGGCCTTAGTCGACCACGCGGGCCCATATGTCATTATTTTTATTGAATGACGTACCAGTTTATTGATTATTTTTGTTTAATAACCAAGTATTTTAATATTTTTTTTAAGACCTATCCAATGTTAAATACGACTGTGTTTGCCTTGCCTTCAATGGTAGAATTAAATGAATCTAGTTTAAATGCACCTGCAAATATTTTTACTTTGATTCTATACACAATAAAGAATACTGAATACTGAACAAACACAACAGTATAAATTGTGGCTGGAATTATTGAAGAAAATTATGAATTGTGAACTGTTGAAGTATCAGAACGACTTTAAACACAGTGATGTTTGACAGTTTTCACTTCATCATTTCCTTATTCAAGCGAGTGATGTTATAAAGAATGATGTCAACAAATTATTAGAAAAATTACAAGAGAAACTTAACAAAAATGCTCTTGATTTAATTGAAAAGTCAACTCGAAACCAATGTAAGAGCCCTTTCTGGTATGACCTAAGATATGCTCGTATAACTGCATTCAATGCATATGAGGTTAGTCCCTGCCAAATACCAGATGGATCATTAGTAGCTGCGATCATGGGCGCTAAAACACCTGACACGTCAGCTATGAAAACAGGCCGGAAATTGGTATCATCAGTTATAAAAACTGTGCAGAGTGAACTTAAAACCAAAGTCAAGCCCTGTTTTGTGCTTGTTTAGACAATCGTACTTAAGTAGTAAACTCCAGTTGTGCGTCGGAGCTGACACACACACTTTTCTTTTCTTTGCATGAGGCTGGAAAAAGGCAGCGTGACATAGTGAAAGCCTTCGGCGTCAGCCGCCGACCGGCTTCTATGGCCATCAAACGTTATAACGAGTTGGGCCCCTCTAGTGACAGTCTAGGAAGAGGCAGGAAGAGGACCATTAATACTTCACGGGTGCGGCACATCATCAAACAAAGGTCAACTCGTAATCCACAGGCTAATTGAGAAAAATATCCAGAGAGATAGTAATAAGTCGATCAACAGTGATACGTATTGACAAAAATAACCGAGATCTAAGGGCATACAAGATGCGAAAAGCTCAACTGCTGGAGAACAAAGAAAAAAAAATCGCCTAGAAAGATGTCCGCGACTGAAACTAAAATTTATTTCGATAGAGCAAGCTCATAATCACCAAAAGGAAGTGATTTAGTCTTGTAGTCGTCCTGGATCAAGCGCAGTTATTCCTCATCGCCAAAAGGCCAAGTCAGTCATGGTTCGGGTTGGTATTTGTTCTACGGGCAAAAAAAAAATCGCCTAGAAAGATGTCCGCGACTGAAACTAAAATTTATTTCGATAGAGCAAGCTCATAATCACCAAAAGGAAGTGATTTAGTCTTGTAGTCGTCCTGGATCAAGCGCAGTTATTCCTCATCGCCAAAAGGCCAAGTCAGTCATGGTTCGGGTTGGTATTTGTTCTACTTGTTTTCGTCAAAAAGGGGGTGAAAATGAACCAAGATATGTACCATCGAGATATTCTTGACTCTGTAGTTCTTACTTGGAGTCAGCAGCACTTTGAGAATCAGTCATGGATTCTCCAACAGGATTCTGCTCCTGCACATAGGGCTCTGAATGTTCAAAAGTGGTGGCAAGACAATTTTCCGAGTTTCATAAGCTCTAAAGAATGGTCACCCTACTCGCCGGATATAAGTCCCATGAATTACAGTATGTGTTCTATTTTTGAGGCACGGGCCTGTGCTACACGGCATAGCAGTATTGAATCGCTGAAGAAGAAACTTATCGAACAATGGGAAAAAATAACTACGGAAGAGGTGCGGAGAATAGTCCAAAATTAAAAAAAAAAAAGTTTAGTGCTATGTATCAAAGCCAAGGGCGGATATTTTGAAGATAAATAAAAATTATTGATAGTAAAGAGTTTTATTTTCAGTATAGACCACAATTTGTACTTTAAAAGTAATTTTATTTTAATTATAAAAAAAAAAAACTTTTGTCAATGTATTTGTGGACCAGCCTGTAGAACATTTTGCATGGAAAATCGATGAATTTTTTACAAATCCAAATGATTACTTACTTTTTAACTAAGAAAGCCGAACTAGGCTGTAGCCGTGATAGTTTTAGTTTTAAATTGAATATATTTCCTACTATTAAATTTTTTTTAGATGTCCTTAAATAGCTGTTTTTTCTGGTATGCTTGACTCTAACAAAAATTAGCACCTTAAAGCATAATATTTCGTAAACGGAACCCTACATCTACAAATGATTTTAACAAAGCCGCAGTAGTTTGAAAAACCTATTCAATGATAAAGAACGCCAAAAAAAAATCACCCTCTCTACAAGTAGGGAGGTATACCCTGAAAATTTGTTTTTTCAGGATTTTATTTTACTGCTTTTCGGCGTGATAAATATGATTTGTTAGCCGTTGGCCATGCCCAATTAAAGCTTTCTAGTACTAATAGCCTCTGAGCTAAGCCGCGGACAGACAGACGAACAGAAAGATATGGCGAAACCAAAGCATATATATTAGTACTAACATACAGTATAGATACTCCCTGCCGCTCTCTAGATTGCGACCTCACCCCCTCGTCACCGAGATTGATACAGATTGGTTACAGTTTGGTTGTCGAACGTATAGGATTTCGTCATTTTGTTTGTTCCGTCATTCCTTTTTTGACATGTCATTTCTGGCCCGTTGTATGAAGTGTCCAGGGTGTGGCGAAACTATAAGGGTTCCTTGTTGACTACGAAAGCCTAAAAAACAGCCAAGTGCTAGTCGAACTCGCGCACCGAGGATTCCGTATCACCACCGTGATGATAGAAAAAAATATATGTCTATTACTTTTATACTGGATAAATATTATAAATTTACAAAAAATAATGATATCCCAACAAAACATAAATGTAAAAGTGTGAACTAAACATTTGCAGAGATCTAACAGGTTAGGTACCAAGTTCGTGGCTTTATCATAGCTATGGGACTTGAGAATTGAAATATTTATTTTAGACTTCTTCAAATAATAAAGAATGTACTTACAACGCTTTTCAGTTGCATAAATATTTTTTTGTGTTCTGTGTTCGTAAAATTTTGCTTGATCGCTGCGACAGCAGTTAAGATAGATGGAAGTTCAATTAGTGTAAAAGAGATACAACATTTCAAATGTACTAAGATGACAGCTGTCGCAGCGATCAAGCTAAATTTAACAAGCTTTTAATTAACTTGAAATGTATGTATGTTTGTTCGGGTGGAATCTTGCAAGTTAAATTTGACGCACTTCCCGGTTACCGATTGAATTGAAAATATGCATGCTTAAGGATATCGCGTGACAATGCAATATTTGAAGTTTTTAGGTTTTTCGAAAATTATTTCCTTTAAATTGGTCAGCTAGTTTGCCGGTTTCGAATAGGAAGTTAAAAAATATATTTTGCGAATTTATCATAGGTTTATTGGAGAAAGTTGTTCAATTTGACGAGTGAAAACCCATCTTTATGTTACAACCTGTATATTTATATATAAAAACATTTATGGCTTGTTTAATATGTACCTATTATTTAGTTACTAAGTAGGTATTCAATTCAAATTCAATTCAAATATTTTAATTCAGAAAAATGATTCCATAGTATGGTAGGTAGAGGTATTAATAAGTAAGTGTAGTTATTCATATCAGCTCATATACGTCCCCACCGAGGGGCTCGAGCCTGCCTGAATTAGGGCGATCGGGCCTTAGTCAACCACGCGGGCCCAGTGCGGGTTGGTCAACTTCACACACAACCTTCGAGTTTTTTCGCAGGTATGTGCATGTTTCCTCACGATCTTTTCCTTCACCGTAAGAGCATCGGATGAACGTACACATGGAATGCAAATTCGAAAACACATTGGTACGTGGCAGGATTCGAACCACGACCTCCCGGACTGGAAGCAGCGGCCCTAGCCGTTACACCACCGACGCTTTATTTTGTTATTAGAATAATTGTAGGTACGTACAATAGTGAATAGTAGGTGAGTAGGTATGTTGGAGGTTTTTAGTATCAATACATACTCAATTAAACAGAAAACTAAGTTCTTCTCACAATATAACAAGGAACACGCGATGAAACAACACTGACGGCGTTAGTACTAATATATATATTTTGCTGACTGCTGGATTACTGAATAACATAGTAACTTATATGGGTGATTACCTACATTTGCGAAAAATCGTCCCTACTTATTGTATACTGTCATAATAAAATAACAGACAAGAAAATAAGGTAATAGTACATTATGGTACAAGTGAGTAATGTTGGTGATTACCGCTGAGGCGCCATTGAAACTTAAATTAAGGTCTTAACAGAGCCGAGGACGGTAATTACTCGTATCAGTACACACGTGTATCATACGACGTTTTCTAACACATTTGTGAAGAAAATAGCCAGTTCCCCATTGCGTTGGGGAATCTTGCTAAGCCCGCTTCCATCTTCGGCAACACTTCCACGTCACTTACCACCAGGTCAGATGTTGTCAAGGGTTTACCAATTGTGAATAAAAAAAAAACATAAAAAATCTTTTTATTTAATAGATAAAAAGACTATGTATAACATATGTTCGTAAAACTGAATTGAGATGTTTTAGTTGTGAAAACTAATAAAATTATGAATAGATAATATATAAGCAATCTTCTTCTTATCGTGTGGCACAATGATAGACGGCGCTAATGTAATAAAAAATATACTTATGTGTATGTATAAGAAAAAAACAAAGTGAGATTGCTCCCCGGACTTCCTTACTAATATTATAAATGTGAAAATGTGTCTGTTTGTTTGTTACCTTTTCACACTTCAACGCCTTGACCAATCTTTAAGAAAGGGGTTGGCTTGGCTACTGCCCCAAGCATGAATGAAAATTATGAATTATCATGTATCTCTAACACATAGTCTTCAAATATTCATTGATTAATTACTATGTACTTATTAATCTCATAGAAATTTCAGTAAATAATTTAACAAATTAAAAGTTATTTTTTGTTTCTTTTGTTTGAGCACGTATTGTAGTGAAGTTCTACTATTTATTTTTCAGAATTATGAAATAACAAAAAGTTCGTGAAAGTTTTTTCATGCGGACTACTGATATTTAGCTATTCAGCGTCACATCTTGGCAGGTAAAGTGTTTATACATTGCTGGGGCAGTCGCCCATACTTCATCAAGCCATTGGCATGCAGGTAGCCTGTGTCACGGGGAAGGACATAGGCTACTTTTTATCCCGGGAAAATAGCTTAATCTGATGCAGTTCCTGAGGGAACTAAAAATACTCGATTTTTGTGATTTTTTGCACAGAGATGGTTAAGTAGGTGGGAAACGACATAATTTACTAATTATCCTTAAAGACAGTCATAAAAACGGTGTTCACGCGGGCGGAGCCGCGGGAAAAAGGTAGTTTAAAATAAGCCACAAGTCGCGTAAAAAGAACTTTGGTTGCTGAAACCTTGATAGGTATGTACCTACTCATATATTTTGTTTTTCTGTTACGGTCGTTTTTTTACTTCATATGTTTTTTCACAAATGTATTGAAAACTTCGTTTGATAAATAGGTGTAAAAGGAAATAACAAACTCGTGACAATGGTAAACCCTCGCCTGCGGCTCGGGCTCACAAATGTCACTCGTTTGTTATTGACCTTTTTTACCACCTTTGTATCATAAATAACTATTACCATTCGGGTAATTTAGAAAGAAATGGTAAATTTTTGCTTGTGGTGAACGCAAACATTCATACTTCTTAAAAATTTCATAGAATAAACCATGTATATGGTGAATGACCTCGGTATTTTATTTTTCGTGATAGTTAGCTGCACTAAAAGCATCTGGCCATGGTTCTCTATGTCTTTTACAGTTCTATTTGTTAATTCTTGCATCCTACATGCACCAGTTACACCAAATATTAAAGCAACCTGAAAAGAAAAAACAATAATTAAGTTCAATACACAACACAGACTGAAAAGCGTATATATTTAAAATTAAATTAAGTAACCTTAATAGCCAGATATTGGCTATCTGGAGCATCTTTTATAAATTTTTCAACATCGTCAGTTGATAAAACTCTTGATTTCTTGCCTCTAAATCCAGCGGATAGTCTCTTTAGATAAGCTGACAAATTCGAGTTTGTTTTTGAGTCCACTCCATTCTTTGTACTCGCGGCTTGCGCACCACTCACCCTCAAAGAAGTCACAAAAGCGAAGTTCACTCGTGCGAAGCCGCGGTAAAAAGCTAGTAATATATATTTTTTACCATTACTGTTAATGCATCTGGATTTGACGTATAAATTATCCGATACATTTAATTTTTAATAAAAATTTGACAGTGTTTGACTACATCTCACCAGATGGAAAGTGACAATGTGGTCGAGGATGGTACACGGAAACTCAAATAATGGCTATTCACTCCCGTCTTGAGGATCCCCGATTCCCCAAATTGTAGCACTCCATCGCGGTCCACTTATTCAATGAGGAAGCGTAACTCTTGGTGCGGACAGGCAGCATATTAACAATAATTTTGAACAAAAAAACCATATTCAAACAGAAAACTAAGGTTCCCCTCGATTTCTCTGGGATGCCATCATTAGATCCTGGTTTCCTTACCCTTGGGATATCTCCTTTCCAACAAAAAAATAATCATTGAAATCGGTTCATAAACAACGAAGTTATCCGCGAACACACATAAATAAATAATATATATGTCACCGATAAATAGCAAGAATCGTAAGTTGATCATTTTTCTAGTTAGTTGATTAACTGACGAAAAATAACAAACGTTAGTAGAAATGTATTATTTAACGCAGTGCATTTTAGCTAATTGGTCAACTTACAGTACCTGGCAGTAATTTAATAATTTACGATTGTGCCACAAGTAAAATCATCCACTAACGGGCCAATCGTTGCTCAGTGTACTATTTAACGGTATACTATTACCCGTCACATAATACACTGTTCTCTGATTGGTCGAGGGCATTTTATAAGCATTTTATAGTGTTTATTCTCTTGAATAAACTGACACGTTATAATGGGAAATATTACGAAACAAAACAACAATTGCTAGTTTTACTAAGGTTTCACTACTGTAAATAAATAAAAACAAGTACGGACGAGTTCGGTTTGTTTACGTTTAGACCGGCAACGGCGGGTGAAGGTGGCGGCCGGGTGGCGGGCGGGGAGCAGTGTAAAAGCAAGCACGTGAGTCGTTTAACCAATCAACGTACACCTCGCCTTCGTCGGACGATCTTACGACAAGGCGCCGTAAATTAATCAATTTACTAAAATACATACGTTAAATAATACATTTTAACTGCTGTTTATTATTTTCCGGGAGTTGATCAACTACCTTGAAAATTGATCAACTTACGAGTCTTGTTATTTTCCGGTGACATATATACGGTTGAATTGAGAAACCTCCTTTTTTTGAAGTCAGTTAACAAAGGAGTGGAACCTCTTCCTGCGACTCATTGACCGAAGGTGGACTGGAGCTGGGGTAATAAAGTCGTCCAGTTCTTGCATCATTTAGGACGCGAATGATATACAATCTATACGATAGTTTGGTTACAGATACGAAATCAGCCTTACTACTACTGACCACGAGGCTTTTACATAACATTACCTAACACAAGCTCGTCACCGCACCGACTCAGCTGCATAACCAACCAGTCTTGCAGTGCAAGGCCAAGCTCCCATTTCATTAATATAATGTAACCAGATAGATACCAACAGAAGAATAAGAAGTACAGTTTACGGGAATACTTTTTAAGTTGGGAGATTTGTTGCCGTATGGCTCCTGGCTTAGAATAGAGCCATCATCATTACTGAAATTACAGGGCACCTTTCGAATCGATCAGACCGGTATAAGTTGATTACATCCTTTCATCACCTCGATAAGAGCTGATGATCTTTAAACGGCTGCACAGATCTTCATAAATTATAGCTAAGAACAACCTTATCACTTAGCTTTCAAATAAAAAAAATTACATCAAAATCGGGGCATTCGTTTAAGAACTACGATGCCACATACAGACACACAGATACACACGTTAAACTTATAACACCCCTTTTTGCGTCTCTGGGGTTAAAAATAAAAGACAATTCTGGGAACTTTATTCCAGCTCAAAACATAACTACTTCAAAATACCAAAAGGATCTGTTGTCACCGGGAATACGACTTCATAACAAATTTTAACTCAATCGGACCCTGGAATAAATCAATCGCAAGATTTGAACCTACCTAAACTAACTATATAAGCGTCGGTGGCTCAATCGGTAACGACTCGGTCCTCCTAACCAGAGGTGCCGGGTTCAAATCCGGACGGCCAATGTACCAATGAGTTTTTCGAATCTTACGTACATATATATACTCACCGATTGCTTTAACGGTAAAGAAAAACATCGTGAGCAAACCTGCACACACCTGCGAGGAAACTAGAAGGTTGTGTGTGAAGTCGACCAACCCGCACTGGGCCCGCGACTGAGGCCCGATCGCCCTAATTCAGGGTAGGATCGAGCCCCTCTGTGGGGACGTATATGAGCTGATATGATGAAATATCATATCAGCCGAAGGAAGTCCACTGCTGGACATAGGCCTCCCCCAAAGATCTCCACGACGACCGGTTCTGCGCTGCCCGCATCCAGTGGCTTCCCGCGACCTTCTATTATATGATGAAACAAACTAACATATGTATATTTTTTATTTTTTTATTTTTTTTTATTTGGGAAGTTTATAGCTTAAGTAAACACTATGTGATAAAATTACAAAATTAACTATGAGCTAATAAAAAAACTTCCACAAATGGATTTCGATATAAACACAAAAATGTAACCTAAGTAAAAAAATAATAATAATAAATTGTGTTTACTAGATTAACGAACAAAAAATTAAAAACACGCTAAGCTCGCCTATCAATGCTTTCGGTGCTGTTGAGAGAGAGAAATGCCATTGAAAAATTCCAAAGTAAGGAAACGCCGTACAGAGTTAGAGCTACTGCAGAAAAGATCTATAATATTGTCTTTTCCGGAAACCAATTCGTTTGTGGTTCCAGAGGCTCGGACTAAGAAGCTGTTCTTCCTATAGTTAGTCTTCACACTCGGGACATAAAGCAATCTAGAACAACGAAGGTGACGAGGTGGTGTTATCAAACTTATTTTGCTCAAAAGCTCAGGACAGTCAACTTTACTCTGTGCTATGTTTATAAAAGTGACTATGTCAGCTACATTCCTACGAACAGATGAAAACGGGCGCAACGTAGATTGAACTCAACTTTAGGTATTTTAAATCTGTAGCTTAAGAATCTTGTAAACTTTTTTGTATTCTTTCAATGCCTAAAGAGTATATGTCGAGGGTTCCATATTTGGGATCCGTATTCTAAATGACTTCGTACGTGTATGCACAATACAATATTTTAAGAGTTTTCATATTTTTGAAAGGTTTTGATGACCGCATTATGAAACCTAGAGCCTTAGAGGCTTTGCTAGTTATATACTCAACATGCTTGTCAAAAATTAATTTGTTATCATGTATGACACCAAGATCCTTATTTTCAGTAAGTTTGACTAAATTTTGATTATTGATGGTGTAGTTGAAATTAATTACTTTACTTTTTTACTACAAATAATGCAGCTTTAAAAAACTCAACTAGGGCGACTGCCGAAAAGGTGAACGCATGCCTCATGCGCTCTGTACAACGCTGGGAGTACTGAAATTTCGCCTTCAGCAATATATTATTTAGCATTTTAAGGTTGACTGGAAGAGATCCCGAAAGGGATAAGTCCGCCGTCGTTTTACTGTTATTCTTTTGTTAACAGCTCATTTGTTTTTAAATGCAATAGAGAGTTTACAAATAAACAAACATAATATTAGGGTCCAAATTCGTGGCAAATTTTACAGTCAAGAAACACGTTAAAAAACCGAATTTCAACGCAACAACATTTCTGCATTATTATTTTTGGTAATTGTTAATTTTCTTAGAAAGTACTATACCGATTTTGATAAAATTTATATGGGACCACATGGAAAGCACTAGCTTTCAAATAAAAAAAGAGTTCTGAGGTAACACACATAAAAAAAACATACATTTGAATTGAGAACCTCCTCCTTTTTTGTAAGTCGGTTGAAAAGGGGTTATTATTGAACACCGATCGACTGGTACAACTGCTACGTCTATGGATAAAATTGTGCCGATCTTGGTCAAATAGCGCACCAAGAAATCTCTCGGGTGTGTGAGTGGGCAATACTCAATACTCACCCCTATAAAAGAGCTGGTGGTGTTTTTAAGTATTCGCATCCTTAGCGAAATCGAGGAGGACGACGTCGTAATACATCCATTAACTCAAACTAGGAACACTTATAGTTTCGCCATGTCCATCTGTCTGTCCGTCGGCATTTCACAGCCTATTACAGCTATGAAGCTGAAAGTTGGTATGGTTTTTTTGGTTTGGTTTGCTTTGTATCCCCCTCATCCCGAAAAACTTCCCGTTTCAGTTCAAGCGCGTGTAGTTTCCTGTGAGCATCTGTTTCGCAATGTCAATCAATCAACAACTGTTTCCTTTCAACTCATCATCTCATCATCATATCAGCCGAAAATCGCCCACTGCTAGACAATGGCACAGTATAATAAAGAGTACTAGCGTACAGTATGGTCACTCCCTGCCTCCCGTTGAAAGTGCCGCCCACCCCCGCTCGTTAGCTCGCAGTTATCGGCTAGTACGTCTTATCTCACTCACACAAGCATGGTACGCGTTCACCTACAAGAGCTTAGACTGTGTGAGGAACGCGTTTGTTTCATACATTTGATCGCCAGTGACTGAGGTGTAACAAAGGCCTCAACCCAAGGATTTCCACGATGACCGGTCCTGCGCTGCCCGCATCCATCGGCTTCCCGCGATCTTCACCAGGTCGTCGGTCCACTGCGTGGGAGGCCTGCCTACACTACGTTTTCCAGTGCGCGGTCGCCACTCGAGAACTTTACTGCACCTAAAAATAAAAAAAGATATTTTTATTTCTTTAACTGTACTTAGAACTAGTTTGAGACGCCTGACTAGAGCAGTTTACCTTAGCCCTAGATATGATAATTACTATTACCATAATCTGCGCAGACTCAGATAACTAGGCTATGACCTATGATTAACTAACAAGTTGTTCGCTGTTAGACTTTGAGATTTTTTTTAACATCATTAACTATTAAGGTTTCACCACGTTTTTAGTTTTAGTGTTTCGGGGCAAAAATGGCAAAAAAGCGGTATTATTACAGATTTTCGTTATTTTTTACGTCACTTACACCTAAACGATATAAAACCCGGGGTTGAAAAAAATACCCTTATTGTTGATAATGTTTCTTAAAGTCAAAAACTATTAGAAACACGATTGAGTAGTTTTGGCTCGATAGAAAAAAATCCCAAAAATAGGTCTACATCTTTACAACTAGAGTAGTTATGACTAATATTTTGAAGTATATAAATTAAAAAATATATACGACAATATTTGTTACGTTAACATCTCACCTGATGGAGTAACAATGTAGTCGAAGAGGTACATGCAAACTCAAATAATGCTTATTCACTCTCGCATTGAAGATCCTAAAATTGAAGGAGTCGGGAAACAGACGCAGGCTAGGAGTTCCACTCCATCGCTGTTCTCGTTTATTATGTGGACAGCGGCTGTCCACATAATAAATGAGAAGCGTAATGCTTGGTGCGGACAGGCTGAATATCAACTACAAAAAAGGGAACCTCTCCCCACGTCTCGTTGACCGAAGGTGGAATGGAGCTGGGGGAATGAGGTCGTCTATACCCTATTTATTTTAGCGAGCTAGCAAAGCGCTTTCTCTATCGCATAATCACTAACAAATGACAAAGACTAAAAATCACTACACAAGTTTAAATGGGCGTCAACAACTGCAAAGAAATGTAAGGTACAAAAAGACACTGCGCAGGGCACGCTTTGACCACATAAGCCATATTGGATCAATACTTGCCTCCTACCCATCTGGGAGTAAGGCGTTTTGGTCCTTGGCTAAGTCGGTCGTCTTTGCCTCCACTAGTAAAACCTGACGGATCGCTGGCTCACTCCGTTGCAGATAAGGCAAATTTATTTGCCTGTATGTTTGCTGAAAATTCACGTCTGGATACTGCAAATAATATACCACCTCAGATACCTCCATGCGGCACTGTAATGTCCCCTTTTCGTATTCGCCAAAAAGAGGTTCTTAAAACTCTTTGCAGTCTAGATGTGAATAAGGCCAGCGGTCCAGACGGTATTCCAGCCATAGTTCTAAAGAACTGTGCTCCTGAGTTGTCTCCTGTGTTGACACGCCTGTGCCGCCTCTCTCTCGAAACCGGTATAGTTCCTAAGTCTTGGAAGCTTGCCAACGTGCAGCCCGTGCCTAAAAAAGGTAGTCGTGCTGACCCATCCAACTATCGACCTATTGCAATCACCTCCATACTCTGTAAGATTATGGAGCGTGTATTGAACACCCGCCTCTTAGCATACCTAGAAGACAATGACCTCCTGAGTGATCGGCAGTATGGCTTTCGCCGGCACCGGTCAACGGGAGATCTTCTAGTGTAT
Source organism: Coleophora flavipennella (assembly GCA_947284805.1). NCBI lineage: Eukaryota > Metazoa > Arthropoda > Insecta > Lepidoptera > Coleophoridae > Coleophora > Coleophora flavipennella. The sequence continues at coordinate 10,255,099 of OX369265.1, read as the reverse complement.
GCTACGCATGTATGGGGTGAAGCCATAGAGAAGCACGGTGAAGCTCTTGCCGTATCTCTCGATGTCTCTAAGGCATTTGATAGGGTCTGGCATGCTAGCCTTATTGGTAAGCTTTCTTCCTACGGAATACCTACTGGTTTGTGCAACTGGATGTCTGACTTCCTGAGGGAACGGTTCATTCGAGTGGTCGTCGATGGCTGCTCGTCTGACCTATTGGCTATTGATGCCGGGGTACCTCAAGGCTCAGTTCTCTCCGCAACTTTGTTTTTGCTGCACATAAACGATCTGCTGAAACCTGGTATATTTGGGTATGCAGACGACAGCACGGTTGCGGAGAGATACCTGTCTAGTGCTCGAGCTAGGGGTCCAGATATACTATCTCAGAGAGAGGCCATGATTGAGCGCGTGAACCTTACACTCAAGGCAGTCTCTGACTGGGGCGATGCCAATCTTGTTAGGTTTAACGCCTCTAAAACGCAGGCGTGTCTATTCACTGCAAAAAGGAGTCCTTTTACCCTGACTCCTACTTTCCGAGATGAATCTATCCAGATCTCCGACCATCTTGAGCTTCTTAGCGTTGATTTAACATCCGATCTGAACTTCGGGAGGTATACTGAATCTAAGGCAAAAACGGCTGCCAAAAAGCTTGGTATCCTCTCGAAGGTGAGACTTTACTTCACACCAGAGCATCTTCTATTATTATACCAAGCTCAAGTTCGGTCATGTATGGAGTACTGCTCTCACTTATGGGACGGATTGGCTCGTTACCAGCTAGATGACTTGGATTCTATCGACCGACGCGCTAGGAGACTCATTGGCGACGAGGAACTTGTATCAAACAGGCTCCAAAGCCTCGAGCATCGCCGCAAAGTCGCCTGTCTATCAGTGTTCTACAGGATTCATTTCGGAGAGTGTGCCCTGGAACTTCACGACCTCATTCCCCCCCTCTCCATTTCATCATCGGACGACCAGGCGCGGAGAGCGGTTCCACCGCTTTGTCGTCAATGTTCCACCTTTTCGCACGAAGCGTTTTGCTTCTTCCTTCATCATGCGAATTGCCAAGGAGTGGAATACCCTTCCGGCGTCTGTATTCCCCGATTCGTATAATTTAGGAATCTTCAAGACGAGAGTGAATAGGCACTATTTGAGCTTGCGTGTTACATCCTCGGCTGCATCGGCACTTATCATCAGGTAAGGTGCAGCCAAACGCACTCAAATTTTTAATAAAAAAAGGTGCGTTCTCAATGAGCCTAATCGTAAATATTTTTTGTTTACATTTGCAGTTATAAATTAAAATTTTAAATATACTTACTATTTATTTTTGGAAGGAAACAAAAACGCAGACTGAAAAATATATTTTTTTTATTTTTAAAATAGTTTTTCCTATACAAATGTACTACTAAAATACACTCCTACGGCAAAAAAACTGTTCTTTTTGATTAAATTTCCACACCAGAGCTTTCCGACGTATCACTCCTATCGTTCCCCACATTTTTTATGAAATTTTCCGTCATTACCTCTATATTCCTATCCATTTGTTAAATTTTTGGTTCCATCACATCAGTTATTGATATTTTTTTCCCATTTTTCTCTATAATTTTTTTGAATTTCTTAAATTAACAAATCTTTTGTTAATTGAAGAAATTTGAAAAATGTTTTGTTGTAGGAAGCGACATGAATTTTAACTTGAGCCCAGGATAAGTTCTATTGGGTTTAGTTCGCAGTGATACGATGGAAGCCGGAGGACTGTTTTATTTTTCGCCTTAGGCATTACATCAACAACACGCGCCTTGTAACGCCGTTGGTGGCTTTTCACGATATTTAATATAGTTCTCTTAAAAAGGTAGCTGTGAAAAGGAATGTTTTTTCTTTGATTGTTTTCCCTCGCTGTTTGGACGCTTCTCATATAATTTCGCCTCCAAAAGATGATATCGTCTCTGTTAATAAACAAACTATTCTTGTTCCTTTTGTTGCATTTAAAGCCGATCTTTTTGTTCGTTTGTAATTCTCCAATGATTCGTCATTATTCATAGCCTTCAAGGATTTTATCCAACGTGGAATCTCGTTTCTCACAAAAAAAACTTACAATTCGCTCTTTTTAAATAGTAAATTTTATCAATGATCGAAATTCTGTGCCTTCTGTTCTCGGGAGATTTCACTGCACCAACAACGTTAGTTTTCTGCTCCCTGATAACTTTTTAGATGGACACCCAATGTACGCCAATTGAAGACGCAATAATTTTGCAAATATCATTATGCGAAGCTGAAGGTGTCTCTTTCTTAAAATTTTGTTACATATTGCACATCCATGTTTTTTCAGCGGATGAAAAGGCCTTCGACGTCTTTTCTGAATATCTGACGAGTTTACGTTGACATCAGCCATTTTCTACAAAAACAAATAAACTATGTTTAATTTTAGTTTATGTAAATAACAAATACTAGCTTTTGAAAGTAGGCACTCAAGCTTTTAATTAATTCGTGTGTCTTTTATGCCATTGTTATAAAATATGTGTAGGTTTCAAAACTCTCAGTTAATTAAAAAAATCTGATTTTCTATAACATACTACTCTAATAACAAAAGCTTATAATTTGAAACACAGTATTTATTTATTTATTATAACAATTACTTGCCACACTTACAGCGAACCAAAGCGTGCAGCAAGACAATTAACTTAAAAATGTCAGACAACATTCTACAAAATTCTTAAAACTAGTGAAAAACACATCTACGTTTGGCTGTTGAGCAAGCAAAGCATTCAGTGATGCGATTGCACGAGCCGTGGGCGCGTACTGGGCGGTGGCGGTGCGCACGCGCGGCCCCTCCAGCAACCGTATGGAGTGGAGGCGACACGCGTTTTGCGGAGCGTATAGCCTACACCGGGACAGTGTATTGCAATCATCTACATTACCATTCAGAAGTCTAAAATACTGAATCACCAAAAAAAATATTTTTTATATTAGGGTTTTCCAATGAGCCCAAATACGATGCCTCTGCTGTAAGTTGGTGAGATTCCAGGAGATACTGCAGCATCAGGTTAAGGTTACTATGGTTTTGCAATATTACAGTAACAGGACACCAAATTTTGAATCGATCAGAACTGTATAAATTGCCCACATCCTCATATTAAATAAAGATAAAGTTCAGATAAAAGCTGATGATCCTCAAACGGCTGAACAGATCTTCACAAATTATATCTAAGAACCACCTCGATCACGTCAGCTTCCAAACAAAAAAAAACCGCATCAAAATCGTTCAACTCATTTAAGAACTACGATGCCACGAACAGACACACAGATACACACGGTAAAATAACCCGCACCCCTCTTTTTTGCGTCGGGGGTTAAATAGTAATTCAAATGACTGAAATACCGTATTCCTATAAGCGTTGCTGCAGATCTGGCAGTACGGGAACCGTTGAGACCGCCGGGAAAACAGCAAGTCTCTTTCACTCCTATGTAATCTGCCAGAGATGGAGTTCTGTCAAAAATTCAGATACGCTTTCTCTGTTAGATTGTATAGGAATTAAAGTGTCCACTTTTATCCGGCTTCGATACCAGTTCCCGGATAGCCGGGTGTGCGGCAACGATATAAAATATATAATACTAGCTGTTACTCGCGGCTTCACCCGCGTGGACAACGTTTCTATGACTTTTCGAGCGGCTCGCGAGCGTGAAAAAGTAGCCTCTGTGTTAATCCAGGTCCTAATATGTCTACCTATCAAATTTCAGCCCGATCCGTTCAGTAGTTTTTGCGTAAAGAAGTAACAAACATACACACTCACAAACTTTTTGCCTTTATAATATTAGTGTGATTCAATTAGATTATGCACTCTATTCATGAAAAAGTATTTATGTAACCAGAAATTCGTATTGTATGACCACGAGGACATACATATCCTGGTGGACACACTCACAAATATTGGCCTTTATAATATTAGTGTGATTGATTAGTATGATTCGAAGTTCCAAGGAGCCTGTCGCGTCTGCTACGGCTACGAGCAATAGTATGCATAAAGTAATATAATATTGATAGTATGTTTATGTTTCCTAATGGAGCATTAGTGGAGCATTAATTGTTTTGAATTGTTCATCCATCACACACAATCAAAGGCTGCGGTGTAATGTTGCGCCATCTTTGAGAACGAAGTAGTAATTCTAGTGACTTGTGTAAACGTGGTTTTGTTGGTTTCGAGCAGATTTTGATGATCGTTCGGTCCTCTGTACCGTAGCTCCAAGAGGCCTGAAAGCTGAAAAATCTTTCAGTAACTTAAAAATAAGTTCTTATTTTAACGCTCACACCATTCGTAACTCATTCACTAAGGAATAATTGACTAATGAAGTTGGGCCAGACGACGAAACACCTGAAAACTTTAGTGTTCGTTTCGCTTTTTCCCGAGCAGATTTGAAGGTTCAACAAGCGTTACGTTTCAAACGTAACCGTGTCGACATAGTTAGTTTGTTAACGTAACGCTTGTTGAACCTTCAAATCCGCTCGGGAAAAAGTTAAACGAATAAAAATCGAACACAAATGTTTTCAGGTGTTTCGTCGTCTGGCCCATCTTCTTTCGCTAATTACTCCTTAACGAGTGCGTTACGATTGATATGAAGCAAGTATTTCTCAATTGTTTTTCCGGTACTCTAGCTTAATAAACCTCTTTAGTCACTAACTCCAGTAATAATGGAAAAATCTGGTGATAAAAATTGTATGTAGATCATGAAATAGGGTGACAATGATTTCATTTTACAAGGAAATATCTCAAACTCGAAATCTAAGAGCATTACGAAATTTCATGTCCACTTAGCTGTTAGCAAGACGGCTACACTATGAAGCGATTTCGAGTGAAACTACTTTGCTTCAAAAGACAATGATCGTTTCGTGGTGTGATCCGTAGCCCCAAGAGGCTTAAGAGCTGAAAAATCTTTCAGTGACTAAAAAATAATTGCCTATTTAACGCTTACACTATTCGTAACGCATTCAATAAGAAATGATTGAAAAAATCAGTGAGAATTCATAATGTCATTTTGGCGACTCTACTTTGAACTGTAATGCTGTTGTCAAAACATTGGCTACTATTAATATTGTGTCAGTTGTGAAAAATGGAACGGACGGGTAAAATTTTTCAGGGCTATTTACAGAAAAAGTAGACACTCTACAAACAAACTAACTATGTCGACACCGTTACGTTTGAAACGTAACGCTTGTTGAACCTTCAAATCTGCTCGGGAAAAAGCGAAACGAACAAAAAACGAACACTAAAGTTTTCAGATGTTTCGTTGTCTGGTCCAACTATCATTCCTTACTGAATGCGTTACGAATGGTGTGAGTGTTAAAATAAGGACTTATTTTTAAGTTACTGAAAGATTTTTCAGCTTTCAGGCCTCTTGGACCTACTGTACAGAGGAAGAAACGATCATCAGATTTGGTGGCTAATTTAGACAAGGTAGTTAATACAAATAATGTAAGGTGTCGCTAGTTGTATGAAAACATAGTAAAAGAAACAGAAAATAACTTTTCCAAAAATTATACTAAATTCGTAAAAATATAAACTTTGTATACTGTGTGGTGTCAATGTCGTTGGATTTGTTTTGATTTAGAGTAAGTCTTAGCTTAGTGTCCAGACACACGGACTGCATTCCAGCCGCAAATTCGTAGTTTGGATGCAGTTGAAGCGCAACTAACTAATAGAACTGCACCCAAACTGCGAATTTGCAGCTGGCTTGCAGTCGAAAAGCAGTCCGTGAGTCAGGACGTCACATGAAATTCAATATACGGACTCAAATTTTTTTGCCGTAGTCGGGTATAAACTCAGCGACTTCCTTTGTTTGAAATAAATTAACAAAAAATGACTCCAAACGCATTAGCTCGATCAAACAAAAAATAAATAAATTCGTACATTGCCTGAAAAAATAGCATCGTACACGTATGAAGTGTTGACAGCAATGACTTCTATATTACTGGCGTAGTTGATAAGTACTAAACTATAAAAAAAATTTAATTCCCTCCTATTACGTTAAAAACCACTCAAAAACAATACCAAAGCAAATTATAAACAGAGTGTAAAAAAATTGGCGTATGACCCGTTAACTGGGTGTTCTACAAGTAACTATTTAGTAATCTGTGGTTCTACTCATCATACTGAACAACTTTCCCCAAGAAATCAATAGTCAATTCTCCAAAAAAAATTTGGACCCTCCATACCAAATTGCACAAAATTGTTCGATCAGCTGATCGATTTGTATGAAGAGTAAATTTTTTTTGCAATTTCAGCAAAGTCGTAGAACAAAAGTTGTTCAGTATGATGACTAGAAGCCCCAGTTAACGGGACCTACACCAATTTTGTTACACCCTGTATAATAACAAAGTATACAAACATACAGTATGGACACTCCCTGCCGCTCACTAGATTCGACCTCACCCCCTCGTCTCCCAGGTTGATACAGATTGGTTTAAGTTTGGTTCTCGAACATATAGAATTTCGCCGTGATTTCATTTGTTTCGTCACTTGTTTTTAAAAATGTCATTTCTCGCCATATGTTTGAAGTGTCCGGGGTGTGCCAATACCGTCCCCAGCTCCTTTAATGCTGGGCGTGGTCTATTCTTTACCGAACTCCTGAAGTAGACTATACTCCGTACAGGGGGGCAAAGTCCAGATTAGTGGAGGTGGTAGGGCTCGTGGCGAACCCCAAGCCACCTTTAAGCCCTCTGACATGGCTTAACGACTGCCATCTAGGGATAGCAACCGACCCCAACGACGTGCCTTGGAAGCATGGAGACCGTTAAGATAAACAAGCCTATCCACTTAATTACCGAGTTTGTGGTTATCTAACCTATGTTATTGACGCGACCACGCTAGTAGCATTGAGCTACGATAGATTGATTTTTGTAGCACAAGAGAAGGCAACCTAGAACCAAACTTCTGACACAACTTGAACAAAGTTTAATTTTACTAATTTAAGTACTTAGGTTGTTCCAAAAATTGTTAGCCACAGAATAAATACAATATCTTTTTTCCTTTTTTTTGTTTTAATCACAATTGGTAAGCCCTTAGCATCATCTCAGCTGATGGTAAGTGACGATGATGCCGAAGATGGAAGCGAGCTTACCAAGATTCCCCAACTCAATGGGGAACTGGCTATCTTATCCTTATGCCGGAACACATCATCCTGAAACTATTTTGAATTGACGGCTAATTTCAATACAAATCTCCTTGGTGAAAATCATTGGGTACCTATATAAGTAACTATTTAGTAATCTGTGCCTATATGTAGTTCTTTTTTTTTAATATTTTTAAAGATTATCTGTCACTCTTCTTTTGTTTGCAACAATGAACGTCTCACGGGAAGCTTTTCGTGATATGATTTTCTATGATTATAAACGTGGGTTAACCTTCAAGGAATCTCACAAAAATTTTCAAGGTGCTTTTGGGGAGTCTGCTTCTGCGTTAGCAACAGTAACTTATTGGTTTCGTGAATTTAAACGTGGTCGAGAGAAACTAAGAGATGACCCCAGACCCGGCCGACCACCAACTGCAGTAACTCATGAAAATGTCATCAGGCTAGAGTGACTATTGCGGGAGAAAAGACACATCACACATCGGCAGATTGAGGCTGAACTGAAGATTGGATGACAGGCAGTTTCCGTCATCCTGCATGAACACCTTAAAGTTAGGAAGCTTGCTTCGCGATGGATACCTCATTCTCTCACCGAAGAGCAAAAATCCCGTCGTGTTGATTGGTGCAAATTTATGGTGGAAATTTTCAAAGGAGATACTTTGCAAAACGTATCCTACATCCTTACAACTAACGAATCTTGGATCTAAAGTTACGATCCTCTCACAAAGCAGCAATCCACGCAATGGGTGTTTGAAGAGGACCAGTTGCCCACAAAAGTTGTTCGCGGTCGGAGCGTTACTAAAAAAATGATAGCGGTTTTTTTGCGACGCAGTAGACAAGTAGCAGTAATTCTGCTAAAAGACCGTAGAATCATTACTAGTGAACAGTACTGCGAAGTTTGCCTGCCTCAAGCTTTCGGGGAGATGAATATCGAGCGCCCTAGGAGCGGCGTTCGTGGCATTCTTTTTTCGTGGGCGAAAATTCAACACTGCAGAAGAGGTCGTCGTAGAATTTCTGCGGTTATTTTTCGACCTCCCAAGTTTTTTAAATGTTTTGAAAGCTGGTTCACTCGAATGCACAAATCCATAGGGGCTGGAGGAGAATATTTTGAAAAGCTGTAATTAAACTTTTTCATATTCTAACTATTTTTCATTTAACTAACTAGTTTTGGAACAGCCCACGTACGTGTTGTCAAAACTATGTTAATTACGGGCACTTGTCTAGAACTACAAAATACTCAGATCGCTGCGATACACGGGTTTCAGAAGTTTTTAGGAACGGTGTGTTCCTACTCGACGAGAACAAAGGGAGATATATCCGCCAGGCGAGGTGGTATGCGTAGTGTCCGGCCAAGGGCCAACCGTTGATGGTTGGTACTTTTATACAGGTGTAACAAAATTGGTGTAGATCCCGTTAACTGGGGCTTCTACTCATCATACGAACAACTTTTTATTTATGACTTTGCGGAAATCGCAAAAAAATAATCAAACTTTTCATAAAAAATATTATTTTAATTGTATATTTTGTACAATAAACAGTACACAAACAAACAAATCGATCAACTGAAAAAATACACAAATAGGGATGCAGGGTTTTTTTTTGAGAATTGACTATGGGTTGCTTGGGAAAAGTTGTTCTGTAAGATGAGTAGAACCCCCAGTTAACGGGTCCTACACCAATTTTGTTACACCCTGTATATACACAGTAGCGAAGAAATGTTAATAGCGCATTTTAGATGTCGTAAATATTTTGTACTCTTGTCTCTTGTGTTAAGGTTCAGTATTCTATGCGTCGGGTTCCTTCAGGTGTCGCTACAAGTTTGTCAAGAGGAAAATAGGAATAACAACGTTTGTAATAGCTGCGTGTTATGAAAATTAAGTGACGTCTTAACACTAGAGCAAAGTATATATTAGTACTAACATACAGTATGCACAGCAAAAATCCCTGCCGCTCTCTAGATTCCGACCTCACCCCCTCATCACCCAGATTAATACCGATTGGTGCTAGTTTGGTTCTCGAACTTAAAGAATTTCGCCGTGATTTCGTTTGCTCCGTTATTTGTTTTTAGAAATGTCGTTTATCGCACGTTGTATGGAGTATTCGGGGTGTGACTAGACTACACGGATGGCCTACCATAGTATAGCAAGGTCACATAATTGATAGCTTTTAACTTTCGTATTTCGCGCGCAAATACATCAGGCAATGCCCTGGTGTACCTAACAAAAACCGACCAAGTGCGAGTCCACACAAGTATTATTAGTTTAATGACAATGATACCTATTCACATTACAAACAAAAGACATCAACGCGAGCGACAAAAATATGGTTTTTTATCATTCAGTTCGGACTCCCTTAGCGCGCGTACGACTCATACTTGGCCGAATTTTATAATCTGTTCATTTACAATAGTACAATAATCACACCATGTTTCACGTTTGTATCAATTGTAAGTTTAATGTAAGTAATTGTAAGTGCTCTCAAAGTGCCATATTGTTGCAAATTTTTCTGATTTAAGAAAATTGTTTGTTAAAAAGTTAGTTTAAATAAATGTAGTGCAAAAAAAACTAAAAAACACGCTTTTAAAGCACATCAAACTAAAAAGTGAAAAATAATCTAAATATATATATTTCAAAGGTGACTGACTGACTGACTGACTGACATAGTGATCTATCAACGCACAGCCCAAACCACTGGACGGGTCGGGCTTAAATTTGGCATGCAGGTAGATGTTATGACTTAGGCATCCGCTAAGAAAGGATTTTGGGAAATTCCCACGGGAACCGCAAAAATCAGGATCTGCGCGGGCGAAGCTGCGGGCATCCACTAGTTCTTAATATAAGCTGAAAACAATATTAAACGAAAAATACTTGTATTATTGTGAAAAAATCGTGGGGCGCTTTGTGCCGTATTTTTCGTATATCAACGCCCACGCTTTTTTCACAATAATACTAGTATTTTTCGTTCATTATTGTTATCAGCTATTACTAAGAATTATTTATTTTTTCAGTTTTTAGTTCAGGATAATGAGATAAACTTACGAAATTATTGTATTGTCACTGATTCTCGATAAATGTACAAAGTTTGAATTAAATCTGTCCGTTTAAAGTCGGTCAAAATTAAGTGCAAAGGAGTCGGTTACAAACATACATAAATACCAGTGACTTATATATTACTATAAATACACACATACATACATACATACATACAAGTGAAGCTAATGTAAGCGTGTTAAAAAAGTTCAAGGCTAAAACATAGCTAGAAACATGTTTCTTTTATTAGTTCAATAAATAAATAAAAAAACTGATACCAAATACTTTTTTCTTATTTCATGTTTACTAACAAACAAAAAAACATTTTAAAAAGGCCCACTATATAAGACCACGCGAGCACTTGCGTAAAAAAAAACAGGAGAGGGTATTGTGTTAATAAGTACCTTTTACACGTAATTTTTTAATTACAAGATTTTAGTCAAACAATACTAATCTAGGTTAAATTAAACTAATTTTAATGAAGTGCTAAATATAAAAATACTGCATAAAAAATGTAGGTTAATCTATAAAATGTGTTCAGGTAATTTTTGATGTGTATCATCTTTTTCTCGCTTTCCTGCAATCTGTGGGAGTAATTTCATCAAAAGGGACGGAAGTGTGTAACAGGAACTGCGGTTTTTTTTCAGTCACGAAGGCTAAGGAAACATGGCCGTGTCGCCTTATTTTATTCAGTCACGAAGGCTAAGGAAACATGACCATGAAGCCTAATGCGTGCGATGTTACACATCATATGCGACTACTGTAAGGCGTTTTTTTTTCTGGGAGTGTCTGAGGTTTTTAAATAGAGGAATCATTGATTACAAAACACATTTTTTTCTCAAAAATGTTTCTAACGAATTTGATAAAACTCTGTAGGTTTTTATAACTTTATATAAGTTCTAACAAAATTAGCTAAAACTATTTAAACTGGTGCTTCTACCCATGAAACTGAACTCAAGTCAAATCTCAAAAAAATGTTTGAACTTCCTATACTAAGTGGGCTGATCAGCTGATCGAGTTAGTATGGGAGACAATTTTTTTTTGCGATTTGACTATGGGTTCCACGAGGAAAGTTGTTCAGTTTCATGGGTAGAAGCACCAGTTAAAATAGTTTCAGCTAATTTTGTTACACCTTATATACATATATGATGTTCTTCTCCGTAGTTAGTTATTCCAGGAAAAATTGGAATGTTCGGAAGGTTGTTTGTTGATTTTATCAAAATGGCTATAACGATTTTAACGAAACTTTGTGAAGGACTATATAAGACCTACTACACTAGTTTGTTAATTAATCCAGGTAAAATCCGAATGAGATACCTCCTATACAAAATCAAATCTAATATATAAAAATAAGTCGGGTTTTCCTTCCTGACGCTATAACTCCAGAACGCACGAACCGATTTCGCTAATTCTTTTTTTATCGAGTTCGTTATTGTCAGGAGAAGGTTTTTATGTAGGGTAGGGTAGGGTAGGGTAGTGTAGTGTAGGGTAGTGTAGGGTAGGGTAGGGTAGGGTAGTGTAGGGTAGGGTAGGGTAGTGTAGTGTAGGGTAGTGTAGGGTAGTGTAGTGTAGTGTATGTAGGGTAGAGTAGGGTAGTGTAGGGTAGGGTAGTGTAGTGTAGGGTAGGGTAGGGTAGGGTAGTGTAGTGTAGGGTAGAGTAGTGTAGGGTAGGGTAGGGTAGGGTAGGGTAGGGTAGGGTAGTGTAGTGTAGGGTAGGGTAGTGTAGGGTAGGGTAGTGTAGTGTAGTGTAGTGTAGGGTAGTGTAGTGTAGGGTAGTGTAGGGTAGTGTATGTAGGGTAGAGTAGGGTAGGGTAGGGTAGTGTAGGGTAGGGTAGTGTAGTGTAGGGTAGTGTAGGGTAGTGTAGTGTAGGGTAGAGTAGTGTAGGGTAGGGTAGTGTAGGGTAGGGTAGTGTAGTGTAGGGTAGTGTAGTGTAGGGTAGGGTAGGGTAGGGTAGGGTAGTGTAATGTAAGGCGGTACGTAGTTCGCCGGGACAGCTAGTTATTTCTAAATATTTATTCAATACAGTGTAAACTCTGTAAAACGTCACTCGATATAACGATTCACTCTTTGAGACGTCAACATTTTCTGGCTCCAAATGGTTCACTTTGACGTTAATTTCTCTCTGTATAACGAAAACTCTCAATAACGTCCCAAATGCCCAGTCCCTTGAGTGTCGCTATATAGAGTTTACACTGTACTTCAAGTCTCGTAGCGTAGGCATGCCTTCCACTCGGTGGACCGACGACCTGGTGAAGGTCGCGGGAAGCCACTGGAAGCGGGCAGCGCGAGAACAGTCGTCGTGGAAATCCTTGGGGGACGCCTTTGTCAAGCAGTGGACGTCTTTCGGCTGATATGATGATGATGATGAAGATGATTTCAAATCTAGTACAACTTTATTCTTAGTTACTAAGTAAGCACAGGTAATATTTTTTTGTTGACTAGCTGTCCCGGCGAACTTCGTACCACCTTACACTCCACTATCCTACCCTACCCTACACTACACTACCCTACCCTACTCTTCACTACACAACACTAACCTAACCTACCCTACACAAGAACCAAGGCTTCGCGAGAAAGTATGCACATAATAAAATAAATCATACTATTTTATTCATTACATAAACACAAAATGGAGATTTAAAAAAAGTTCACTAAAACAGCATTAAAAGGGATGTGTATTAGTACTAACAGACGTCTATACAAATAAACATTTATATTTATTTAACATTTATATTTGTTATATATAGTTTGACTTACAGAACATTCATAGTGTTTCATGTTTAGTTTCATGTTTCATAGATTGTCATTGCCAGTAGGTATACAGACGTAAGTTATTCTAAATGTTCTTACTTTTAAAGTTCTACGTGTTGTTTGTCTTTCTCCGTATCAGAAACTACTCCATCTAAGGCCATTTTTTTATACTTTTCTAAAAATATGTTCCAGAATACAGCTCGTATTCCCAAAGGGTTTTCCTTCATTTTCAGTAGTTTCGTAATGTGTAGGTATGAGTCAGGTGATTCCTTGCTTATTGGTTTCCAGGTGAAATCTTTAAGAACATTGTCATTTCCCGTCGGTGTTGGGTTTCTGAAAGAAAACCAGATAGATAGAGTAAATCAGATGACTAGCATTCGTTTTTACTTTTTATCATCTGTCAAAAACGACATTTTGTTCTAAAAATGTTTGACATACCTAGGCGTGACGTCATAGTTTTGCAGCGTCATTTATGTACTCATTTTGTGATTTTGGTGAATAAAAAATCCAAGACTTGATGGAAAACAAAACGAGTAAGGTTTTTCGAAGTTTCAGTAGGAATTTAGTGATCAAGAGTTAATAATTTATTTCTGATGCTGTTGTCATCCCTATTAAGCAGGATTATATTCTTCTAAAGGATTTTTTTAAAAGATAGCTAATAAGTTGAATGTTTTGTGTGTGCTTTCAAGATCGTATTTTAATAATGGCTATTATTCAACGTTAAACAAACATTTATTCATTTATACTATACTTAAAAACCGGCCAAGTGCGAGTCAAAACCGCACATATAGGGTTCCGTACCATCATACTAGATGGCGCTAGTTACTTCATTCTTTAAAAAAACAAGTTTTTTGTATGGAGTCCCTCCTTATTTTTCACTTTTTCTATTTTTAGTATTTGTTGTTATAGCGGCAACAGAAATACATCGTCTGTGAAAATTTCAACTGTCTAGCTATCACGGTTCATGTAATACAGCCTGGTGACAGACGGACGGACAGCGAAGTCTTAGTAATAGGGTCCCGTTTTTACCCTTTCGGTACGGAACCCTAAAAAAACCAGTAGTCTACAATTCTATAACTCACCTTGTTTTGATGAAATTTGTCCATAGACGAACCATTTTCTGCATGACTTTCATCTCAGGCTGTTGCGATACCAAATTTATTAAGTCTCTATACCTATTTTTTATTCTTGAACACAAATGTAAATAGCACAGCTCATCAGTTATCGTGGCCCCCCAGTATTCCATTCCAAATCTTGCATGCTTCGTTATAAACTCACTGTTTTCATTTAATGACCCTCTGAAGTCAAACATGTAATAATAGACTGGAGATTCAATGTTGGAGGCAATTATTTTGGATGCTAAATTAACAGCATATCCTTCTAACATGTCCCCAGCCAGCTCAGCATACTCTAGGATATTATTTGTATGTAAGTATCCATCTCTAAAATAAAATTGGTTGATTTCATTCAGTGCTTCTTTGTATATTGCACTGTTATTGTCAAATCTAAAGCCTGTTCTTACAGGAAAAAACATATGATTTGCGGTGTCAACGTTCTCTAGAAAGCGAGGTTCGATAATAAACATGGAAATAAAGTCAAGCCCTTCCCGAGAATTTAGTCCCATCAAAACTGGAACATCATTTATAATTTCCATATGTTCCGGTACATCTGTTATGATTGCTTCATCGTGGTCCCTTTCAATCGTTGGCGTAAAAGGATCTATATTAATTTGATACATTCTAACATCATCTTGGTTAAGAACTTCTACTTCCTCAAGTATTAGTTTTTCTAATTTTACTCTTTGTAGCTCTTCAAGCAATTCTTCACTGTTTTCAAATGTAAGATTCAAGTGACGACCAAGTTCAAATGCTTTGTTTTTTGGTTCGTTGTAAAAATATACTGTTTCAAGTGCTGTACCACTTTGCATGATCACTGCAGAGAATAGTCCCGTAGCTTGCTCTGAATACAGAAGTATGTTTGCCAGAGCTGCACCTCCACGACTTCCCATCAACGTTACACGTTTCGGATCACCACCGAACTTCTCTATATTACTTCTGATCCATTTAAGTCCCAGAATGTAGTCTCTGATACCATTATTGCCAGTTATGACTTCGTCTTCAGTGGTCAAGTATCCAAGAAGACCAAGACGATGACTTATATGTGCAACTATTACTCCTTCTTCGACGAAAAAGTCTGGTGAGTAAGTTTCGCTGCTATTAAAACCAGTTTTAAAGTTGTCATTGTAATCAAATACTACCACTGGGGCTGATCCATCGAGATTTGGTGTGAAGATGTTCAGGTAGAGACAGTCCTCCGATCCTGATATGCCAGGGGGTTCTCCATTTCTGCGTCTCGTGCTGAATTGTGGACAAGTTGGTTTGTTTTCGTGAGCTTCGAGTGTGCCTTCCCATCCTATGTACTTTAGTGGTGGCTGTAAAATAAAAGGCAAATATTTTAATTATGTAGATTTGAAAACTAATAATTAACAACGCTTCTTCATCTTTTCGAGTCGACGGCAAACTCAGATAGTGCCATCCCAAAAACGAGTCACGCAAATTGCCTTGTCAGTGGCCTGCATGAAGTCCTCCCGCGTGCAGGTGACAGGGTAAGAAGGACACGTAATGAGGTGGTCCATCCTTTGAGGGACCGCACCACACCTACATTTTAGGTTCGTAACTCCAATGAATCCCCACCTGCAGAAGTTTTCTTTACTTCGGCCAACCGGAATCCGGAGTCTATTACGAGATTTCCGGGTCGATCATGTCAACTTGTATCCAGGTGAGGAATTCTCGGAGATCGGAACGAAGGGACCAGTAATAGAGACACTATTCTTCCATAGTTCAACTCTCGTTTCTGAAGGGTCGTCTGTCAGGGGAGCGACACGGTGTGCAAAGTTTTTACGGCTTTTCAGCCTTTGTGGCACAAAAGTATGATTATGTAGCGGGTGCCGAGTGTCGTTCACCATTAACAACGCTAAACACGTTACTAACAACCAACTTCAACCGTAAAAATAAGGTGCCTACAATTTTCCTTTATCTTTAAATATATATGGGACTAAGAAAAAAAAGAATAATCAAAATCGGTTGATATAACCGGCAAAGAAATCGAATAACATACAGGTGTAACAAAATTGGTGTAGGTCCCGTTAACTGGGACTTCTACTGATCATACTGAACAAGGTTTGTTCTACGACTTTGCTGAAATCGCATTTTTTTTAACTTTTTAAATAAATCGATCAACTGATCGACCAATTTTGTGCATTTTAGTATGGAGGGTCCAATAAAAAAAAAAATGAGTATAGGTTCCTTGGGAAAAGTTGTTCAGTATGATGAGTAGAAGCCCCAGTTAACGGGTCCTACACCAATTATTTTACACCTTCTACGTCAGTAACATTTCGGTGCTGTTTCTGTTTATAAAAAAACAGCTTTACTACTGTAAATAATAATAATCGCCTAATATGATGTGTAATATGACAAAATATTTATGACATTAATGAAATATTGGGTCGTGCATTCACGGGCCGGGCCTTCGAATAATAAGTCATATTTGCCTTCAGCCTCACATTAGGCAGCATGGCCATGTTACCTTAGCCCTCGTGACTTAAAAAAAACGTTCGCAGTGAAAGGATAGATGTTACACATCAAAAAACATATAGTGGCCTCCTTTTTGAAGTCCGATATTAACAGTTAGTCACTCAGTTTATTTGGGTCCTTCAATGGTTTTTCTCACGTCGCAAACTATTCCCAAAACGAAAGTTGCTGGTTCAGAATTAGATAAGCTCCATTTTTACTTATCCTATTTTAAAGATGTAAACTTGTGTGAAAAGATTATTATTTAAATAAAGGCGAGTGAAATTTGAAGGTGTTTGGTGTATTGAGCATGATGATATTAGCTCATATACGTCCCCACCGAGGGGCTCGAGCCTTCCCTGAATTAGGCCCAGTAATAAATATGAAAAATAATTAAAAATATATTTCATCAAAAATTATCTCGTCATACAAGTTCATATCGAAAGTAATGAAAAAACCGGCCAAGTGCGAGTCGGACTAGCGCAAAGTAGGGTTCCTTCGTCTTTTCAAAAAATAAATGTATATTTAAAAAAAATAAAATTATATTTGCAGTTGGTAATAGAACAATATGTATGGAAAATCTATAAACTTTTTACAAATCCAACTGCACATCTTAAGTTACGCACTCAAATTTTTAATAAAAAAAAAAAAAAGTTGGTCGACCATTACTCCTAAACTAAGAAAGCCTACTTAGCCGTGATAGTTTTCCTTTTAAATTGATTATATTATGTCCTACTATTTTTTTTTTCAGAAGTCCTTAAATATCTGTTTAGCTCGTAGTTGTTACACTTGACTTATTAAAGCACTTTATAATTAGCACTTTAAAGCTTAATATTTCGTAAACCGATCACTGAATTGAAAAATGGTTTTAGAAAACCCTCAGTTATTTCACCTATTCAACGATACCCCCAACACGATAGCGTAGGTCAACGAAGAAAAAATCACCCTCTCTTTACATCCAGCGGAGTTACTAAAAAAAAAAAAACGAGCGAGATGTACAGTACTCGCATATGATGTGTAACAAATCACTGTTACACATTTCCGTCCCATTTCACGAAATCACTCCCACAAATTGCAGGAAAGCGAGAGCAAAGCTCATTCGTTAGATCGAATAGCGCGCGCTTTCGCGACTTCCTGTTACACATTTCCGTCCCATGTTACACATTTCCGTCCCATTTCACGAAATCACTCCCACAAATTGCAGGAAAGCGAGAGCAAAGATGTTACACATAAAAAAATGTTTTCAAGATTTCATTATACTACTTTGTCGGCGTGATTAATATGTATAAATTAATCTTTGAGCTAAGCCGCGGACAGACGGACAGACAGACAGACTGACATGGCGAAAAAGTTCCTTATTGACTACGGAACCCTAAAAAGGACCAGTAAAGAGAAACAGTGTTCAATTAAAATCACTTTCAAATGTTCATAAGAAAGTGGTTCTAAGTGGGGACGCTATATCATAAACCTGGTAGTTTTAGCGTATCTGGTAGATATACGAGAGGGATTGTTCATAAGAAAAAAGTTTAAAACTAAAATAATAAGCTGAAGAATCAAGAATGATTAATGTGAGCACTTATGATATGGTCTTAGTTGTCAATTCAATTGTATAACCTTTAAAAATTAACCAATGACATAGTCATTTATACCTTAATAAGAAAATATATCCATCTAAGCATAGGTTGACTATGCCAGTTTCGTGCCAAGATTAAAACTACCCATATAAAACGAGCTGCAGTAACTTCAGGACGGTGGAACTTGTATGAAAATCTTAAAGTTTTAGAGTTCCATGTTCGTTCATGAGTTTTAACAAATTGAGACACATAAAATTGGTTTGGTTGGTAGAAGGGCATTTTCTATGCCCGCCTGGCTAGCTACCACCATCTTATCTAAGTCTTGCCGCCAAACATCAGTGTTAACAACATGGATGTGTTCTGGCTTAAAGATAAGATAGCCAGTTCTCTATTGCGTTGGGGAATCTTGGTAAGCCCGCTTCTATCTGCGGCATCATCGTCAGTTACCATCAGGTGAGATGATGCCAAGAGCTTACCAATTGTGAATAATAAAAAGAAATATGCATTAATATTATTTTAGCGCAATGAAATATAAAAATAAATAATTATACCTGAAATCGTAATTTCCCAACGGGAGGCTCGGCGTACGGTATTCCTTTAAATGATAAGTAATTTTGTTCTTTTATAAATGTTTGCTCCACTTTTCCTAATAGTAGGCCTTCTTTTAATCTAACTTCTACTCTTTCATCACAAAAAGTCGACCCAAGAATAATTATAACACAATAATACAAGCAAAATAAGAAACTTTCCTTTAATTTTGTCATAGTTAACTTTGTTTCGTATTTAAGTACCAAATTTACCTAAAATTTCTAGTTTGCAAGCTGATTGAACGCAGAGATAAGTAATTTTATCATTTACTGTTTTGATAACGTGGTTAATCGATTGTGGTTTACATTAATCAAATTCTGTAATCGATATTAATTAATGGCAACGAACAGTTTTTGCCTTCTCTTCATGAGAATACACGAAAACTGACAATAGATGACGACAACATCAGAAATAAATTATGAACTCTTGATCACTAAATTGCCCTCCTACTTGAACTTCGAAAAACCTTACTCGTTTTGTTTTCCATCAAGTCTACGATTTTTAATTCACCAAAATCACAAATGAGTACATATATGACGCTGCTAAACTATGACGTCACGCCTAGATATTTCTAACATTCTTAGAACAAATTGTCGTTTTTGACAGATGATAAAAAGTAACTCAGATGACTAGCATTCGTCATCCCTATTAAAGAAAAACATCCAGTTATGAACTTACATCACAATAAATTATATATAGGTTATTGTTTCAGCAAATAGACATAATTGAAAAATAATTTGTATTGTTAAAAATATATTTTTATTCTAATTTTAAATAAAATCTATCTGTCTTCGCAATCACAGTTCATCCTTTACATCCTTCACCACGCCGTTGACCGCTCGCTCTTGATACTTAGAAAGCAGCTGATCCCAGAAAGCTACTCTGTCCTCGTGGAGTCGGCTCCTCATCTGCAGCTCATCACTTATCACCAAGATCTCTTTATTGCCAGCAGTTGCTGGGGTCCATTGGAAATCTTCTTTTTTAGGTGTTGGATTTCTGTAGAGGTCAATATAATGGATTACCTTGGGCTTGTGGGTTTACGTATTATAATGTAGAGTAGAGCATTAGATCAAACTAATTTTCGCAATCTGTCACAGTTTTGTCACAGACTAATAAATATGTTTGTCTCATGCGTCACTATCTTACTTAAGTGTCTTTCATACCTATGGGCCATAGTCTTTAGTACCTATTTGATTTTATTGTGAGCACTTAAAATCCATTAAGCAGTTTATATTTTACCTATTGTGTGAAAAATTTCTGTACTTACCCTGTCTTAGCAAAGTTTGCCCAAAGTTTGACCATATTCTTTAAGATTTTGATTTCTTCAGAATATTCATCTTCTAGGGCTTTTTTGTATGTTTTTCTAATAGATTTACAAACAAACAAGTAGCATAGTTCGTCAGCAGTTGATGCTCCCCAGGTACCTTCTGTGCCTACCGTGTTTTTCATTATACTCTTCTTCCTCACATTAAAATCTCCACTATAATCAAAGGTGTAGTAGTACACAGGAGCTTTAGATTCATTTGCATACTTTCTTACTGTGTAATCTACGTGATAGAATGTCACCACATCGCTTAAGTACGTAGTGTACTCACTAGGTTTACTTATTTTAATGTAACCTTCTTCAAAATAAAATTGTTTTATTTCATCTACTGCATGAAAGTACACGTTATCTTGTATTTTGAAATGATAGTCGACCCTTCTTGGAAATAACATAAGGAAATCTCTGTCAGCAAAAGTCAAGAACTGTGGCCTTTCCAAGTATCTTTCCATAAGTTCCAGGCCTTCTCTTGAGTTATAGCCTATCATGACGGGAATATCTATATCTAAGGGTTTATTCTCTGGGAGCTCTGTGAAAACAGCATCGGGGTGATCATGTTCTATGACTGGACCAAAGGCCAAAATTCCTTTCTGTAAGGCTCTCGCTTCATCCGCGTGTACAGAAAGATGTTCATTCTCTGTCAGTTTTACAGCATCAACTGTTGACAAACGTTTAAGAAGATAACTACTAGAAGTTGCTTCCTCATTTAGTACTTTAGAAAACTCAATAGCTCGTTCTTTAGTTTTCTCAATGAAGTACATAGAAGACCAAGATGTGCCACTTTGCAATATTACACCACTGAATAACCCCTTAGCTTTTGGAGAGTGGAGAAGCATATCAGCCATACCTCCACCGTTAAGACTGCCCATAAGAGTTATCCTTTTCGGGTCACCACCGAAACTTTCAATGTTATCTTTTAGCCATGTAGAAGCAAGTATAACGTCTCTGAGGGCATTATTTCCCGGCAACAAATCATCACCAAAGGATAAAAAACCCAACGATCCAAGCCTATGATTCACAGTTACGATGATTACACCTTCTTTCATGAAGAAATCGGGGCCATATTCTTTTGAGGCATTGTGGGATAATTTGAAATTTTCATTTTGCATGAAAACTATTGCAGGAAACCGATTCTGCTCGTTAGGCAGTTTTGGGATGTGTATACTGAGATGTAAACAGTCTTCCTCCCCGTAAAATCCAACTTCTTTTATTCTTCGTGTTGGTAATTTGAACTGGGCGCATGGTTTTTTTTCTTGCTTTCCATTTAGTACTTCCGACCAGCTATGATGGGGCTTTGGGGGCTGAAATACGCGAAAAATAATCAAAAATTAGCTATGCTTTCTTTTTATTCATTGTTTTTAAATCAAATGTCTTGTCATTTTTTAGTAATTACATATTTTATGATGGCTTATAAATACTTAGATGGTTCATAATATAGAGCACATCTAAAATCGACCAATGGGATTCCCAATGGACGACTGAAGACAATCTCCTTTACTTAATAAACTTCGTATTCAATGAATCGTAGTATGCACATTTTTATGCATCCGTTCATAAAAAGCATTTCAATATAATACTCACCATAAATCTCAATTCTCCTAGTGGTGGCTCTGAATACGGTATACCCATAAACGAGAAATATTTCTCATCCTGCAATATAGACGGCACTTCTATGCCTTCTACTCGACCTGATTTAGTTTCAACTATCACAGATCCTTCAGCTACCCTTACAACTAGTACGATTAATAAAGTATTGATTATCATCAAAAAGTTATGAGTGCAAGCGATCATATTTACACTGATTTCATTTATAACAACGATATTTTAGTAGACACATCGTTTGTTGATTTAATACTGACGTGTCCCAAGATAGCAGTTAATCTAAAGTTAAAACTGTTAATTGATAAAGTAACTGATAAATTTATGGCGGCAGTTCCAAACGGAAAACATTATATATGTACGAGCCTCGGGAGGTTTCACAATAATGTTTTGTTGTAAAGTAAAATTAAAAATTGCTACTATTTTTTGGTTTTCATACCCTATTACTAAACCTATGCCGTCTGTCTGTGTGTCTGTCGTTACTGTATGTTCTAACTTTTTAAAGGGCTGTATATATTTTGAATCGTAACACCTAGGTGGACGATAGAATTACAGAATATGACGGATATCTTAAAAACAAAAAAAAAAATGGTCCCTATAAAAAAAACTTTCGTAGACTCTGTGTTTTTGCTGTACCGCAAAAACGATAAATACATAAAATTGAAGGGTCAAACTTGGTGTAATTAATTATACAGACTCACGTAAAATAACTCATCATGTCAGCTCATATACGTCCCCACCGAGGGGTTCGAGCGTACCCTGAATTAGGGCGATCGGGCCTTAGTCGACCACGCGGGCCCAGTGCGGGTTGGTCGACTTCACACACAACCTTCGAGTTTCTTCGCAGGCGTGTGCAGATTTCCTCACGATGTTTTCCTTCACCGTTAAAGCAATCGGAGAATATATTATGTACGTAAGTTTCGAAAAACTCAGTGGTACATTGGCCGTCCGGATTTGAACCCGGTACCTCTGGTTAGGACGACCGAGTCGGTTGAGCCACCGACGCTTCAAAATAATAACTAATGCTGTAAAATATAAATGCGTAAAATAACTAATGCCTAATAAAAACACACGGCAAGGATCCCGAACTAAATAAAAGAAATATTTTTTTTTGTAAATACTAATACATATATGTATGGAGGTACGGAACCCGCGGAGTGGGAGTGCAACTCGCACTTGGTTTGTTTTTTAGTATCATGCAAACCTTGAACAACCAACGCGTAGCGTAGGCAGGCCTCCCACTCGGTGGACCTATGACCTGGTGAAGGCCGCGGGAAGCCGCTGGATGCGGGCAGCGCAGGACCGATGCTCGTGGAAATCCTTGAGGGAGGCCTTTGTCCAGCAGTGGACGTCTTTCGGTTGATATGTTGAACGACCGACGTACCGTTAAAAAGGAAATTGACGAACACAAAAATCGGAAAATATAGAAACGAACGGTGGTGACGAACGACGTATATGGTGACGAAAAATACCCCCCCCACACACACACACATATAGCTAGGGTTGCCAGAAAAATTCAAGAAGAATATAGGAGATTTCCATTTAGGGGGTCAAAAGAAAACAGTATCCAGTTAAAATATATAGTAGACTTTATTTTTTCATGTAATTATATTTTTGGGAACTTTGGGCCATTTTAATGAGTTTATTATTAATCGCTTTTTCCGCCGGGTAGGCCCAGTTAACTTTGATCAGTATCTTCTTCACTTCCACTTTCAGCATTTAAATCACTCATTTTGTAAGTATATTTCACACAAAAAAGGCGAACCGAACAATAAAGGTACAAAGAACTGGTGCTAGGACATCATACAGACAGAATGATATTTGACATTGACACTTGACAGTGACATGACATGACTCTTAAAAGTTGCAATCAGAAACACAAACAATGTGATTTTTACTTATTATATGATCTGCTCAGTTTTGTTTAGGATTTCGGGGTTCGTTTTTGAACGCGTGTTTTTTAACTCGATTTAAGTATGTATGACAGACACGTCGCTGTATGGCTAAAATATAGTAGATTTGTCTACTATATATTTTTTCAACAGTATATAGTATCTTGGCCCAAAATATAGTAAGATACTATATTATATAGTAGATCTGGCAACCCTACATATAGCACTTTCTGAAAATCACCACTTAAGAAATTAATATTTAGTAAGCGAATCATTTATAGGAAAGGAACTAAGCAAACTCTCAGTAGTTTTAATAGACCTATTCAACGATACCCTACCCTACACGATAGGTCAGGTGAACAAAAAAAAAACTCACTTCAACTTGTTATTTTTTTTTCAGTTTTTATTCCATAAACTTATAAGGAGTGACAGATTTGTTTAATTCACAGATAAAGGTAATTGTGGTATACCCATGCTAAATTTCAGCTTTATAGCTGTAATGCAGCCTTTAAAAAGACGGGTGTGACATACCGACCGACAGACAGACAGAAGGGCGAAACTACAAGGGTCCCTAATTTCACTACGGAACCCTAAAAAGATCTGACATAAAGTTGGTATTTACAATTCATCTTTTCTATTTTTCGCTCTAACTATCCCTTCCACAGCCAGTACTTCCCATTTTCTGATAAAACTTTCCCAAAAGCCAAACCTGACTTTGTTCACATCTTTCTTAACTTTAAACTGTTTCCCGATGTGCAAGTATTCTTTAGTTTCAAATTTATAAGAAGGCCATTTCAGATTTTTCAGTACACTATTGCTGGCAGCAGGGGTTGGATTTCTGAAAAACAAAAACACAAAATAAATGGTGCAAAAATTGTCTTACAAAAATACAAACTCCGTTTTATATAGGAACTAGCTGGTGCGCGGTGAGCGAGTCGAAAGCGGCTCGCGGGGATTTACCTCCCTCGTTTATCACTCTGAGATTTCTATTAGTTATAATTGAAAACGCTAAACACAAAAAAAACTGACTTCCATCGCAACAACTTAGTACAAAATTTTTGGTTTTAGTTAATTTTATATAATAAAGTTCTACACCGATTTTCATAAAATTTATATGGAAACAACTCGGGAGCATAACGTATCGAATAAATAAAAAAAAGAATAATAAAAATCTGTTCATAATCTGCGAACATGTCGCGTAACACACACACACACAACACACACACACCCACAAAAACATACAGTCGAATTGTAAACCTTCTCCTGTTTGGAAGTCGGTTGAAAATCGTTTCAAAATTCGTTGCGTGGTTTAGAAGAAGTTAGCGGATAAACAGACAGACAGACGCGGAGGGCAACTTCCTTTTATAGTGTGTAGAGATATGGGGGATATTTGGTTTTTTGGCAAAACGGTAGGCCCAAGCAAGTGAAAACAAAGCACCTCAACATTTTGTCGTGAAGCATTCATAATTAATTTATCATGAAAACGCTTGTTGTTAAAGTCGCAAAAAGTCATGTGTCAGCCGCACCTTTGTATGTGAAATGGAGAGTCAAACAAAATATTTTTGAACTAGATTTTGCCAGCGGCTTCGCTCGCTTGAACATAGTTTCTATGACTGTCTTCGAGGGTGGAAAAACGTAGCCTTTATGTCAGTCCAGGTCCTAAGCTGTCTACCTACCAAATTTCAGCCAGATATGTTCAGTAATTAGTTAGTTTTCGCGTGAACATAGTTTTTATGTCTGTCGTGCTGTCGAGCGTGGGAACTGAGTCAACTATAGATCCCTTGGGAACTATGTCGGGCTATGCTAATTAGTAGTCAATTAGATAATCAGTATTAATTAGCACGTCAATCCTTCGCTTCATTGCGACGTGACATAAATTAACAAAGAAGAGAGAGTTAATAGCTATCCCACGAAACCACTAAGGAAATCTGGATAAAAGTAGCCTATATGTTAATCCAGGACCTAACCTATATGTGTGCCAAGTTTCATCCCGATCCGTCCAGTGGTTGAAGCGTGAAAGAGTAACAAACATCCATCCCTACATACAAACTTTCACATTTATAATATTAAGTAGGATAATACACACCCCTGTTTTGCAAAATTTATCCACAATTTTAGCATTTTCTTTTGTATTTCCACCTCTTCAGACTTTTCTTTGTAATGTTTCAAATATTTGTTTTTCAGGTCAGGGCATTTGAACAAGTAGCACAATTCGTCTCCACTCGCCGCCCCCCAAGTTCCATCTTCTACCTTTGAAAGTCTCATCAAATCGTTTTTGTTTTCATTTAAGTCGCTGTAGTAATCAAAGTGATAGTAATACACTTCACTTATGGATTTATTGGAGTAAAACTTTGCCGCATAATCAATACCAACTGCCACCAGGTCTCCCATATATGTAATGTACTCAGGAATATTCTTTATCGACACCTCACCGTTCGTGAAATAGAAATCTTTGATTTCCTTTACAGCTTCAGCGTACGTGCTCTCGATGGGATCAAATTTAAAGTTCACTCGCCTGGGCATCAGTAAAACGAAATCTCTGTCTAGAGCACCCACAAAGTTAGGTTCGATGAGATATTGAAGCGATTTTTCTATACCCTCTCGGGAGTTAAACCCAATCATAACAGGCAAGTCTATTTTGTTTGCGTTCTCAGGGTAATCTGTTAGGAGACCTTTGGAATCTTTCTCCACAATTGGACCAAAGGTTAAAATACCTCTTTGAAATTCCCTTGAGTAGTCGTCAGGGCTCGCTTGCAATTCGTAAGCTAACAAATCTTGTGGCGGTATCTCATTAAGCTCTTTTAAAAGTCGATTTCTCGACGTCGCGCTCCTTTCAAGTAACTCGGCGAGTTTAAACGCTCTTTCCCTGACGTTTTCTTGTAAGTACATCGACATAAAAGCTGATCCACCCTGTAGAATAGCGGCATTGAAAAACTCCCTGGCCTTTGTGTGTATTAATAAATCGACAGCAACGGCGCCACCCTGAACTCCCATCAAAGTAATTCTGTTCGGATCACCCCCGAACCGTTCGACATTTTTCTTAATCCATTCCAGGCCGGCGACAATGTCTCGCAATCCCGAATTCCCCGACAATACGTCATCTTCAAAGGAAAGGAATCCGAACACAGAGAGCCGATAACTTATTGTTGTTATAACGACGTCGTTTTCAATAAAAAAGTCTGGGGCGTAATCTTTGGTGTTGTTGTATGTGTATTTCATTTGTTCGTTGTACAGGAAGATTATAACGGATCGTTTATTGTTATCCGGGGCTGGGGTGAATACGTTGAGGTACAAACAGTCTTCGGACCCGTAGTGACCCAAAGGTTGACCTTTCTTTACATTATTGTTAAACTGGATGCATTGATTCTTCTCTTTTGTGGTTTGAAGAACGCCATTCCAATGTTCGACAGGTTGCGGTGGCTGGAAAAATAAATAAATCGATTGGTTATTGATATCTTTTAAATGCAAAAAACCGCAACGAAATCGGTCTAGTAATTTTCGAGGAAATAGTAACAGACATACAAACAACCTATAACTCCAAACTGATATACCGCCTCCGTTTCGTTTCTTCCGCCCGTGGTGGGTAAAATATAATTTTACTTGAAGTTGAATAAAAAAAATAAATCTCATCTGTGCCATAATTAGACTTGGATTTTATTTGACTCCACAAATTGTTACTCGATGATTTTGAGGCCGCGTTGGCACTCACGGGTTCTAAGACTTTAACTATAACTTTCCATAATAGGTAATTTCCAATTCAGTTTTTAAAGTTCATTGTCAGTTTTAATAAAAAACAAATTCTTTGTTATTTTTAACCATAATTACGATGACACTACTTTATAGTCTTTTATTTGTAACCAGTGTGACAGTGTGATGTCGTGTTCCAATCCCCGAGCTACGTACCATTGAATGGAGCAAAGGTGTTTTCTTAGTGCTGGGAAAACTCTAGAGCTATTAAATTAAAAACATGTGTTTTTTGCCCAAAATTGGCGATTTATTGAGATGAAAAATCCTGTCCTCATGGGTATAAAGCCATCATGCTCTCAGAATATCTAAACAATATTTCATCATCATCATTATCATCATCATCATCAGCCGAAAATCGTCCACTGCTGGACAAAGGCCTCCCCCAAGGATTTCCACGACGACCGGTCCTAGTTTATTATCACCATTATTAGTTAATGCTGTTTTCTGAATCAACTTAACTTTTAACTTTCTCGATCCCGTAGTAAGGTACGTACATGCGTAGGGTAGAGGAAGTATTGTTATCGCGAAAAAAAAAAGATTTTTCCAATTTTCGTGAAAATGTGTTCTATATCATTAACACATACCGAAAAACCGAATATCTCAATTCCGTCCGTGCGTCCGTCTGTCACGCTTGGCTCTGGACGCTCTATATCTTTAGTCCGATTGGGACCAAATTTGGTACTTAAAACGGCTTTAACGATTTTGATGAAACTATGCATGTCGGAGTTGCATATGTTTATCTATTACATAGTAATACCCATTAGTCTGAGAAAAATCGTGTTTGTATGGTTCTCCTACAAATTAAATTGAAACTTGCGATTTACTCACAAATGGTTAGAGCTATTAAATTTACATGTATAACGAATGAGTTTATGTTTGGTCGTGCAATAGGAATTCAACAATTATAAAAAAAAACAATAAAAAAATACATGAAAAAAATTTTCGAGAAAGTTTAGTGCGGGCTGCCGTACAATTGATTTATACTAATTCTCACCTTTAATTATTATTTTACACAGAGTCCACTTAATGATAACTAGAGTTTGGCAAACGCTTAAGGTGCCCGTTGAAAAACAAATGACAGCAATAATCCCTGAAAGTAGTTAGTTATCCCCTGACAGCGTTAAAGAGCTAGTTATTTGACAGCGTTACATATTCAATCAGTGAGTCAGTGACGAGCGCAAATATTAATTATATTTTGACTCAAATGAAACTAAATGCAACAAAACAGACTAACGAATAAAGGGTCCATTAAAATCCTACATCTGTCCAAAATGGTTACCGAACTTTAGCGTTAACATTTTGAACAACAAAAAGTGAAGTACAAAAATATTGCAGCACGGTGCGCAGTCATTTGTTCTTCTCTCATCCGATCTTTTTTTTTCATTCCATCTATTTCTTCTGCACGCACGCATGCGCTGACATTTCATTCGAAAATAAAATCATCTTTCAATATTTTCACTATCATTTTTAAACTGAAACACTGCAAATAACCCAAAATACTAACTTTTGAAATATAATATCTTCTTTTTACTCTTAGACCCATCTCGGGTCTTTTATCGTTATTATATATCACGTAAGCACGAACGGAATTTTTTAAAACCCACAACCTACACCTACTTCTGCCGTCGTGCTACAATATATCTAGGTACTTACCAAAAATCTATGATCGTTTACTGGCGGAGCGGCATATGGTATCCCCATGAATCCATAATACTCTTTATTTTCTATCAATGTTCTCAGCAATTTTCCAAATATTTTTCCATGTGTAGTATCGACTTCAGGCCAAAATTGGGTGGCTATCTCTACACAGTTTATATTAAATATAAAGATAACACAAAAACATGTTATAAACTTTAGTTGATTGGACATTTTACAATTCATTTGTTTGGTTTGACCGGCATTAATAAAAATAACTTGATAACTACTGCGTGATTATGATTCGGTTTTGGGTAACTAATTTTATCTTGATAGGTCATAAAATTGTGTGATAATATGAAGTCCTTTAAGAAAAGTTATTAGGGTTCCGTACAAAAAAACGGAACCCTTTAGGATCACTCGTGCGTCTGTCTGTCTGTCCGTCCGTCTGTAACAGCCAATTTGCTCCGAATCCACTGGATCAAATCAGGTGAAATTTGGAAAGATGGTGTTATCCTATCACCCAAACACAAATGTGCAAAGTAAATATTTTGTTAAATAAGGGTAATTTTCGGGGGACAAATTACGAATATTAACTCGCGTCTTACTGTGAGGATTTCAAATGTGATATTTTGTATTGACTTTGGCATTGTATGGAACCCTCTCCACGCGAGTTCAACTCGCACTTGGCCGGTTTTTTAGGGTTCCATATTATCTTAACGAGGAACCCTTAATATCGTTCTGTTCTCCGTCCGTCCGTGATAGACTGTCAAATCACAGGCGTCATAATTTTAACATTTTTGAACAGAATTGGTACAAAAACACATAAAATATTTAATAACTTACTTACAAATTCAATTTCGGGGCACATGTGTATAGTGTACAATTAATATTTCTTCCATGTTGTTATCTTGTTTTTTTGTTGTGATGAAATAAATAATTTTGTATTGTATTAAACAGTTTTCAAGTCATGAAGGACGAGGAGGACCCATGCTGCTCCGCAGTATATTTTTAGCGTTCCGTACAAAAAAAACCCGGAACCCTTTTAGGATCACCCTTGCGTCTGTCTGTCCGTCCGTCTGTCACAGCCAATTTGCTCCGAATCTACTGGACCAAATCAGGTGAAATTTGGTTGGTGTAATCCTCTATGACTCAAACACAGATGTGCAAAGTAAATAAATATTTCTTAAAAAATAAGGATTTCGGGGGACAAATTATCAAATAAAAAAAAAGTTTTGCATACCTTCCTGTGTCATATGTCAAATGAAAGGGCTCGTTATGAGGATCTCAAATATATATTTGTTATTCATCATCATCATCATATCAGCCACAAATCGTCCACTGCTGGACAAAGGCCTCCCCCAAGGATTTCCACGACGACCGGTCCTGCGGTGCCCGCATCCATCGGCTTCCCGCGATCTTCACCAGGTCATCGGTCCACCGCGTGGGAGGCCTGCCTACGCTATATTTGTTATTGTTGTAAAATAAATAGTTTTGATGTTATTCATAAAAGAAGATGAAAATTGACAATTCCCACCCCCCCCCCCCCCCGATCTCCGAAACTACTGATCCTAAAATTTTGAAAAAAATTACAAAATATAGTTCATTGCTATCTACAAGCAAAACTTATAAGAATTATATCAATTGAAAATATAATGGTAAACTCAATATAATACTTTCAATTAGGCAATCGCACTTGGCCGGGTTTTTTTAAATTATGGACATCTTGAGTGCTGCAACCGGATCTCCATCGACGTTGCGCGGTGTGCGAGAATGTTCACATCTAGCTTCCCTCCAACCTTAATAATTTAAATGGGCAATAGCTCGAATAAGAGATCGTTCCAGCAAGTGCTTTAAGGCGAAACCCTTTCAGAAAATAATGCAAACTCCGAAATCGAGGGTTGGAATAAGTCATTTTTCTACGGTTGAAACTGCAATACATTTTTGAAATAAATTTATTACAATATGTCTGCTACAAAGCACGATTTGATAAAAATTTTACGATAAAAAAATAATTGCAAAGTTTGCTTAAATTTTGTCAATTTTTGCTTTTTTAGCCCACAAAACCAGCTTTACTTCACTACAGTTAGACAAAGCACCTTATTTTTTTACTCTCTTATTCCTCAATAAAATCCTGATGTATTGTCGGGCTCACTTTTTTGCAAAATTGCCTATATTTAAGTTAAAAAAATAAAACATTGAAAAAGTGCATAAAAGTGTTGTTATATTCTTTAGACGTACTCTTTACACGTAAAGAAAAAAACAGAGACAACTGTTCCGAACAATAAGAATCAAAACGAACCGCGTACCTACTTCAATTACAACCGGAGATTCTCAATATCTCAATATCAAGAAAGAAAATCGCGTTTGGGTATAATTTGAGAAGGGCAAAAGTTAGGTGATTTCCAATGCTTGTTGACAAATTGTACATCAATAACTTTCATTTAAAACAATTAAGCAAATCGGTTTGATACAACGGCCGGACAGACTCGCATTAGATTTCATCAATTCTTTTAATCTTGAGTAATATTATAAATGTGAAAATGTGTTTGTTGAAAACGCTTCAACGCCTTGACTAATCTTAATGAAATTTGGCATGTAGGTAGTCTGCGTCACGAGAAAGGACATAGGCTACTTTTTATCCCTTTAAAATAGCATAGCCCGATGCAGTTCCTGAAGGAACTGAAAATAATATACCCTTTTTTGATTAATTTCTTTAACATCGCAATGCAATGGAACAATGGATTGTGTGATTTTTTGCACAGAGATGGTTGAGGGGGTGGGAAATGATATGATTTACTAATAAGCATATCCTAACATAGTTCCCGAGGGATCTGGAGAAAATGCACGTTCACGCTCGCGAGCCGCTTGCGGCGCGCGCACCGCGCACCCTTTCAGGTCATAAAAACGATGTCCACGCGGGCGAAGCCGCGGGCAAAAGCTAGCGTACCTATAATTGACTGCGGAACCCTTTACTTTGATATAGATGATTATGATAACATTTCTTCAAGATATTATTTTTAATTGATATTAATATGATTCAAGAAAAGTGATCATTTACAATTTTACAAATATTCTAGTTTAATTATGATCTGTGGCCTGTGATGCAGCCTCAGAATAGTAGCACCCCATCTCATCCCGAGGGTGTCATAAGAGGCGACTTAGGGAACAGTCTGGAGGCAAAGTATATATACAGATTGGTTACAGTTTGGTTCTGGAACGTATAGGATTTCGCCGTGATTTTCTTTGCTCCGTCATTTGTTTTTAGAAATTTCATTTCACGACTGTCGTATGCAGCGTCCGGGGTGTGCCATAACACTAGCTGCATTTCCGCGCTGAATGGCTGGCTATTGACAGCCTTTGCACCAGGAACGATCCGGATCGGGATTAATTAAAATTAAATTAAAACTGTAGTCTCCTGATTAATTTGTGTTAATCTATCAGTAAGTATATGATTTAACATAAGTAAAAGTCATTATATTACCGAAGTTCATTGGAGTATATATTAAGGTATATTTTAATCTAAACTCGTAAGTATTATAGAAAGCGAAAAGTCACATACTCACTGATTAAACATGAAATCTCGAATACCACTTGACCTATGAAGCTGAAACTTGGTAGGTATGTAGTTTTTAGACAGGAGACGTCACATGAGAACAGATTTTGCTAAGTGGCCAAATAAAGGGGGATTAAAGGGTATCCTGAAATATAAAAGTCCTATGGTTTTTTTTTTGCTACAGACACAAATATGAGTTATTCTGGTGTAAATGTAAAATAAATACATGGGGGTGACACGTTTTTTTCTACAGGGACGGATTATGGTGGTACATAAGGAAGTCATTTAAGATGGTCACTATATGTTTTGTAGTATGTACGATTTACATACACTACGTACATGTAATTTATTTTTAAATAATATTGCTAAGATTTGGAAACAGTCGCAGTCCACAGTGTACTTTGCCCAGTTTAAAGTGCATTGACGCACGACGACTTAGCATTTTTTTTTTTTAAATTAGTGTGCAATTAGAGATCCATCTGACAAGACCATTGCATTTCATTTGGGACCACCTCTAGGACACTCACTGACATTGACATTGCTTATCCTGTAGAAGATCATAATATCCTGTACAATATTTTTTGGTCCTTCGACTTGTGCCAGCTGTTTTAATGTACGCAGGGCGAGAAATGGTGCAGATTCTATTTAACCGTCTCCGTGGCTTAATAGTTAAGTCCATTAGCTTCACAACAGGAGGTCGCGAGTTCAATTCCCGTCGGAGTCTAACCTTGTAAGACTCGGGTTGGCTGGTGGAAGGGCATTTTCTAAGCCCGCCCGTCTTGCCTACAAACGTCAACGCTAACAGCATTGTAGTGTTCCGGCTTGAAGATAAGATAGCCAGTTCTCCATTGCGTAGGGGAATCTTAGTAAGCACCCTTTAATCTTCGGCATCATCATCACTTACCATCAGGTGAGGCAATGCCTAGGGCTTACCAATTGTAAATAAAAAAAGTCCACGCTTGCAAAGCTGCGGGCAAAAGCCAGTTGTGTATTATATTATATAAAACCGGCCAAGTGCGAGTTGAACTCGCGTGGAGAGGGCTTCGTACTATGCCAAAGTCAAATAAAAAATATCACTTTTGAAATCCTTACAGTAAGACGCGAGTTAACTACTACTAGCGCTATCTAGTGGTGTTTTAGTGCACTATATTCCGTAAGTGAACCTATTATATTGAGTTTATTTTCAATTAATAGAATTCCTATAGGTTTTCCTGTAATCTACAAGCAATAAACTATATTTTGTATTTTTTCAAAGTTTTAGGTCAGAGGGAGGGGGAAAGTCAGTTTTCGTCTTCTTTCATCTTTACAATAATAACAAAAATATATTGAGATCCTAATAACGAGCCCTTTCATTGGTTATAGTATGACACATTAAGGTTTGCAAAACCTTTTTTAAAATTTCCTAATTTGTCTGCCGAAAATGAACCTTATTAAAAAAAATATTTTGACTTTGCACATGTGTGTTTGGGTCATAGGATTACACCATCCTACCAAATTTCACCTGATTTGGTCAAGTAGATTTGGAGAAAATTGGCTGTGACAGACGTACGGACAGACAGACAGACGCACGAGTGATCCTATAAGTGTTCCGTTTTTTTATACGGAACCTTAAATAAAAACTCACTGAATCTAATTTTATCATTACGACGATTCTCTCCACCTAACATTACCTACGTACTTTTAATATTTTGAAAACATCTTCACGCTTCAATTTTAGATGCGTCGACGTGGCCCAACCTTGAAGCAGCTCACAACTTACCTATATTATCCATTAACTAACATTTCTAGCTGAACCATGATTACAACGAACATTATTAACACATAATGGTACATATTCTATCGTTCACATTGGTTTCTGTTTTGTTGATCGTATCTGCAGCCTGTGATGCTGATGATGACGATTGTCTAGTGATGGTGAAATGTAATGGCAGTACTATTGTTGGAAGCAAGTGTTTTACCACCCTGGGGAATAAGCCGTATGCAGCGTTTTGGAAGATTCCTTATGCAGATCCTCCAGTGGATGAACTAAGGTTCAAGGTATAGTCAGTCTTCTTTTTTTAAACATATTTAGGTTTTTCTTGCACTATTCCACAATTAATGTTCAGTTCAGTGTTCCACCAAGAACCTACTATATCAAGCATACAATTCTTTTTTTAAAATTTAAGAGCAATGCGCTTGCTGATGGAGTAATTCCCAACCGACCCCCATCATACAATTTATTTTGGAGAGTGTGCCCTGGAGCTTCACGACCTTATGCCTCCTTCTCCATTTCATCATCGGACGACCAGGCGCGGGAGGCGATTCCACCCATTAATGACAAAGTGTTATTAATGTTCCACACATACGCTCAAAACGTTTTGCTTCATCGTTTTCATCCGAATGCAAGGGAGTGGAATTCTCTGCCGGCGTCTATGTTCCCCGATTCGTATAACAGGAAGTAAAATCGGCCAGATTTTATGTTTAGGAATCTGCAAGATGAGAGTAAATAGGCATTTTATCATTAATGCACTCAAATTTTTATAAAAAAAAATAGGTTTAATTCACCAATTCTAATTAATAGGCTATTTTACCGTAAAAAAAATAAAAAAATACTATTCAATAAATAGCATTTCTTCTAGAATGTTAAACACACTTGCTCATTTGAAATATTAAACTATCATTAACTTTTATACTTATTAAAAACAACAAATTAGTTCGTTAAAAACTATGGCACTTATGACGTCACTATGTCAGTAACGCAAGTAACTATTTAGTAATCTGTGGTAACGCGAATAAGTGTGGAACAAACTTTCATTCTTGACAGTTAATAAAAAGCAACTCAAATGGCTAGTAGTAAAATACCGTATTCTTATAAATTAAGAAGCGCTGCTCTGTGGCACAATGTAGTGCCCGCAAAAAAGTTTTGTGTGCTCCACTGGTGTTTGCCGACATCTTCAAGATTTTAATAATAACATTCAGAGACAAATCATCCGGCCTTAAACAAGAATTCCCTGTAGGTACATAATTGTCAAATACATACGTATTAATAAATATAACATTTACGTTTATAACTGACTCAGCCAAGCTACAAGACGACCCGCTAACGGCTAAATCATTTTTATGGAAAAAGACCTTTCCCTGCCACAGAAAGCTCACAACGAGATACCCGGGTGTTGATTTACCCGTTGACCCGTGGTCTATTTGGAATAGACTGCGGACTCAAGTTGGACGATGTAGGGAGAATATGTGTCGGTGGGGTTACTGTGACGGAGAAGAGTGTCTATGTAGGTCCGTTGACCCGTCGTGGTCTATTTGGAATAGACTGCGGACTCAAGTTGGACGATGTAGGGAGAATATGTGTCGGTGGGGTTACTGTGACGGAGAAGAGTGTCTATGTAGAGTCAGTCCACAAACTTTGACACACTTATTGGGTTGCCCCGAGTGTCCGGACACCTGCACAATGGAAGACCTCTGTGGGGGGCCACTGATAGTGGCATACGTGTGACTACCTACTGGGCGAGTAAAATATAAGATAATTAAGTGACCATATTCAAGTCATATCAAAAAGCGTCGGTGGCTCAACCGGTAACGACTCGGTCCATCTAACCAGAGGTACCGGGTTCAAATCTGAACGGCCAATGTACCAATGAGTTTTTCAAAAACTTACGTACATACTTACCGATTGCTTTAACGGTGAAGGAAAACATCGTGAGGAAACCTGCACACGCCTGCGAAGAAACTCGAAGGTTGTGTGTGAAGTCGACCAACCCGCACTGGGCCCGCGTGGTCGACTAAGGCCTAATCGCCCTGATTCAGGGTAGGCTCGAGCCCCTCGGTGGGGACGTATATGAGCTGTAATGATGAATGATGATTCAAGTGACCATTGATACGAAAGGAAGAAGAAGACAACAGACTTACTGACTGACTGACTCTGTAACGCAGTCTAAGGGCGCGTTAGGCGAGTTGCAATGCCCAGTGGTTACCCAGTAATTTATGTTCTCGATCTTTCATGTCGCAACGGACCAACGAATCGATGTGATTTATTGCACAGAGATAGTTGACGGGGTAGAAAGTGACGTAGGCTACTTTTTATCCCGTAAAAACAGTATAGCCCGACATTATATCCCAAGGGATTAATAAAAAAAAACAAATTGAACACGCTCGCAGTCAACTTGCGGTTCGCTCACAGAACACCCTCAAAGAAAGCCATAAAAAAGTGGCCAAGTAAGGGTCGGACCACGTCGAAAGTAAAATTTCGTAGTCTTTTCAAAAAATTCGTCATCATGTCAGTCGAAAAACGTCCACTGCTGGACAAAGGCCTCCCCCAAGGAGTAGCACGACGACCGGTTCTGCGCTGCCGGCATCCAGCGGCTTCCCGCGACCTTCACCAGGTCATCGGTCCACCGAGTGGGAGGCCTTCCTACACTACGGTGCGCGGTCGCCACTTTAGAACTTTACTGCCCCAACGGCCATCTGTTCTAAGAGCTATGTGCCATGCCCGCGGCCACTTCAGTTTAGCGATTCTTTGAAGTATGTCGGTTACTTTGGTTCTCCTGCGGATCTCCTCGTTTCTGATTCGATCACGCAGAGAAGAGCATAGCACGCTCCATTGCCCTTTGGATGACTTTGAGCCTTCTTGTGAGGCCCATAGTAAGCGACCATGTCTCAGTTCCGTAAATTCAAAAAAATAATTTACTTAAAAAATTAATCTGTTAGTAGTATTAAGAACATTTTATAAGGAAAATATATACTTTTTACAAATCCAAATATTACTCCTAAACTAAGAAAGCCTACTTAGTTGTGATAGTTTTCATTTTAAATGAAAATGTCCGTTAGTTGTATAAGGTCACTAAAGTCGACAAAAGTGTTATATATGAGCTATGGCCTATTTGCACTGCTGCAGCACACCCACAGTGCTTTTTATTCTTTATTGTTTTTATTTATTAAGCTTTTTATTTAATACAAATAACAATGTCAAAAAGTTTAAGTCTGTTATACAGGGTGTAACAGCAAAACCGTACTTCCATTAAGGGTGTGAAAGTTAACCCGATTCTGATCACATTTCAATAAAAAAAAATACACTTTATTTTTTTATGAAAAATCCACATTTTTCGTGACATGTAGTCATCACTGATAAGAACAAAGTTCATTCAACCGTGCCGTGCGGCAGGCAGCGGCGGCTGTCAGCGCATGCGTCGTGTGAGTCGATCATGCAACAACGCCCTCCCTGCACCCTTGCGCAGCGATGCCACTGAGCGAGTCAGTTGCCGACTGTTCTCGACGCAAACGCACGCGTGTGACGTGAAATCCGCAGATCGCGATTCGCTCGGTTTCCGTTATGGCAGTACGAAGTAATTTTTCGAATATTGAACTTTACGACATTGTAGAATTGTACCGACACTACCTAGAATCATCAAAGGCGCCGATATCAAAGGCGCCGCCCGCCGCGCGCCGCTTCTTATTTTTTTTCCCGCGGCCCGCCAACTTTTTGCGATGTTGCCAAATGTATTCGCTTGCTACAGACGTCAATGACCCGCGAGGTGGACTAGAATTTAAGTCCATTTTAGTACATCAAAAAGGTATGTTTGTATGGTGAGAGTAGTAAATTTTTTTTTTTACATTTTTTTATTATTACAAACAAGCCACCCCATCATGCTCTTAAGGGAAGTACGGTTTTGCTGTTACACCCTGTATATCCACCCGAAGGCTTCGTTAGTCTGAATTAGTATCAGTCTTCGTAGTATTAAGTCCTTTTAAATTGATTATATGTCTAAATAAATGTATCTAAATTTTCTTCAGATGTCCTGAAATACCAAGTAGTTTTTTAGCTAGCAGGGACACTCTACTTTGACAAAAACTTGAACTTTAAAGCTTAATTTTTCGCAAACGGATCCCTGATTCGAAAAAAAGTTTTCACACAACTGCAATATTTTTGAACGGCCAATCCAACGTCAACCCACACTATTACCTGGAACCCCGCTTTTACCTGGAACCCTAAATTTTTTTTTCAATATTCTATTTTATCACTATGTCGACGTGATTAAAATGTATATGTATCATCATTACAGCTCATATACGGGGCTCATATACCACGGGGCTCGAGCCTACCCTGAATCAGGGCGATTAGGCCTTAGTCGACCACGCGGGCCCAGTGCGGGTTGGTCGACTTCACACACAACCTTCGAGTTTCTTCGCAGGCGTGTGTAGGTTTCCTCACGATGTTTTCCTTCACCGTTAAAGCAATCGGTAAGTATGTACGTAAGTTTTTGAAAAACTCATTGGTACATTGGCCGACCAGATTTGAACCCGGTACCTCTGGTTAGATGGACCGAGTCGTTACCGGTTGAGCCACCGACGCTTTGTATATGTATACTCATGATAAATTACAGCAGTCAGCAGTCCGTCCATCTGTCCGCGGTTAAGCTCAGAGTTAAACCGCGGACACAGACAGACGGACTTGGGAAAAATAAAAGGGGTTTTTTGTTGAGTACGGAACTCCAAAACGATTTTCACGCGGACAAACTAATTCAATGTAACAAAACTATTTAAGTAAATCAATATACTGATTTTCAGGAACCGATAAGACACCAAATATGGCTAGACTACATCACGTACGACTTTAGCAAGCCCTACAACGACACTTGCAGCACCAGTTTCCACGAGGACTGCCTGTACCTATCACTGTTCATGCCAGAGGAGCCCCAGGACCCACAGACCACCTTTCCCGTCTTGGTGTGGCTGCATGAACACTCCAACCTGCATGGACCAGACTTCTTTATTGACGATGGACTTTTAGTCGTTACTGTATCGTACAGAACTTCGATACTAGGCTTCCTAAACACTGAAGATGATTTTGCGAAGGGCAATATGGGAGCCAAGGATATAATTGCAGCTTTAAAATGGATAAGAGACAACATATTTTTCTTTAACGGAGATGTGAATAGGGTAACCGTAGCTGGTTGGGGAAACGCAGCTGTGTTGGTCGCGTCATTAATTTTATCAAATTCAGCTGAAGATTTGTTCACAAGAGTCATCATACAAAGCGGAAGTGCTTTGTCACCGGCTGATTACACAAATTATAACTTTGAGATCCTGAACAAATTGTATTGGAGAGTTCACGGATACAATGCAAAGTTCGATCGGGAAGCAATTTACGATACATTGAGCAGTGCTACGGTCGGCGAACTAAATTCATTAGCGGAGGCGCTCTTTGACAGCACAGAAGTTAGGAATAGTCAAAGGCTAATAAACTCATTCGGCCCTACAAAAGAGATTTTTAAAGGAGCCTTTATGAACAAACATCCTTTGGAAGTTTACGAGAGGAAAATGGCTAACAACAACGTGATTGTACTTATTGGATACACAAGTTTGGAGTCCCTTTATAAATTGGGGGGTTTCGTTAATAACAGAAAGCTTTTGAAGTATCTCAATTATAACTTTCAATACTTGCTCCCGTTTGAGGGGGAGAGGGACGAGTATAGATCAAAACGGTATAAGAGAATAGCGGAGAAAATACTGAATTTTTATTTTATTAATGGAACAATAGGAGAGCGAAGTCTACGTCGGTACGTAAAGTACGTTTCGGATCAGGTGATATACCCGATACTGCGGCAGGCGAGGCTACACGCGGCCGCGTCCTGTGCAAATGTTTACTTGTACAGATTCTCATTTAAAGGATCATTGAACGTGGGATGGGACCGTGTTCGAAATTTGAATTACTCAGGTGCCACAGCCGGGGATGAAATCTGCTACCTATTCAATTGCAAATCATTGAGCGGAGTTTATGGGAGCGGCGAGGCGGATGTTGAGAGACTATTCATTAAGAAAATTGTGAGGCTGTGGGCGAATTTCGCTAAATACGGGTAAGTCGACACTCTAACAGGCAGAGTATTAAGTTTCAGAAGGCTTTATTAAAACAAAACCTTTTCATCTTTTGCTTTTTACCCGATGGCCAAAAAGGAGGGTAATATTTTTCGGGTGTATGCATGTATGTGTTAAAGTATGTATGTCTGTTTCGTTTGGTGAGCCGGTAGCCTAAACGGTTTGATGGATTTTGGAGTGCGTGTTCTTGTTAGATGCGTCTTGAACCCGAAAGTGACTAGGGTAAAATTCGACCCCAATCCCCCAAAACAGAGGGGTAATATTTTTATGCAGTCGGGTATTTAATTTTTTTTATTCACAAATAGTAGCCATCTTCATCTCACCTGATGGTAAGTGACGATAATGCCGATAGTTTTATTCTTTCGTACTTTTAGCACAACAAATACAACAGTTACAGATTTCTTTCTCTTTTGAAAGGTAAAAAAAACACATCGACTTATAGAGCACAAGCTCAAGCTATTTAATTCTATAATACATAAATATACTTCATCATATCAGCTTATATAAGTCCTTACCGAGGGGCTCGAGCATACCCTGAATTAGGGCGATCGGGCCTTAGTCGACCACGCGGGCCCAGTGCGGGTTGGTCGACTTCACAAACAACCTGCGAGTTTCTTCGCAGGCGTGTGCAGGTTCCCTCACGATGTTTTCCTTCACCGTAAGAGCGTCGAATAAACGTACATATGAAATGGAAATTTGAAATCACATTGGTGCGTGGCGGGATTCGAACCACGACCTCCCGGACACGAGGCGGCGGCCCTAGCCGTTACGCCACCGATATACTTAAGTAAAAAAATATATTACCCGTCAAAACAACAAACATATAAAAACAGAAACGTTAAGACAAATACATCAAACACTCTCTTAACGGAATTTCCTTTTTTTTTCAGGAGTCCGACACCTGAATCATACGACGATGTTTTAGTAGAACTGAAGTGGGACCCTCTTGTTGGTGACAGGGGGCTGAAAGGAATGAGTTTGGGCAAAAAGTTCAAGATGGTTGACATACCGGAAGAGACAAGAGTAAGGTTCTGGGATGGACTGAAAAGTGAATTCTTTCCAGTTAAGTTTTGTAGAGACGAATTGTGACAAATTGTGACAAATTGTGCCTTACTAGAGGCCCAGTCTAAAGGATCCACAAAATTGTGAAACAGAGATTGGACAGGACAATCGTGCGGGGTCGAGTGGCGAGTCGGGAAGGTCACCATTCGTACAATAGGCTAGTTGACAGCCAGTCATTTGAGTCACTTTTATCATCTGTCAAAAGAAAAATTTCGTTCTAATTTCTAGGTACGCGTGACGTCATAGTTTTTAGTGTCATTGATGTAATAATTTTGTGGCTTGGTTCAATTTAAAATTAAAGACGCAGGGCAAAACAAAATGAGTGAGATTTTTTTAAAATTTCATTGGGAGAGATTTTTTTAATGCAATTTAGAAATTTTACTATTGTAAACTTTGTTTTTTAATCCACTATTGATAGGCCCTTGGCATCATCACACCTGATGGTAAGTGACGATGATACTGAAGATGGAAGCGAGCTTACCAAGATTTCCCAACGCAATCTGGCTATCTTATCTTTAAGCCGGAACACATCAATGCTGTTAACGCTGATGTTTGGCGGCAAGGCTGAGATAAGGTGGCGGTAGCTAGCCAGAGGCAAGCTATAAAAATGCCCTACCACCAACCAAACCGAGTCTTACAAAGTTGACCCTGGTTGACCCACTAAACAAAATTCTGTGTGTGTGTAAGCGTGTGTGTCGCTGAAAGTCACTGGATGAGGGCAGCACAGGACCGGTCGTTGTGGAAATCCTTGGTGGAGGTTTCTTGTTCAGCAGTGGACGTCTTTCGGCTGATATGATAAAGATCCTCAGCAGTTTTTTTTTATCTCGATTTTTATGGTTGCCACCATCACTTTAAACAAATATGTCTAACTGATTCACTAAAACTTTGTACGTAACAAAAAATAAAACACAGGTTTCTACCTAGTTTAGGAGTTAAGGTTTACAGTCTTTGTAATCTTTCTCTAGTACAATAAAGATTTATTTATTTATTTATTTTAATTACAACTTTATACTACACTATGAAGTTCACTAGAGCGTCGGTGGCGTTACGTTTAGGGCCACTATCTGCTCTCCAGGAGGTCGTGCTTCTTGTCCTGCCACGTTCCAATGTGTTTTTGAACTTGATTTCGAGTACGTTTATCCGACGCTCTTACGGTGAAGGAAAACATCGTAAGGAAACTTGCACACGCCTGCGAAGAAACTCGAAAGTTGTGTGTGAAGTGAACCAACCCGCACTGGGTCGCTAATGTCGATCGCGCTAATTCAGGGTGGGCTGGAGCCTCTCGGTGGGGACATATATGAATTAATCACATACAAATCCAGATTCCAGGTTCTTTGTTATTTTTTCTTAAAAGTATATCTAACAATTGTAATGAAACTTTGTGAGTTACTACATTTTAATAAGGGCTACTACTACACAGGGTAGTTCATTACTGCAGGAAAAAACATTCTGGTAAGTACCTCATTTAGAAATCCACATTACTCGAAAATTTTTCATCAATTCTGATACACCTCTTCTGTTTGCTACTAGGTATTTTTCTGTATGCCAGACATTGACGACTACGCAAGAAAGTATGTACAGCGTGGCTGTACTTTTTTTATTTACTAGGAATTTAGAAAGTGGAAAAGTAAGCCGCACGGTGCCGTAAAAGCAACTTTGCACACGTTAACTTTGGCAAATAAAATATAAAATTAAAGTTTAATTCGTAAACATATATATATACATATATATGCTCAGCGCCACAGTTCGTACGAGCGTATGCATGCGGACTCGATTTTTTTTATGTAGGAAACGACTACTAATAATTAGGGTGTTATATGCATTTTATTTAAGGTTTAATTTGTGATTAGTGTGATATTGTTTTTAGGACTGATTAATATTTTATACAGTAATTTTTATATTTTCCATTCAGTAAAATTATTTAAAATTGTTCCACCTTACTAATTATTTTTTTAAATAAAAATAAATTTCTTCGACCAATATAACACCTA
The DNA here is from genome assembly GCA_947284805.1 of Coleophora flavipennella. Taxonomy (NCBI): domain Eukaryota; kingdom Metazoa; phylum Arthropoda; class Insecta; order Lepidoptera; family Coleophoridae; genus Coleophora; species Coleophora flavipennella. Next base: position 10,211,811 of record OX369265.1, on the reverse strand, counting down.
TGGACCGGCGATTTTTTGCTTCTTGGATTTCAGCAAAGTATTGTAGATATTGTATTGGTAGAATCAACAGTTTGCAGTTACTGTATGCGCCAGTCAGACTGTGTTTATAGGCTCTTAGCTTTAATTACATCCAACCAGTAATCACCGTTCGTTTGTGGTCACCATAAAAGAGCTTTTACTTCACTTGGCCAATAAAACTGCCATTAGCTGATTGCTCGAGCTAATTAATCGAAGGCTTTACGGCGGGAACTGATAGATTGGTTTGGCTCTGCGTCGAAATTAATTTTCCATTTTATTACGCCGTCAGAAAATCGGGCATATTTTTATTACGTTTTTATTAGGTTCACATGTATGTTTGAATGTATGTTTGTACTCGATTTTGACCCACTTTAAACGGACAGATTTAATTCAAACTGTACATTTATCAAGAATCAGTGACAATACAGTAATTTCATAAGTTTATCTTATTATCCTGAACTTAAAATTAAATAATAAATATAGTTTAAAAAAACTAAAAACACGCTTTTAAAGCACATCAAACTAAAAAGTGAAAAATAATTATTAATATAAGCTAAAAACAATAAAGAACGAAAAATACTAGTATTATTGTGAAAAAAGCGTGGGCTGCTCGATATACCAAAAATATGGCACAAAGCGCCAATATATTTTTTTTGAGTCAGGTTTACGAGATTGAAAAATTATGTTCTATAACTTACCTCTCGAATAGCCAACAAAACTCAAGTTTCCATTAAAAGTTGACGCATCAGCAGATAGTTTTGTATGAGAATTTAAAGATTTTTTGCGATCCCACCTATCTTGTAGAGCAAAAGCTTGTTGTGGACAGCACTAGCCCGCATAGCGCCCATCTCTATACGCGCCCTCGTTCGGGCGACAGCGACTTCCAGTGCGTGGTTACCACTGGAGAATTTTACTACCTTAACGGACATCTATTCTACGAGCTATGTGCCCCGCTCAACGCCACTTATGTTTATCAATTCTGAGAGATACATTGGTTACTTTGGCAGGACCGGTCGTCGTTGAAATCCTTGTCCAGCAGTGGAAGTCTTTCGGCTGATAGTTGATGAAATCGTGTGCAGATAAGATAGACTGTACACTCATTTGCACGTGACGATTGTCAGTTGTGAAGAACCATAAATATTAGGCTTGTGTAGTTTTTTAATGTATTTGTTCTTAAGTACCTACTTAATTTAATTTTGTTTGAATAATCGAAAATATATTTTAGATATTAAGGAATGTACATTTGTTTGAATAATCAAAAATATACACTTTATAATTTTACCTACATATCGAAGAATTCGAAGATATCCGTCAAATGTTAGTATTATTTTATGGATAGTTAGTATTACGAACGTTTTACTTTTAAGCGACTAAGGAGCGAGCGTAGCGAGAGACGAAGGAGTGAAGAAGGTATTCTGATGGCAAAAAAAATAGAAGTTTCTATTTTGAAAGGAATATCTTGCCAACTTTACCAACAGTCCCAGGGTGGTGTCGGGTTTCTTGTCCTCAAGTCCCTGATTAACAATGTGGTCCAAATCGTGAGCGTTTCGATAAGGGTAGAATACCTTATACTCAGAATCACCAAACGGTATTCGATGAAGGTCATACAGGTATACGCGCTGACAACGGAACACTCCGACGACGAGGTAGAGACTATGTATGAGGACATCTCTACAGCCTTACATAGCACCAGAACCCATTATACCGTTGTTATGGGAGACTTTCACGCGAAACTGGGCAAACGAAGCGATGGTGAGCTGAGAGTGGGGCAATTTGGATATGGAGTAAGAAATGCACGTGGCCAGATGCTGGCCGACTTTATGGAGAAGGAGAGCCTCTTTATGATTAACTCCTTCTTCAAAAAGTCAAAACAGCGGAAGTGGACATGGTTGCATCCCAATGGCGTAACGAAGAACGAGACAGACTTCATATTGTCGACAAGGAAGCAAATATTCAATGATGTCTCCGTGATCAATTCAGTCAAAACAGGTAGCGATCACCGGATGGTCAGAGGGTTCCTTACCACTACACCTCTCTACACAACTATGACAATGATACTCGTACCTATTCACATGACAAACAAAAGACACAAACGCGAGCAACAGAAAAATACTACTAGCGCTATCTAGTGGTGTTTTAGTGAACTATTTTCCGTAAGTGAACGTATTATTTTAAGTTTGCCACTTTATTTTCAATTGATAGAATTCTTATAGGTTTTCCTGTAATCTACAAGCAATGAACTACATTTTGTATTTTTTTCAAAATTTTGGGCTCTGTAGTTTTGGAGATCAATGGTCAATATTAAGATAAGATAAGATAATATTTATTCGACAAAAATACACACAGAAAACATAAAATAACAAAAAAGGTATAAATAACACAAAGTAAAAGTAGAAAAATATGAGTAGGATACAGTTGGATATTCGTCTTCTTTCATGAATAAAATCAAAACTGTTTACTTTAAAATAATAACATAAATACATTTGAAATCCTCATAACGAGCCCTTTCATATAATATGTGACACATTAAGGCTTGCAAAACTTTTTTATAAATTTCCTCATTTTCCCCCAGAAAATGACCCTTATTTTGAAAAAATATTTATTTACTTTGCACATCTGTTTTTGGGTCATAGGATTACACCTACCTACCAAATTTCACATAATTTGGTCCAGTAAATTCGGAGCACATTGGCTGTGACTGACGGACGGACTGACAGACAGACAGACACACGAGTGGTCCTAAAAGGGTTCCGTTTTTTTGTTGTACGGATATCTAAAAAAATATGTATGTATGCAACTACATTTTTTTTTTATTCACAATTGGTAAGCCCTTGGCATCATCTCACCTGATGGTAAGTGACGATGATGCCGAAGATGGAAGCGGGCTTACCAAGATTCTCCAACGCAATGGAGAACTGGCTATCTTATCTTCAAGCCGGAACACATCAATGTTGTTAACACTGATGTTTGGCGGCAAGACTTAGATAAGATGGTGGTAGCTAGCCAGGAGGGCTTAGAAAATGCCCTACCACCAACCAAACCGAGTCTTACAAATTGACCCCACCGGGAATCGAACCCGCGACCTCCTGGTGTGAAGCGAATGGGCTAACCATTACGCCACGGAGGCGGTCATACCTCATTAGTTGACATTTAATCGGAACGCCAGACGCGTCACTCGCGCTTTCATTACAGTAAGCTGATTATTAACAGTTTCCATATTTCTAAGAGTTTTAAAGGTTAGACCGCACTAGGCTTTTGACCGCCTCCGTAGCTCAGAGGCAAAGTTCACTGGCTTTACACAGGAGGTCGCGGGTTCGATTCCCGGCGGGGTCAATTGTAAGACTCGGTTTGGCTGGTGGTAGGGCATTTTCTAAGCCCGCCTGGCTAGCTACCACCATCTTATCTAAGTCTTGCCGCCAAATATCAATGTTGATATCATTGGTGTGTTCCGGCATGAAGATAAGATAGCAAGTTCCCCATTGCGTTGGGGAATCTTGGTAAGCCCGCTTCCATCTTCGGCAACATCGTCACTTACCACCAGGTGAGATGTTGTCATCATCATCATCATATCAGCTCATATACGTCCCCAACGAGGGGCTCGAGCCTACCCTGAATTAGGGCGATCAGGCCTTAGTCGACCACGCGGGCCCAGTGCGGGTTGGTGAGATGTTGTCAAGGGATTACCAATTGTGAATAAAAAAAAAAAGGAGGCGTAACTACGCGATGCGGCCAATTATTCTTTATATGAAATTGTATGAGATAGAACACATTACGTGGCAGCGGAACTACGCGTCACGGCACTGCGCGACAAAGTTGACCAACATAGCAAATATGACGCGCTGTGGCGCGTCGCGTAGTTCCGCTGCCGCGCAGTGCGGTATAGCAAGCGGCGCGACACTACAAGATATTCATGTTTTTCTATATGCGGCTTCATAGTTTGTAACAACTTTTCGAGTTTATGTTGAGACACTCTTAAGTAAGTATGGAATGTTTTCAGATCCATTTTAAGCCGTGGTAAAAGTGTGAAAAGTGTCGGTGGCTCAACCGGTAACGACTCGGTTCTTCTAACCAGAGGTACCGGGATCAAATCTGGACGGCCAATGTACCAATGAGTTTTTCAAAACTTACGTACATATACTTACCGATTGCTTTAACGGTGAAGGAAAAACATCGTGAGGAAACCTGCACACGCCTGCGAAGAAACTCGAAGGTTGTGTGTGAAGTCGACCAACCCGCACTGGGCCCGCGTGGTCGACTAAGGCCTGATCGCCCTAATTCTGGGTAGGCTCGAGCCCCTCGGTGGGGACGTATATGAGCTGATATGATGAAAAGTGTGTGATATTCTCTTTCTTAACATTGTGATTTTGGAATGCCATGCACCCATATTCTTCGCTTCATTTTTGCTTGCTCTTACTCTAACTTTTCTTCTTCCTCACATAGCAAAGAAACTATTATAACTATTATATTCCATCTTGCTCGAATGCTGCTGAACTACTGAAAGGCAACATTTGTCGCGCTGCTGCAGTAATAGTGCGGTATCAAGACTTTTTTTTTATTGACCGAGCGAGCTCCGTTTCAGCTTCGGCAAAAACGCTTTCGCATACCCAGAGGATGTCCGGCTGGTCGCATTTCTCAACCGATTCTCGTGAAATTTTGTTAGCAGTTTTGACAGTTACATGGATTTTATTTTGGCAATTCAGTTTTTAAATAAATATGTAAGTGGGTTTGTCACTCCTTCTGTTTGTGAATTATTGTGTTGCAACGGATTGCTATTGGAGGACAGATAAATCTTACCATCGAGCTGAGGGTTTCATTTCCTTGATTTATTATACCCCTACACTAAACCACATATCCTTAAACGCTAAATATATGTGTGCGTCCGGCCGATGCTCTAGTGCCTTAACTGCCGGACCGATTTGTATAAAATTTGGGTTTGGGAAGTAATATATTCATATCTACAGCAGTTTTTTTTCAAATTTTCCTATCTGGATTTTTAAAGTTTGCTATCTAGAAGGATAGTTAATTATTCCAGGGAAAAACTTGAATAAGGTATCTCCTAAACAAACCTAAATTATTTGTAAACGAGTCCAAACAGGTGGCCGTTGGGGCAGTAAAGTTCTCGAGTGGCGACCGCGCATCGGAAAACGTAGCGTAGGTAGGCCTCCCACTCGGTGGACCGATGACTTGGTAAAGGCCGCGGGAAGCCGCTGGATGCGGGCAGCGCAGAACCGGTCGTCATGGAAATCCTTGGGGGAGGCCTGTGTCCAGCGGTGGACGTCTATCGGCTGATATGATGATGATGATGAGTCCAACCAAACTCGATGTTATTACACTAATAACATCCAGTTTCGGCTCGTTTGATTTGTCTTGACTTGAAGATAAAAACTTGTACCTAAAAGTGTGTAGGTTTAGAAATAAAATAAAATAAATATTTTCTTTGGGGAGCCACAACGACAGTTTTCGAGAAGGTTCTCTCGAAGGAATGTTTGTTTAATTTTAAATTAATCAGAATTATTAAATTAGTTGGCACATCAATGACACTGAAAAAGTATGACGACACGCCTTGCTATTTTAAACATTTATAGAAAAAAATCCCTTTATGATCTATGTAAAAATTAACTAAAATTATTCACACTGTGTTTTTTTAACTTTTTTAAAACTTATTCGACTACTAGTACCTACATGTCGACTTCTAAAGATAAAAATATAGTTAAAAAAACTAAAAAAACACGCTCGACGCTGGGTTGCTCGATAAACGTCAAATATGGCACAAAGCGCCCCACGCGTTTTTCACAATAATACTAGTAGTAGCGTCGGTGGCTCAACCGGTAACGACTCGGTCCATCTAACCAGAGGTACCGGGTTCAAATCTGGACGGCCAATGTACCAATGAGTTTTTCAAAAACTTACGTACATATACTTACCGATTGCTTTAACGGTGAAGGAAAAAATCGTGAGGAAACCTGCACACGCCTGCGAAGAAACGCAAAGGTTGTGAGTGAAGTCGACCAACCCGCACTGGGCCCGCGTGGTCGACTAAGTCCTAATCGCTCTGATTCAGGGTAGGCTCGAGCCCCTCGGTGGGGACGTATATGAGCTGTTATAATAATAATACTAGTATTTTTCGTTCATTATTGTTTTCAGCTTACATTAAGAATTATTTTTCACTTTTTAGTTTGATGTGCTTTGAAAGCATGTTTTTTGGCTTTTTAAACTATATTTATTTTCCAACTTTTAGTTCAGGATAATGAGATAAACTTATGAAATTATTATGTTGTCTCTGATTCTTGATAAATGTATAAAGTTTGATTTAAATCTGTCCGTTTAAAGTAGGTCAAAATCGAGTGCAAAGGAGTCGCTTACAAACATACATACATACATACAGGTGAAGCTAATGTAAGCGAGTTAAATAAGTTATACGAAAAATATCTTTTATTTTTGTTCAAGGTTACATGAGTTCTTAGCCAGCCATTATCGGGCTGTATATTTATGGGTCGTGCATTATTGGGACTCATTAATTGATGTTTAGAAATTCAAAAAAACTTTCGGAAAACCTAGAAACCTTTAGGTACAAGCTTTTACTTGAATTTATTTAAATTATTTCGTATTTTTCTCAGCAAACCCTTTCATTTAATACTCATATCATGGGGGTAAATAAAAAATAACTATTCCGCCATCTTTGCTAGGCCGCCATATTGGATTTAGAATGACGTCACACAGTTAACCATGCATTGTCATCCAAACTGAACGTGTGTACAAACTTTCAGCTCAATCCGTTAAAGATATCTGCTTCAAAATTGAGTTGCAAGATTCCACCCGAACAAACATACATACATTGCAAGTTAAATAAAGCATGTAAAAATAGACGACGGTTGTCCTTTTCAAGTCACTCAAGGAAAATTGTATATACCTACTTACGATATGACTGTTCTGCTAGTTGGGCTGTTCTAACCACGCCACAGCTATAAATCATCGTCTTCGTAATCCATTGAAACCAAAAGGTCGATTGGTGTTCCAAAATGTTTTGTCTCGCATTAATTATTCGCTAACAAAGCAACGCATATGTTATCAGGTTTAAGGTTTTCCAAACAAGGTGTCATTACCGTTTTTATTAAACTGTTATGTCTTGTATATGAGTAAGTTTTTAAAGTGGGCGAGCAAACAGTAATAAATTCAGTAGCCTGGCCCGGAGGGAATTTTGCAGTTCTGCTCATCGAAATTGAAACAAGGCGAGCGAGCGTTTATTGAAACTGGTAAAGAAATAAACGCTAAAAAACCGCCCAAGTGCTAGTTGGATTCGCGCACGAAGGGTTCCGCACCATTATCTATAATAAATGACGTATTAAAAAAAACTACTTACTAGATCTCGTTGAAACCAATTTTCGGTGGAAGTTCGTTTTTTTTAGTTTTATTATTCTCTTATTTTAAAAATTACGGGGGGCGGGTTACACATTTTAGCACTTTGGAAGTGTCTCCCGCGCAAACTATTCGGTTTGGAAAAAAATGATATTAGAAACCATATCATTTTTGGAGACCTGTCCATAGAAACCCCACACGTATGGGTTTGATGCAAAAAAATTTTTGAGTTTCAGTTCTAAGTTTATGGAACCCCCAAAATTATTCTGTTTTTTTTCTTTTTTTGTGTCAAAATCTTAATGCGGTTCACAGAATACATCTACTTACCAAGTTTCAACAGTATATAGTTCTTATAGTTTCGGAAAAAAGTGGCTGTGACATACGGACGGACAGACAGACAGACATGACGAATCCATAAGGGTTGCGTTTTTTGCCATTTGGCTACAGAACCCTAAAAAAGTGAAGAACAACCGACTTCATTTATAAAATTGCGGTGTTAAACAAACGACGTGTTTTTTCAGTGATTGGTACACAGAGTTAACAGTCCCTAACTTGAAGATTACTAAACCGATTTTGATGAAACTAGCACTGTTCCCTAAGTTGAAAAGTGCATAATCTAATAAAAAACTAATTATTTAATTTTAATTTCTATTTAAGGAAGAAATAGAAATTTAGCGCACCTGTTTACAAGCCCACCTACATAGACTATAATACACTAATATTGTGAAATTCCAACAATATAATATACGAGTACATACCTACGGATCGAATTGATAAACTCCTTATTTGAAGTTGGTAATTAATGGTAAAATAATGGTGCAAGGGAAAATAAAAAAAATGGTTTTTATCTGTTGAGCGGTTATTTTGACAACCAATGCAAAATTGTTAAATATTCCACTCCGCTTGTTTTTACCCGACTACGTCACAAAAGGAGGATTATGTGCTTGGAAGTCATACATGTACATATGTATTGATATACTTCTGTTCCTTCCTAAAAGTCCTAAACGACTACACCCAACACTAAAAAACAAAAATAGTTACAAATGTATCGAGTGTGGTATCGAATTTAAGGTTTCAAAATTAAATACACATTTCCAAAAATATCTATCATATATTAAAAGCTCTTTTAATTTTTAGAAAGTACTGGCAATCAAATGTTATGTGTAATTTTTTTTGAAAATCGAAGATAAAAATATTGAATTACAGACATTTAAGTGACTACTTTTGTAATTTCGTAAACAATGGAAACAAACAAGTTTCGCGTGTTTATAAAACATTGTTTTTAATGAGAAAAAATACCGTTCAAGCGCAGCAGTGGCTTATAAAAGTGTAATTCGGAATCTGTTCCGTCTAAACCAACCATTTGTCGGTAGTATGCCGATTTCAAACGCGGTCGTTTGGACACAAATGATGCTGAACGCTCTGGTCATCCAAATGAAGCAGTGACTGAACAAAAAATTAACCAAGTCCTAAAAATCGTGAAAGAAGATCGGATCGTGCCGCGATTGCTAACAATTGATCAAGAGCAACAATGTATTAATGATTCAGAGCGATGTTTGGCACTATTTAATATAAATTAAAAAGGATTTTTGACCATTTTTCACTATTTCACTCCTGAATTCAATCGGCAGTCAGCAGAGTGGAGAGCGGCCGGTGAAAGCCGTCCGAAGCGACCTAAGATACAAAAATCTGCCGGCAAGGTTATGGCCTCTTATTTTGGGATACACATGGAATACTGTTTATCGACTAGCTTGATAAAGGGAAAAATATAAACAGCAAATATTACATGAGATTATTGGAACGATCAAAGTATGAAATCGCGGAAAAACGGCCTTCAGATAAAGAAAAAAAAGTGATATTTCACTTGGACAATACGCCATGTTACAAATCCATGGTAACGATGGCGAAACAAAATGAATTGGGCTTCGAATTACCTCCCCATACACCATATTCTCCAGATCTGGCCCCCAGTGATTACTGGCTGTTTGCAGACATAAAGAAAATGCTCCAGGGCAAGAAATTTGATTCAAAAGTAATCGCAGCAACGGTGGCTTATTTTGAAGCCAAAGATAAATCGTTCTACACACATGGAATAGAAAAGTTAGAAAAGCGTTGGAGAGACTGTATTGTAGTTGAAGGAGAGTACGATGATGAATAAAAAATAATTATATAAAAAAACTTTTTTTTTGTGTTTAGGCTCGGGACTTATTGAACGATGTGTTATAAAAGAAAGTCGTGTTAGTTACACCATTATAACACTACACTCCACTCCACTCCACTCCACTACACTACCCTACACTACACTACACTACACACTACACTACCCTACTCTACCCTATCCTGCCTTACCCTACGCTAAAACCTTCTCCTTACAATAACGAACTCAACAAAAAAAGAATTAACGAGTTATAATTTATAACTCAAGAACGGCTGGACCGATTTCGATAATTATTTTTTTGTTGAGTTCGTTATTGTCAGAAGACGGTTTTAGGGTAGGGTAGGGTAGGATAGGGTAGAGTAGGGTAGTGTAGTGTGTAGTGTAGGGTAGTGTAGTGTAGAGTAGTGGAGTGGGGTGGAGTGGAGTGGAGTGTAGTGTAGTGTAGTGGAGTGGAGCGGAGTGGAGTGGATTGGAGTAGAGTGGAGTGGAGGGTAGGGTAGGGTAGGGTAAGGCAGGGTAGGGTATTGTAGGGTAGTGTAGTGTAGGGTAGGGTAGGGTAGGGTAGGGTAGGGTAGGGAAGGGTAGTGTAGTGTAGTGGAGTAGAGGGTAGGGTATGGTAGTGTAGTGTAGTGTAGTGTAGGGAAGGGTAGGGTAGAGTAGTGTAGGGTAGTGTAGGGTAGGGTAGGGTAGTGTAGTGTAGTGTAAGGTGGAACGAAGTTCGCCGGAACACCTAGTGAACTTATAAATACGTATAATATCGTAACATTAATGTTTTACGAATGTGGGTTGTCGGTCAGAACAAAATCTAGTTTTATAGGTTTTGTTTTTAGGGTTCCGTAGTGAACAAGGAACCCTTAAAGTTTCGCCATGTCTGCCCGTCTATCTGTCTGTCCGCGGCTTAGTTCAGAGACTATTAGAAATAGAATTCTGTAATTTGGCATGGGTATACATATTAATTACGCCGACAATACACTATAAAATCATAGTAAAATCTTGAAATAAAATTTAGGGTACAAGAAGGGAATTTCTGTCACTTTCTTCCGGCAGAATAACCTTAAAACAACCCTTCTATATCCTGAGGTAGCCACATATTGCTACTATACCCTTCTCAATTCACTTACAAAGTTATTTATGGCCGCTATACCAAGCATTCAATTAGAAGAAGCAGCTTTCAGGCAAAAAAAGAACAAGAATTATTATTTATAACGTAGCGTCTTCCAGACAATTTTGTGTCGGTCTGGCGGATTTGGGCTCTTATGAGCTAGGAATATATGGTTGCACAGTACGAAGGCATAACGCACAGTAAGGTACCTACGTTATTATCTTCTTTTTTTTTGCGAAAGACGCTTTTAAAGTATATGAATTTCGAGACTAATATACAGGTGGCTTTTGATTCGCCAAAAAGTGGCATCTTACGCCACTTGTAAAACTAAACCTTTTCCAGAGAAAAATCCCCATACAAAGTTTACAAATTAACTGACAAATCAAATCACTTAGTAAATAATGCACTTTATTTTTCAAACATTGATGTGTTCCGGCATGAAGATAAGATAGCCAGTTCTCCATTGCGTTAGGGAATCTTGGTAAGCTCGCTTCCATCTTCGGCATCATCGTCACTTACCATCAGGTGAGATGATGCCAAGGGCTTACCAATTGTGAATAACAAAAAGCTTTTATTTAACTTGCAATGTATGTATGTTTTTTCGGGTGGAATCTTGTAACTCAATTTTAAAGCAGATATCTTCAACCGATTGAGCTGGAATTTTGTATACACGTTCAGTTTGGATGACAATGCATGGTTAACTGTGTGACGTTATAAATCTAAGTTGACGGCACAACCAAGATGGCGGACTAGTTATTTTTAATTTACTCCTACAATATGAAAACAACTATCAAACTATCAAATGAAATACATCCCGCTGTCACATCAACGGACGGACAGACAGCGGAGGCTTAGTAATACGGTCCCGTTGGTATCATTGGATTAAGAAACCCTAAAAAGTTTCAGTGATTGGGACAACACTTTTGTTACACCCTGTAGTTATAGGAACTAACTGAGAAAAATTCTGCTCCTGCTCCTGTCGGGAATGCTGAGTCTAGCGGTTAAGAGGAGACAGCGTAACGTGACGTAAAATGCGGAACATAACATGACATACTCGTAGGAACCGAGGGGTACAGTCAATAGCTAAAATTATTGTACTACGTTACTTTGAGTATAGAACCGTAAAAATCTTTAGTTAGTAGGACTAGAGTTATTAAAACGCTGTAGTTATAACTGAGAAAAATTCTACTCCTATCGGGAATGCTGAGTCTAGCGGTTAAGAGGAGACAGCGTAGCGTGACGTAAAATGCGGAACATAACATAACATACTCTTAGGAGTCGAGGGGTACAGTCAATGGCTAAAATTATTGTACCACGTTCTCTTGGGTACGGCAACCTAAAAATCTTCAGTTAGTAGGACCACACTTTTACTACAGCCTGTAGAAAGAAAAATTGTGAGAAATTGCTGAGAAAAATTCTACTCCTGTTAGGAATGCTGAGTCTAGAGGCAACTAGAGGTTAAGAGTGACGTAAAATGTGGAACATAACGTAACGTACTCGTAGGCGCCGAGGGGTACAGTCAATGGCTAAAATTATCGTACTCAGTTCTCATAATATGAAGTGTGCGCGGGAAATTTGTTACAGGAGGGAATATACTGTACCCAAAGAAGACTGCTAGTAAAGCGCCAGGCATGGCTGCTCAACTTGCGGGTCATTTATTATAATTAAAAAAGAATATTTTCATTAAAAACAATTTCTGAAACATAAACATTCAATTGGGATGATGTCCGCATCAAAATAAATTGTAAGTAAATTATTAATCACTAAATTTCCTTCCAAATAAAATTTTAAAAAACCTGACTAGTTTTGTTATTCAAGTTTTCAATTTTTTATTAATTAAAATCACAAAATAAGTACAAAAATGACGCTGTAAAACTATGGCGTCACTTTAGGTGCTTCAAACATTTTTAAAAAAAATGTCGTTTTTGACAGATGAAACTCAAGTAGTTTATTGGCAAATAGAAGAGCATTGTACTACTATAACCACAAAATACTAACTACGTATAGTATACGTATATACTGCAATATAGTTTACGTCATTTACTGTAATTATTTCTTTTGTATTCCATTTGCAAATTAACGGTGAACTTGTAGGCTTAATAATAAACAACAATACTTAACGGTATTTCTTTGAGTGCTAATGCTAACAGAGGTGATATAAATAAAATTTGGTCAAATAGTCAAACAAACACAGATGTAATCACCCGCGAAGAACCAGAGTCGCTTCACAACCATAAGACTGACTGGGATGGATTCAGAACTTACCTAGAGAATAATCTAAATCTAAAAACACAACTAAAAACCGCTGAGGATGTGGAAGAAGCCTGCATTTACTTGACCAATTTAATCCAGAAAGCTTCATGGACTAATACTTCCATCCTTAATACCACACCGAAGGGCCCTAATCAACCCCTTAACATTAAACTAAAGATCCTCGAAAAGCGACGTCTCAGCAGAGTCTGGCATCAGTCTCGCCATCCTGTAGATCGATCTAGGCTTAACCGCGCCGCCAAAGACTTGAAAAATACACTCAAAGATATCGCAAACTCTGCTGTCAACTCAGATAGAATATGTCTCCCACGGGTAAACGCGACTATTCTCTGTGGAAAGCTACTAGAAGTCTGGACAAATCTCAACAACAACACCCACCGATCAGGACACAGTCGACGTGGGCAAGAAGTGACAAGGAAAAGGCTAATGCATTCGCTGCGCATCTCTCAAGCGTATTTACACCTAACGAGGGCAGCGACGTTGATGAAGAAGAGTTGGATGGCACACTGGAGCAGGATCTACAAATGTGCCTAACGATAGAACCTACTTCTCCTAAAGAAATTGCTAGAGTAATAAGGTCCCTGGACACGAATAAATCGCCCGGCTTTGACCTGATAACTTCCAAAATTTTAAAGGAATTGCCCAGAAAAGCAATTACTTTCGTAGCTTGTCTTTTTAATGCTATCCTAAAAACATCACACTTTCCTAGCATCTGGAAGGTTTCCCAAATCATCATGATTCAAAAGCCGGGGAAACCTGTTCACGAACCATCATCCTACAGACCAATTAGCCTCACTCCGGTGCTGTCTATACTCTGGGAAAGATTTTTTCTGGCTAGACTGACGACACACACGTCCGACTGTAAATTGACCCCGACCCACCAGTTTGGTTTTCGCAAATCCCACTCGACGATTGAACAGATGCATCGCGTCTACAGCACCATTCGCCAGTGCTTCGAATACAAGCAATACTGCTCTACGGCCCTTTTGGACGTCCACCAGGCCTTCGATCGTGTCTGGCACAAGGGTCTTTTGTATAAGATTAAAGCCAACCTTCCTCACTCGTTGTTCCTGATCATCAAGTCGTACCTCTCGGACAGAGTCTTTCAAATTAAGTTGGGGGATGCAAGATCTTCCCTACACCCAATAGAGGCTGGTGTCCCGCAGGGCTCGGTTTTAGGCCCAGTACTCTACAACATCTTTACTTCAGATTTACCCACTAATAGTGATGTAACTGTTGCAGGCGACAGCTAGCATAAAACTTTAAGTTGCTCTAAATGACACGTATCAATGGCTCCACAGGTGGCGTATCCGCACTAGTGCGCAGAAATCTAACCATATCACCTGTCCACAAGGCAACTGTCCCCCAGTTAAACTCGGTAAAGATACTTTGCCACACAGCGGTAGCGTGAAATACCTTGGTTTTCTCCTGGACCGACGTCTTACTTGGAAAGCACACATTAAATAGAAGCGAGATCTATTGAACTATAAACACAAAAATCTGCTCTGGCTGATGGGTCGTAACTCTGTGCTCTCGTTAGACAATAAACTCTTAATATATAACATCATCCTCAAACCAATATGGACTTACGGCATCTAGATCTGGGGCGTGGCCTGCAACAGCAATATAATCTGTCTCCAAAGGGCCCAGAATGGCATCCTCAGGAATATTGCCAACTCTCCATGGTTTGTCCGCAATGACGAAATCCATGAGTACCTCCAAGTACCAACCATAAGACAGGAAATATCAAAATACCAGAAATAATATGCTGAACGTCTATCCACCCACCCGAACCCCTTGGCTGCAAATCTGTTGGTCGGTGCCGGTGTAGCATCACGCCTCAAAAGAGCAAATATCTTCTAGCTAACGAAGGGCAGCAGTGACGCTGGCCACTGCGCCCCCAACGTCTTCATTTTTCTAAGCAAATGCTCATGGTCTGGAAGACTGATTGCAATTAAAATTGAAAAAAAAAAGTCACATAAATACTTTGCACAAAGTTCTATGTAAACTTTATAAACCTCTAGGTCTTTATTGATTAACTTTAATGCTGAATGTTTCAATATGACTGACATAAAAAATAAAGATTTGAGATGCCATGACATAAAAAAAAACCATAAATTTACCATCCAGGTCACTTCCCGCAGGACTGAACAAAATTTCATGGTCGTAAATACAGGACTATTATAGCAGTCTGTTCACTTCTACTTCAGGCTACTGAAGGCGTTTTTATAAGTGTAAAAAAACCTGGGCCTGTGTACCCCTGTCCTATACACTAGTCGCAAAATGTAGTAGTAACATGTGACACTAAACGTGAGCTTCATAAATTTACTATAAGAATGACAGCTGCGTCGGAATTTGTATCAGATTAGTAGGTGAAAATGACACAAAAAACCGATTTATTTATCTTTTATGAAAAGGTATAAAACATTAATATTTATGTGAAGCCTAGTGGCCAGTACCTGTCGTTCTATTAAGTTATAATACCCCTATTATCGGATCGGCCTGCATCAAAAATAAAATCTGAAATATGATTTCATAAAACCTTACTTTCCATGTCTAGCGTTATGTCCATGAACGTGTTATAACATTGTGTCCTGTTCACTCGATTCTTTGACTTTGTTTTTAGCTTCTACGCTGTATTGCAATTCTTTAAAATAAGCCCACCTAACTAGTGTATTGGGCAGCCCTGCAAGTTTTAGGGCAGGTTATAAATCGCAGCGGCATCGGGCAGCGACGACGCGACGATACAATTTATCGCCGGTAAAATACTATAATACACGACGGGGAGGTGTGGAGGTTCGGCAGTCTAAGATTTAGGTACTTATTATAAGTGAAATATAGTTTATTTTTAAGGGGGGGAATTTATTTTTAATACCCCCATTGTTCAGTATTTTTATCCCCTCACTTATAATTGAAAATACAAACCATTTTACGAAACAAATTTTAATTTTAAACGTCCAGCTATTTTATAAACTTTTTTTAAAAAACGATTTGCTGTGCCCGAAGTATTTTAATTGCATAACAAATAAAAGTTGAATATCCGCGCTTCTGGTTTGTAAAAAAAACTGGCCAAGTGCGAGTCAGAACCGCAAACATAAGGTTCCTTACCATCATAGTAAATGCCGCTAGTTTCTTCACGTTTAAAAAACAAATCACTTTTTTTGTGTGGAGACTTTCACTTTTTCCAGTTTTTAGTACCTAAGTATTTGTTGTTATAGCAGCAACAGAAATACATTTTTTACAATTGTTTTCATAAATTTCAACTGTCTAGCTATCACGGTTCACAGCCTGGTAACAGACGGACAGACGGACGAACAGCGAAGTAATAGTAGTAAAGTAGAATTAGTAGTAGTAGTAACAGGGTCCCGTTTTAACCCATTGGATACGGAACCCTAAATATAAGTGTCATTCATTTCACGCAAGCGTTACACAAATTCCTCTAACTATTAATATAAAATATAACATTTTAAATTCAAAATACCTATGTATTAATATAATTATAAATATAACATACATTAAGTGTCATTTAAAAAAATATAATAATAATACATAAAAAAACGACACTCAAACGACAAAAAAACGGTACTCGCATATGATGTGTAACATGTGACAAAATACTTATGAAATTAATTAATTATCGGGTCGTACATTCACGGGCCGACCCTTCGAATAGTAGTATGTCATCTTTGCCTTTGCCATCACACTAGGCGGCATGGCTATGACAACCTTAGTTTTCGAGAATTAAAAAACGTTCGCATTTCCTGTTACACATTTCCGTCCCATTTCACGAAATCACTCCCACAAATTGCAGGAAAGCGAGAGCAAAGATGTTACACATCAAAAAAACGAGACCTACAGTACTCGCATATGATGTGTAACAAATCACTGTTACACATTTCCGTCCCATTTCACGAAATCACTCCCACAAATTGCTCCTTTCCTAAGCGAGAGCAAAGCTCATTCGTCAGATCGAATGGCGCGCGCTTTCGCGACTTCCTGTTACACATTTCCGTCCCATGTTACACATTTCCGTCCAATTTCACGAAATCACTCCCACAAATTGCAGGAAAGCGAGAGCAAAGATGTTACACATCAAAAACCTTGTAATTTTTCTTAATCAAACATGGATGGACTTAACGTATGATGCCATAGTGACGTCCTGGTTGACAAATCCACCGCAAATCTCATTTTCTCAAACATTCTTGGAATTTTGAGCATTATTTTGACAACATTCTTCGGGATAAATCGAAATTGCTGTACTGGCCAAATACATGTGAGCAGCGGCCTACAAAAGTTGTATAAAAATCCATATCTGTCGTGTTTAGTGACCAAATAAATTACTACGGAAACTCATATCTCTCGTGTAATTTAAAAATGGAAATATATTTTACTCCAAAACATGGTAACCAAGGAGGTAACTTATCAAAGGTTTTATTTAAATTTCGAACTGACTTGCAAATAGAACGCTGTTTATTACAAAAAAAAAAAACAAATGAACACTTTGGCGCATGAAAAATTACTGTTGTACATTGTTCGTCATTGAATTTGAAAAATAATTATTGAAGTTTTAATTTCCGCGCATTATTTGAGAAAAGTACTATACAAGCCTTGGCCACAACTTTGCTGGCCTCTGCAGTAATGTACTATTTTTTTTATAAAATATACCGAATAACTAAAAAATTTTTAAACCTCTTAACGTCAAAATTGCTGCAGAAGTGGTTCTTTGAAATGTTTTTTTTAATTAAGTTTGGTAAAAACGCCGAATGAAACATTTTGTTTTAAAATATGGCTGAAATCATAAAAAAGTAGGTTTCTCAGTAAAATCGATCTTCTAACTGGCGGCTTATCAACTTTGTATAGGAGGAAGTCAGAAAATGTTTCTGCGAGTTCGGCAAAGTTGTAAAACAAAAAGTGCCAAGTTGCCAATTTTTACGCGAAAATTTAGATGATAGTTACGTAATGATTTAGATGAAGTTTGACATGAAGTTTGACACAAACGAAAAGAATTATCACATGGTATTAATTTCCACATGAGGAATTAAGCCAAACACTGCGAAAATTTTACTGTTAGTAACTTTAATCTCGTCAAACAGCTAAACAGATTTGAATGAAATTTGGCAGAAAAGAAGAGTATTTATAACCTGAATGAACACACCGAGTATCTCTGTTTTCTATAAAAAAATAGTTCCAAATCCCAAGAAGACGAGGCCGCGGGCGGCCGCTAGTAGATAAGATTAATTGTTTTGTTTGTTTTTCATGTTCCCGATTTTTTGGTTTACGGATGCTAGGAAAAATAGTGTCCATAATATCGCAGTTCGTTGAGTTGGTGGTATTTTTGTAGGAGAACCATTATTTAGAAAGGTACTGCTAACAAATTACCTAGACATACTGTCCATGAACGTGATAACACGTAATCTTACGTTGCGGTCAACGTATTCTATTCCTCCCTGGTCCAGTTACACACTTGTACTCGTAGGTATTTTTACTTTTCAGCAAAGTCTATTTTGGACTTTGGAGAACCCACTTTGTAAATTAATCAGGCAGATCATGAAATTCGACCCCATCGGGAATCGAACCTGCGACCTCCTGGTGTGAAGCGAATGAACTATCCATAAGGCGGTTAAAACTAGAGCTCTGCCTAGAGCTGTCTTCGGCTGGGTAGGGTTCGCAGCTGGAACTACGGCTCCCGCTGTTAGGACTAGGGTACTACGAGGTCGGGGGTAGCCCACCGCTCGCCTGCTGATGGATCTATTGTCCTCCTTAGGCTTGTCGGTCCCTCGACTGGATCAGAGACTCGTAGTCGTAGGTATGTGGTTAGTTGCAGGAGTTGGGCACTGTATGTTGCTTGGCAAGCACCTGCAGGTATCCAGGCGTTCTCCCCGCGCGCAACTAGTGTTGTCGTAGCCGGCCAAGTGGGCTCCAAAGTAAAAGCAACGCGGGGCACGTGAGTTGAACACAAGCTGTCCTGCTGGTTGGTTTAAACTTTTAAAGTACAAGCATTCGTCATTCCACAGTGTCGAAAATATCTGAATACATTCTAACTTATAAGTCGACAGAATGGCAAATCTTGAAGTGTATTTTCAAAGTATTTATTTTCAGCCTGGATAGCAAGCAGAGCTACGCTAGTATTGCTTCGGCTGATTTGACTGCTTCCCCAGAGGTCTTCGGTTCTTTAAATTTTAAGAGATTTAAAAGTTTTTACAATAGTGTGTGGTTTAATTACTCTAAAGGAGAATTTTTGATTACAAATACTAACATTATCCTTTAGCAACCTTTGAGCATACATAGGTGATGAGTTTAGGGCTTCAGTAGTCTTAAGTATACTATTTGTGAAAAAAGTTTCAAATATCATTGGCTACATCGGCATTCGAACTAATTTTACCTTTATAATATGTTCTTTACCTTGGTCTTGCTCAAATACGTCCGGTCTTGTTTTTATTTAGTCTCGGTCTTGGTCTTGCTTTTTCGCATCACTATTAAGGAAAAGTTTTTTGAAAATTCATTTTTATGGAGCACGGACAGATGTTTTTTTTAAACCTGACGTATTTGTATTTTTCATTTTTATTTTCATTTTTTTTACAGTTTGCACAGAACTCCAGAAATATCGTCTTTTACATCGATATGTCAATAAATTCACTGAAATTACTAGATTTAACTGTTTTCTTTTTGAGAGTTTTAGAATTCATACTAACCACCTAGAACTTTCCTCGAATTGCTCTTGAAAAGAATTTCCGTCTGACACTTCTTCACTCATTTTATAATATTTTCGATCAATGAAAAAGTAAACTGCACTTATACTGTCCAAAATACACTTATTTTCCACCAGAAACTCAATAACAATATTATAAAATGGCAAAGATTTTGAAATCAATATTTTTTGTAAACAAATCGGAGAATATTTTGTCGATAAAACAATCGTTTTCTGGGTGTGAAATTCATAGGGGGGGTTTTGCCGTAATCGCCACGCTTGGCAGGCGGGTTGGCGATCGCAGTTTGATTGCAGGTGTGTTGCAATGCACGGAAAGACGCTGCTGCCCATCCTCCGGTTTTAAGTCCCTTAGTCGCCTCTTACGACACCCATTGGAAGAGATGGGATGGTCCTATTCTTAGCCGGGAACCATACGGACAATGGGGCCGATGGGGTAGTAAAGTTCTCGAGTGGCGACCGCGCACCGGAAAACGTAGCGTAGGCAGGCCTCCCACGCGGTGGACCGATGATCTGGTGAAGGTCGCGGGAAGCCGATGGATGCGGGCAGCGCAGGACCGGTCGTCGTGGAAATCCTTGGGGGAGGCCTTTGTCCAGCAGTGGACGATTTGTGGCTGATATGATGATGATGATGAAACAATCGTCTTAAATACTGAGTCATATATGCGAGCTTGACATAACTTGTCAAGAGAATGATATCTCTAGTTGTGAGAGATGTGAAAACTCGAAAACCTACCATTCCTCCAACGCATAAAATGACCTATCAGCGAAAAAAAGTACTCAAAAGAAGTAAAAATATAGAAAAAAACCTGCACACGCTTGCGTAGAAACTCGAAGGTTGTGTGTGAAGTCGACCAACCCGCACTGGGCCCACGTGGTCGACTAAAGCCTGATCGCCCTAATTCAGGGTAGGCTTGAGCCCCTCGCTGAGGACGTATATGAGCTGATAAAATGAAGAAGATGCTGTAGAAGTAAGAATTGCGCATTTGGTCTTGATTTTGCACATTCAGTCTTTGTATAGGTCTTGTTCTTGTTCATTAAGTCTTGGTCTTGGTCTTGCTAGTCTAAGGATGGTCTTGGCCTTGGTCTTGGTCTTGCTTTTTCGCACGACCAAGACCGATTTTGCTTAT
This sequence comes from Coleophora flavipennella, assembly GCA_947284805.1. Classification (NCBI taxonomy): domain Eukaryota; kingdom Metazoa; phylum Arthropoda; class Insecta; order Lepidoptera; family Coleophoridae; genus Coleophora; species Coleophora flavipennella. Next base: position 10,191,070 of record OX369265.1, on the reverse strand, counting down.
CACTAAATGTTAGTGTAACGCGGTAACGCTGTTATTAAACCTTCTTCATTTCGATCTATTTCATCTATTTCTCATGTATTGGCAAATTACAACTTAATGGTCACAATTTTAATAATGTATGACATATGATTCAAAAATAAAAATTTTCCTATCCATCAATATTTTCCTCTCTAAACGCTATCAAAATAATTAAATACTTTATATGTCAAATAATTATCTAAAACCTGATTCTCGTTTTAAAAACCCATCTTGGGAAGGATACATTTATGTTTTTTTTGTGATTTGTGATTTAATTTGTAAGTTGAGTGTAATGTGTTCTTATTCTTAAGTATTTATTTATAGGTCTTATATTTCATTTATTATCTCAAAATAAATAATAATTGTATGCGCGTACGTATTTACCCACGCCCTACCTACCTTACCATACCTACGTCGTGCTACAATACGTCATCCATCATATCAGCCGAAAGACGTCCAATGCTGGACAAACGCCTTCCCCAAGGATTTTCACGACGACCGATCCTGCGCTGCCCGCATCCAGTGGCCTCCCGCGACCTTCACCAGGTCGTTGGTCTACCGTGTGGAAGGTCTGCCTACGCTATTTCCAGTGCGCGGTCGCCACTCAAGAACTTTACTACCCCAACGACCATCTGTTCTACGAGCTACGTACCCCGCCCACTGCCTCTTAAGTATAGCAATTCTGTGAGCTATTTCGGTTACTTTGGTTTTCCTACGGATCTCCTCATTTCTGATAAGATCGCGAAGAGAAAATTTCGAGGATAGCTCGTTCCATCGCCCTTCGAGTGACCTTAATATATGTTAATACTAGCTTTTGCCCGCGGCTTCGCCCGCGTGGACATAGCTTTAATGACTCTTTTTGAGGGTGAGTATTGCGCGAGCCGCAATCAGCTCGCAAGCGTGAACATGAGTTTTCTCCAGGTACCTCAGGAACTGTATCGGGCTATTCGGATTAGCAGTCTTTGTCACTTCCCACCCCCTCAACAAATTCTATACAAAAAATCACTTTAATCCGTTGCTCCGTTGCGACGCCACCGACGTGCGCTAGCGTAGAAAACAGTTGTCCCCAGATCCCTCGGGAACTATGTCAGGATATACTTATTAGTAAATTATGTCATTTTCCACCTCATCTCTGTGCTAAAAATCACACCAACCCATTTTTTCGTTACGATTTTAAATAACTTAACGAACGAAGAGTATTGTTTTAGTTTCCTCAGGAACTGCATCGGGCTATGATAATTTCTACAGATAAAAAGTAGACTATTTCATTTCCAGTGATACAGGCTACCTGCGTGCCAAATTTCATCAAGAGTGGTAGAGGTGTTGAAGTGTGAATAGGCAACAAACAAACAAACACATTTTCACATTAATAATATTAAGTAAGGATTTCTAAATCTTAAATAACATATAGAGCTTCGGTGGCAGAACGGTTACACTATCTCCAGTCCGGAAGGTCGTGGTTCGAATCCTGCCACTTACCAATATCTATACGAATATCGATTTCATACTGGTATGTACGTTTATCCGACGCTCTTACGGTAAGAAAAACATCGTTCTGCACACGCCTGCGAAAAAACTCGAAGCTTATGTGAGAAGTCAATCAACCCGCAATGGACCCGCGTGATCGTCTAAGGCCTGATCGCCCTAACTTATCAAAAAACTAATTTAAATCATTAAATCAATCTAGTATTAAAATTTCCTAAAAATATGAATATGGGTCAAATCCTCGAGTCGTATCAGCTCCAAAGGAGCCCATGACGCACTTCTCGTTGCCACGCTGAATGGCAATAGACAACCTTAGCAGCAGGTAGGACCTAACGTCACATCTCCTCTCTCGAAGGCGACGGCCAATCTCCTTTGTGAAGGCAAAGGCCTCTGAGGGTTCAGCAGCCGGTTTTCTCACAGACCAGCGGCACAAAGCAGTAATTTGCCTCCAAGACCGAGTACTTATTATGCTTCTTTCTCGCCGCAAATTGAGCAGCAGTACCGTACGGGTGAGGAGTGAGGCAGAAAAAGTGGCGTCTCAAAGCAGGCACGTTCCTCTCTGCCATAGCACCTGTTTCAGCCCTCCAGCCTTTTGCCATCACATCGACTAAAGCCCGGGGGCTGCATCAAAGATGGAATATTCCATCTGGCCGATACCAGTGCCCTCCGAGTGAGGTCATTGAAGAATTGGTGACGTGGGAATCTTCACAAACAACGACCGCAACTCAGTGAGTGATGGCCAATTGCCTCCACCGTGGACCCGCAAATATATTGATAAGGTTCACAGATATTGATATTGCAGGCGGAGAGCAACTGCCACACGCAAATAGTCGCCGTCAGAAGAGTTCCCATATCTGTGCCTCCTGTGAAAGATGCTAAAACTCAATTTATGTGTTTTAAATTTTTTTACACGATTGGAATCTGTAAAAAAATACCTATCTGTTCGTCTATAAAACACATCGCTACGTGCCATAGTTCCAGAGAGTTGTGTACAGTAGCGTATGCTGAAAAATACATAAAATTAATCCACTCAAAAGTATGAAGTAATATTTTAATGTTTTAATACAACTTAAGCGCGTTTTATTATCCCTGCAGTGCCATCTATTAACATTCTGCTGCTATGATTATAATGTGTGGTATGTGTAGCTAATATGTGGAAAAAAGTACTCTATTGTTATTATTGTAAGTATCGATAGATAATTTCCCACGGGACCTCTTTAGTTTTTCGGGATCAAAAATACCCGACTATACAATGATGGTCAAAACACCCCATCCCAATATAAATGTTTCATATTGTTACGTTGAGCCATTCTAAAGATACATTTTTTTTTCCATTCCTGCAGGAACCCTTATTTTTTTTGGGATTCACAATGTCCCAGTTTTAGTTCGCGATAAGGGTATCAACGTGTAAAATTTGATTGTAATAGGTCAAGCCACATTTGCGTGGTGAGCCATTCCATAAATGAATACTTTTGATTTTCCCACGGGAACTCTTGAATTTTCCGGGATAAAAAGTATCCTATATGTTAACCCGGGCTATAAGGAACCACCATACAAAATTTCATCAAAATCGGCCTGGTAGTTTTTGCGTGATGCGCGAACATACAGACAGACAGACAGACAGACAGACAGACAAAAATTCCAAAAGTTGTTGTTTTGGCCTCTGTATCGTTAGTAATGTCCACCGCAGTTATTATTTTCCAAAAATATTTCATGTACAGACACGGCCCCGTTACAGTTTTATTATATTAATAATAGAAAGAATAGATATGACGTAATATCCTCGAATCTAACCTCATGAAAGTATTTTGAAAATATTTACATCTAATATTAGGCTCGTACGCCGGCAACTATTCGGTTTGTAACGAGAAATCGCTCCGCGCAGCGCGAATACAAAGTGCTATGGTTATTAGTTAGTAATAATGGGGAATATGCATGATATTTTTTTGCTTTAATAAAAGCTCATTCATATAAGAAACGGTATACACAAAATATCTATTAATACAATAAAACTGTAACGGGGCCTTATCTGTATATGAAATATTTTTGGAAAATAATAACTGTGGTTGACATAAGTAACGATATAGAGGCCAAAACAACAACTTTTGGAATTTTTGTCTGTCTGTCTGTCTGTATGGTCGCGCATCACGCAAAAACTACCAGGCCGATTTTAATGAAATTTTGTATGATGGTTTCTTATAGTCCGGGTTAACATATAAGGTACTTTCAATCCAAGAAAATTCAAGAGTTCCCATGGAAAAATCAAAAGTAGGTATGCATCTCTAGAATGGGTCACCATGCAAATTTTGCTTGACCTATTGCAATTAAATTTTACACGTTGATACCTTATACTGCGAACTAAAACTGGGACATTGTGAATCCCAAAAATATCAGGGTGCAGGAATGCAAAAAAATAGTATCTTTAGAATGGCTCAACGTTACAATATGAAACCTTCCGATGTGCTTTTAAGGTGGCTTAGCTGCCAAAGCTTAGGAGGAGTTTAGTGGGTAGTGTGATCACAAAACAGATAGGTACAGAACTCAAGGTACATACAAGGTGCGCTCGAGCAACGCACACATAGACAACGCTCACGGACACGATATCTCGGACCGGTAGGACCACTGCGAGCGCGAGTGTCGTCTGCTTGAGACTCGCGTTTGTGAACTTTTTTGTGCAAAAATGGAGCAACAAAAAAAAGTTATTATAACTGTTCAGTGGACGGTTCTTTAATTTTAACATAAAACTGTGAATTCCCGATTTTTAAGCTACCAGTTGTTTCATAGAGGTAAGTAGGTATTTGCTTGTATTTCGATGGTTCGTTTTAACGTAGCATAGAACGGCTGGGTAGGTAGGTAAGCGCCCCGGCCCCCGGCTCCCGGCCCCGCGCCGAAAACGCGAACATGACTTTGTGGCCTTGTAATATTTTTACAATTTATATGTAGTAGGTATAAGCTGTGTAAGCCTTGTGGTCAATAATCTAACGAGAAAGATGTAACTGTAACTTAATCGCTTTTCTTTGTGTTCAAAAAACTTTATCCAATTTTATTATAATAATAATTGCGAAAAAATTATCTCGATGTCTTGTAAAGTTATTTTTACCCAACTAACGGCGAAGCCAAAAGGAAGGGTTATGGTTTTAGCAGTCTATGTGTGTATGTTTGTATTTACGTATGGACGATAAAAATCTTCTTCATTATAAACAGTTAAGATAGGAACTGATCGGGCGGCTAGCCGGCCGGCCGCGCAAGTGCGACTCGTGCCACAAAACGGCGCCGGGGTACATACAGGGGTATTCGCACCAAAAACTTGGCTATAAATATTAACTAACTTTTTAATCTTATATGGATAGAAATATATGAATTCGTGTGGCCGGTTTTTTTAAGGTTACGGTAAAAAAAATACAACCCTAGCGCGACCACCGAGCGTAGGTATGAAAACTGAAGTTCATACATGTGATTGACTTCTGTACCTATCTGTTTTGTGGTGTGATCTTGGGCCTGTGCATATTTATTTATATATATATATCTTATGTATATAATGGGTATGTATGCATATAGGCGTAGGGCTGTGAGTCCCACATAACCAGTACAGCCACAGTACAGCTGGCTGTTATTGGTATGCGTAAAAGTGACTAAAAACGGGTACTGCGCAGGCGAAGCCGCGGGCAACAGCTAGTTTTTGAATAAATATAAAAATAAACAAGATACAAGCCATTAGAGATTTATCTCTATCTCTTTCTAGCAAAACAGAATGAAGCATAGAGTTTATATGGACCGTGTGTTATAAGTCGTCACATTTACATATCGGATCCCTCTGTCTAATTAGTAGTTCAAAATGCTTATAACTTCCGTATTTTTTGGCCAATTTAAATTATCATTTCACTTTTTGACATTGTTTTTACGGAATTTTCATATTTTGTTAATAAATGCGACATAAAAATTTCATGCATATACCATACTAGCTGTCCCGGCGAACTACGTTCCACCTTACACTACACTACACTGCCCTACCCTACCCTACCCTACCCTACACTTCACTACCCTACACTACACTACCCTACCCTACCCTACACTACACTACCCTACCCTACCCTACATAAAAACCTTCTCCTGACAATAACGGACTCGACAAAAAAAGAATTAGCGAAATCGGTCCAGTAGTTCTTGAGTTATAAAATTACAACGAACACGGGGTTTAAACAGATAATAGAGTTTCTACTTTTAAAGGATTCTTTTATATACAGGGTATATCAAAATTGATTTAGGACCCGTTAACTGGGGCTTCTTCTCATCGTACAGAGCAACTTTTCCAATGATGTTGTCAAGGGTTTACCAATTGTGAATAATAAAAAAAGCGACCCATGGTCTATTCGCAATATAATTTTTAACTCTTCATAAAAATGGATCAGCTCATTTTATCATTTTTTTTAGACTCGTCCGGGTTCCTTGTGGAAAGTAGTTTAGTATATAGGACGCGTGGAAGCCCATGTTAACGGGTCCCACACCAATTTTGGTACACCTATACAGGGTGTAACATAAAGGTGTGGTGATACTTTAAGGTGGGCTTGTACCCATCAAACTGAACAACTTTCTCCATGGAACCCATAGTAAAAAAAATTGGCTCTCCCATACTAACTCGATCAGCTGATCAGCCAACTTAGTATGGGAGGTTCAAATTTTTTTTTGCGATTTGACTATGGGTTCCATGGAGAAATTTGTTCAGTTTGATAGGTACAAGCCCACCTTAAAGTATCACCACAAATTTATGTTACAACCTGTATAAGCCTAATTCACTTTTTTAAACATCGGCATCTATCACTTATTTATTACGTGAGATGCCAAAATAATTTACAAAAAAACCGGCCTAGTGCGAGTCAGATACGTACACATAGGGTTCCGTACCATCATACTAGATGTACTACTATACTATACTACTATACTATACTATACTAGTTTCTTCATGTTTAATAAAAACACGTTTTTTGTATGGAAACTTTCACTTTTTCTAATTTTTAGTATTTTTTTGTTATAGCGGCATCAGAAATACATCATTTGTGAAAATTTCAACTGTCTAGCTATCACGGTTCAGGAAATACAGCCGGGTAACAGACGGACGGACAGCGAAGTCTTAATAATAGGGTCCCGTTTTTACCCCTATGGGTGCGGAACCCTAAAAAAGTGACCAAATGCGTGTTGGATCACGCGCAAAGTAGGGTTTCGTAGTCTTTAAAAAAAAAAAGATAAATTAAAAAAAAAACTTATTTTTACAGTTGCTATAGAACATTTAAAAAAATCCAACTACACATCTTAAGTTGGTTGAATATTACTCCTAAACTAAGAAAGCCATACTTAGCCGTGATAATGGTTCTTTTAAGTTATTATATGCCCCACTATGTTCAATATTTTTTTTTCAGACTTCCTCAAGTAGCGGTTTTGCTGGTAAGACAAGACAAGACACGACAAGACAAGCCGAGACGAGAAGAGACGAGGCAAGACCACACCAGACAAGACAAGATAAGGTAAGATCATTTATTTGCCTTAAACGTGGTAAAACATGTACAACATTTTTAGCTTAAGTAGGTATCTGACATTTAGACTAAATAGGCATGCAAATACACGGTGGAGACATTTAACTAACCAAAAATTACCACATGAAAACTTATTGTTTAGTCAACGAAACATTTATCGAAAAATGTTCTTCTCAAAAACCTAAATAGGTTTTAAAAACCTATTCAACGATCCCCACACGATGTGGTAAATGATTAAAAAAACCACCCTTACTTTACACCCCTATTTAACCGCCTCCGTGGCGTAATGGTTAGTCCATTCGGTTCACCGGGTTTGATTCCCGGTGTAAGACTCGGTTTGGTTGGTGGTAGGACATTTTCATAGCCCGCCTGGCTAGCTACCACAATCTTATCTAAGTCTTGCCACCAAACATCAGCGATAACAGCATTGATGTGTTCCGGCTTGAAGATAAGATAGCCAGATCCCCATTGCTTTAGAGATTCTTGGTAAGCCCGCTTCCATTATCGGCATCATCGTCACTTACCATCAGGTGAAATAATACAAAGGGCTTGTCAATCGCGGATTTAAAAAAAAAACATTACACGTAGGGGAGATACCCCAAAAAATATTTCTACTCTTTTTATTCCATATTATTATATTGTTCATAGGTGTCAGAAACTTGTATAACCATACCAAATTTCATACGGACGATTGAGTACAGATGGACAGACGGACATTTCGAAACTAGGTTCCTAAGTTTGACTAGGGAACCCAAAAAATGTGATAGAGCGAAGAAAAAACTTTTTTCTCTAACCCCTACTTGTCTCATACAGTAATTCCTACATTATTTTTTATTAAGTCATTCATATCAGCTCATATACGTCCCAACCGAGGGGCTCGAGCCTACCCTGAATTAGGGCGATCGGGCCTTAGTCAACTACGCGGGCCCAGTGCGTGTTGGTTTTTTATTAAGTAAACACAGAGTAACCTGTTTACTAATTTCCGGAGCTGCTACGTTCAATGTAAACTAAACAACATTAACTTGCAATATTCAGCGGCCGTTGTCGCGAACATTTGTATGAATAAGCGAGGCGGGGTAGGGTTGCCACCCGGACTACATAGTCCCTACCATTGTTATACAGGGTGTAACAAAATTGGTGTAGGTGCCGTTAACTGGGGCTTCTACTCATCATACTGAACAACTTTCGTTCTATAAATTTGCTGAAATTGCAAAACAAAAACTCAGCTGATCGTCCAATTTTGTGCATTTTTGTATAGAGGGTACCAAATATTTTTTTGGTGAATTAACTATGGGTTCCTATGGGAAAGTTGTTCAGTATGACGAGTAGAACCCCCGTTGAGTAGAACTAATTTTGTTACATCCTGTATAGGTAGGTAGGGGTAATGAAAGTAACTACTTAGTAATCTGTGGTAATGAGCAGTAGATGTTGAGGGCTGTAGTGTCCACAGAAGATGAGAGGTGTTTAAGGCGATGCACCGAAGGAGAAGCAGAGAAAAATGCTAAAAAAATCAATTGTTTAGGTGTTTACTATTAAATGACAGTCTTACAAAAATTATACGGTATACCCAAGGATATTGTCTAAAGAATGCCCTAATTTGTTATACCATAAGATTTACTGTACTCACATCAGCTCATGTACGTCCCCACCGAGGGGCTCGAGCCTACCCTGAATTAGGGCGATCGGGCCTTAGTCGACCACGCGGGCCCAGTGCGGGTTGGTCGACTTCACACACAACCTTCGAGTTTCTTCGCAGATGTGTGCAGGTTTTCTCACCATGTTTTCCTTTACCGTAAGAGAGTCGGATAAACGTACATATGAGATTCAAATTCGAAAACACATTGGTACGTGGCAGGACTCGAACTACGAACTCCCGGATAGGAGGTAGCGGCCCTTGCCGTTGCGCCACCGACGCTCCTAGGATTTACTGTACTTGATCATGAAATATCCCGAAGACTGGCTAAAATCACAGTCTTAAACGAACTGTTTGTCAATAAAATTTCTTACTTTGCACATGATTTTAAGATAGAGATATTTCTATTTAAGTGCTACAGAGAACCTGCCAAAGGAGTTTGCTTGGGAACTGCCCCAAGCATGAATGAAAATAATGAATTATCATGTATAGAAACTTCTCACTAACACATTATATTCAAATATTCATGATTAATTACTATGTAGTTATTACTCTCATAGAACTTTCAGGAAATAATTAACAAATTAAAATTTATTTTTGGTTTCTTTTGTTTGAGCACGTATTATAGTAGGAGTTCTACTATTTATTTTTCTGAATTACGGAAAATTTCGTGAATGTTTTTTTATGCGGACTATTGATATTTAGCTATTCAGCGTCACATCTTAGAGGTACAGTGTTTATACATTGCTAGGGCAATCGCCTATACTCTATCAAGCCATGTCATTCTAGTTTTCAACTGAAGCCCTATATTTATTAAATTCATGTTTATCCCAAAACCTGATTGTTCCCCAGTGGTATGAGACGACACGCCGCCGCGCCGCCCGCTTCTCCCCAGTCGCAATCATTTCTCGCGTTTAAAAATGCCACTAAGTTGCGAGTTTGTATTAAAATTGGTAGAGGTATGTTAGTACTAATATATACACTTTGCTAGAGGTTACCAGATTTTAATAGATAAGCAATGCAGATACTACTTAGGTATATTCATAACATAATACTTAATGGAAAATTTTACTTCACTAATTGTTTTTCGTTATTAAGTTCTAGCTTTTGCTTCGCCCGCGTGGAAATAGTTTTTATGACTGTCTTTGAGGGTGAGTGATGCGCCAGCTGCATGGACATGCGTCCAGATCCCTCAGGAACCATATCGGGCTATTATTAGCAGTCTATGTCACTTCCCACCCCCCTCAACCAATGCTATACTAAAAATCACTTCAATCCGTTGCTCCGTTGCGACGCGGACGTGCGCGAGCGTAGAAACGAGTTTTCCCCAGATCCCTCGGGAACTATGTCGCTAATAAGTAAACACAACAATCTATTGTTACAATTATCAAAGGAATAAACTATAAAAAAGTTAAAAAACTAAAAACCGACTTCAAAAAGAAAATACTCAAAAGTATGATTTATATTTTTGTACATATAAATACACGAAATTTACCAACAATAATAAAATCAAAGGTAGGTACGAATCAAATTGGGGGACTATATTTTTTTTCTGAGGTCGGTATAAGCACACTGCTACTTACCTATCAAATGTTTTAGATTCGATCGCTTTTGCTTATCGTTTTTGCCTTTCTAAATATAAATTGTTGAAATTTCCTGAATACAACTGATGGTCTATCTTTTATTGTAAAGCTTAAAACTTTTGGAAACTCATTGTATATTATATTTTTTCTATCAAAAAACGTCCCAAATGTAATTTTGTGTATAGATGGCAAATACACGGCGCAATCTGCACAATGCAATTTGCTGACATGAAGTTAAACTTCTATACGACACGTAAAATATATTTAAAATCAAATCAAATATGCTTTATTGTACAACAAATAAAAAAAAGAGAATAGTACAGAATAGACTAGAAAATTAAATTGCACAATTTAGGCGGCCTTATTGCTGAAAGCAATTTCTCCCGGACAAACCACAGATTAGATACATCTAAATAAAAGTAAAGAATGTGCAAAGCAAACATATGGAACAAAATTGAAATAAAAAGAGTATAATTTTGAACAAAAAAAAACAGATTCAGACAGGAAACTAAGGTTCCCCTCGATTTCTCTGGGATGCCATCATCAGATCCTGGTTTCCTCATCATGTTATCACCATTGGGATATCTTTTTTCCAACAAAAAAAGAATCATCAAAATCGGTTCATAAACGACGAAGTTATCCGCGAAAACACATAAAAAATATATATATGTCGAATTGAGAAACCTCCTCCTTTATTTGAAGTCAGTTAAAAAGGAAAATTTAAAATAACTACTTATCCAAAATCAAAATCATAATTACTTATAATTAAAATACTATACATATTTCTAACACTTTACTTACCTACTTATATTATTTTGTCACAGTATATATATTAGTACCTTTTGCTTTGCGTTAATCTGGTAAGGCTACAAAATTTGTGATGTTGTTCATTATTCCGATGTGTTGTACACAGGTAGCCCTGAGAGTCGCACTGAGCGTGGCATCCGACACTAAAACGTGTTCACTGTCCAGGCAATGCATACGGAACTACAAAGCAGCCAATTTGTGCCACGCTCTCCCACTGCAAAGAACGAACGTGGCCCGGATCCAATCTGCTGTCGTATTTTGCACCTGGATTCATATGACACAATAACTGATTATAACTGGTTTTTTCTAGTAACAGTCACATAAGCCATGTAGATAGATAGTCAGTGCAAAAAAGGTGAGGTGGCGCCTTTGACATTACACCTAGGCCTACTCTTGCAGATGTTTTGCTTATAAAATTTTCGTACTAAAACTGGGCAGCATTCCAGACCTTTCAAGTTGTCTCAACTGATGCGTTCCATACCTCTGTCAGTTGTAACTTTTTAACCATTAGACCTAGATATGCTTTTGCAAAAGTTTTGCTTCATAAAACTCTTGTACTAAAAGTGGGCAGCGTTCCAGACCTTCTAAGTTGTTACAATTGATGCGTATCTATCATACTTCCGCCAGTTGTAACTAAACAACCATTGGACCTAGATCTGCTCTTAAAAACGTTTTTCTTCATAAACTTCTCGTTCTAAAACTCGGCAGCATTCCAGACCTTTCAAGTTGTCTCAACTGATGCGTTCCATACCTCTGTCAGTTGTAACTTTTTAACCATTAGACCTAGATATGCTCTTGCAAAAGTTTTGCTCCATAAAACTCTCGTACTAAAAGTGGGCAGCGTTCCAGACCTTCTAAGTTGTTACAATTGATGCGTATGCTTATGCGTATTGTAGCTTCGTGTCAAGTTGGCACAACTGACGCATTCTATACCTCCGTCAGTTGTAACTTAAACCACCATTAGACTTAGATTTGCTCTTGTAAACGTTTTCCTTTATAAAGGTCTCGTTCTAAAACTCGGCAGTATTCGAGACCTACATTCTGACAGCAATCGTTCACTTTAACGTTGTTTTGTAGCTTCGTGTCAAGTTGGCACAACTGACTCATTCTATACCTCCGTGAGTTGTAACTAAACAACCATTAGTCCTAGATCTGCTCTTGCAAACGTTTTTCTTTATAAACTTCTCGTTCTAAAACTCGGCAGCGATCGAGACTTACGCTCTGACAGCAACCGTTTACTTTATTGTTGTTCTGTAGCTTCGTGTCAAGATGGCACAACTGACGCATTCTATACATCCTACAGTTGTAACTACACAACCATTAGACTTAGATTTGCTCTTGCAAACGTTTTTCTTTATAAACTTCTCGTTCTAAAACTCGGCAGCGATCGAGACTTACGCTCTGACAGCAACCGTTTACTTTATTGTTGTTCTGTAGCTTCGTGTCAAGATGGCACAACTGACGCATTCTATACATCCTACAGTTGTAACTACACAACCATTAGACTTAGATTTGCTCTTGTAAACGTTTTGCTTTATAAAGTTCACGTTCTAAAACTCGGCAGTATTCGAGACCTACGCTCTGACAGCAACCGTTTACTTTAATGTTGTTCTGTAGCTTCGTGTCAAGTTGGCACAACTGACGCATTCTATACATCCTACAGTTGTAACTACACAACCATTAGACTTAGATTTGCTCTTGTAAACGTTTTGCTTTATAAAGTTCACGTTCTAAAACTCGGCAGTATTCGAGACCTACGCTCTGACAGCAACCGTTTACTTTAATGTTGTTCTGTAGCTTCGTGTCAAGTTGGCACAACTGACGCATTCTATACATCCTACAGTTGTAACTACACAACCATTAGACTTAGATTTGCTCTTGTAAACGTTTTGCTTTATAAAGTTCACGTTCTAAAACTCGGCAGTATTCGAGACCTACGCTCTGACAGCAACCGTTTACTTTAATGTTGTTCTGTAGCTTCGTGTCAAGTTGGCACAACTGACGCATTCTATACGTCCGTCAGTTGTAACTACACAACCATTAGACTTAGATTTGCTCTTGTAAACGTTTTGCTTTATAAAGTTCTCGTTCTAAAACTCGGCAGTGTTCGAGACCTACGCTCTGACAGCAACCGTTTACTTTAATGTTGTTCTGTAGCTTCGTGTCAAGTTGGCACAACTGACGCATTCTATACGTCCGTCAGTTGTAACTAAACAACCATTAGACCAAGAATTTAATTGGTAAACAGCAAGAAAAACTAATAGGCAGTAAAGATGACCTTATTATTACCTCATTTAACCGCCTCCATGGCTCCATTACTTTCACATCAGGAGGCCGCGGGTTCGATTGCCAATCGACTACAGTGGAAAGTTGCTATGTCGTTTTTTTCTTTCACCGTTTAACCTATCTGTTTGCCAACAGGCTGTATTTTTGAACCGTAAAATGTAGACAGTTGAAAGTGTGTATTCAGTGTGTGTATTTGAATTGCCGGTAAAAAAAATAAAAAAAAAATACATATATGACATGATGATGATATCAGCTCATATACGTTCCCAACGAGGGGCTCGAGCCTACCCTGAATTAGACTGACTTCGTGACTGAAAAAAAAGCGGCCTGGCCGTGTTTCCTTAGCCTTCGTCACTGAAAAAAAAAACGCATTTTAACTACAGATTTTAGGAAAGCGACAGGAAAAATGTAACACATAAAAAGCACACATTGTTATGTTAAAACTTGTACGATAGTACGGAACCCTCACACGACTCGCGCTTGGCTGGTTAGATTTCTACAATTTATGGTATGTTGACAGCACGTTTCCGCTTGAAAAGTCGAACCAAGGTCTTGTCGCCGCAAACCCGCCAAGTTTTAGACTGGAACAAATTTAATTTCCAACTTCACGAAACTCTATGATTTTACGTAAAATAATGTTTCCTTCGATTTACAACTCTAGCCGCTTTTATTGTTACAAGCTTGTATTTAAGTTGAAATGTATGTATGTTTGTTAGGGTGAAATCTTGCAAGTTAAATTTGACCCACTTTCCGGTTTGCGATTGAGCTGAAATTTTGCATGCACATGGATAGCGTGACAATGCAATATTAAAAGCTTGTACCTAAAAGTTTTTAAGTTTTTCGAAAATTATTTTGTTCATTTTACAATTTTGTCAAGAATCTAAGTTGCAAATATTTACTGTGCCATTGGCATCATCCCACTTAACCCATTGGCACTCGCGCCTAATTTTGTGACATGAGAAGTCGCACATGGTCTAAAAGACCCAAAAGTTAAATGTGTTTTTTTCTGTAAATAAAGAAAATAATAGATTAAAAAACAATAATAGAAAGAGGGTAATAAAACAATATTGAGATTATAATTAATTATGTATTTTGGTAAAAAAAATAATCTATATCAAAAGAAAAGAGACATGTGCTAAAGAGCGTGAGGGTCGAAAATACCTTTATTTACCTACTTTGTAATAGATAGATAGATATACCGTTTATTCACTGACCAAGCACAAAAAACAATAAGTAATAATAAAAATGAAAGATACACCACTAAAAATAACTTACAGCTACTTACATACAATAAATTTGCAGAGATTAAGTGCCAGGCCAGTGAAAAAGTCCTGACTCAGCATATTATGTTATAATTGAATGGAATACCCGTAACACTGATGTTTCTGTCAGGACCCTCACCAGTGTGCGTACTACGACGGCACACTAATAACAGTAATAATTACTCATATTAAATAGTTATAAGCTACATGCAGATTAAACTAGTTCGCGATTAATCACTTCTATAGTAGGCACTTTTTATTACCCGACTGCGCCAGAAGGAGGGTTATGTTTTTCGAGAGTATGTATGTATGTATAATTGTTTAGCACGCTCTGTGGTCTGACCGGCTCGATGGATTTTAGTTTGAGAGGTGTTGTTAGATTCGTATTTACTGTGAGAGTGACACTAGGTATATCAAAATAAAAAATCAAAATGGCGGATTTTTGGCGCCAATTTCAAATGTTTCTTTCGCTCTGCAGCCTGAACGGCTCAATGGATTTTAGCTTGAGGGGTGTCGTTAGATACCTATTAAATTAACTGCGAGAGTGACACTTGGTATATCTAAATAATAAAACAAAATGGCGGATTTTTGGCGTCACATTCAAATGTTTGGCACACTCTGCACCCTGTTTGGCTCGATGGATTTTAGCTTGAGGGGTTACGTATTTACTGTGAGAGTGACACTGGGTATATCAAAATAATAAAAAAAACAAAATGGAGGATTTTTGGTGCCAAATTCATTTGTTTGGCACGCTCTGCAGCCTGAACGGCTCGATGGATTTTACCTTGAGTGCTGTTGTAAGATACGTATTTACTGTGAGTGTGACTCTAGGTATATAAAAAAAATAGCGGATATTCTGGAGAATTACCATGCGACCGAAATCTCAAAGGCGATGGAATTCTATTTTCTGACATTCCTTTAGAGAGTAAAGCTCGCCCGTGGTTTAATGCCGAATGCTCAGTTGCTGAGGCCCAAAAGCATTCGGCTTACCAGGCGTGGGCCCATGCTCAAAGTCTTTAAGCTCCGGACACTCGCAAGAAATAGAAGGCATTCAACAGAGCCGCCAAGTCCTACAAAAAGACGCTGCGCAGGGCACGTTTCGACCATGTTCGTCGCATAGGATCTAAACTAGCTTCATATCCTTCTGGTAGGTAGTAAGGCGTTTTGGTCCTTGGCGAAGTCGGTCGAAGCTAAATTTTACCGCTCGTCTTTGCCTCCACTGCTGAAACCCGATGGAACGCTGGCTCATACGGCAACTGATAAGGCAAACCTGTTTGCCTTCGTGTTTGCCGAAAACTTACATCTAGATACAGCGAATAGTATACCACCACAGTTACCTCCTTGCGGATCTACTATGCCCCCTATTCGTATCTGCCACAAGGAGGTACTCAAAACACTTCGTAATCTAGACGTGATCAAAGCCAGTGGACCTGACGGTATACCAGCTATAGTGCTAAAGAACTGCGCACCTCAGTTGTCTCGTGTTCTGATATGTCTTTACCGCCTCTCTCTTAAAACAGGTATAGTACCAAAAACTTGGAAGCTCGCTAACATGCAGTCTGTGCCCAAAAAATCAGTCGTGCAGACCCGGCAAATTACCGCCCCATAGCAATCACTTCATTAATCTGTAAGATTATGTATTGGCGTGTATTGAACACCCACATTTTGGCATACCTAAAAGACAATGACCTCCTAAGTGATCGACAATACGGTTTTCTGGAGGACCTTCTAGTGTATGCTACGCATATATGGGGTGAGGCCATCGAGAAACACGGTGAGGCTCTCGCCGTGTCTCTTGACATCTCGAAGGCTTTTGACCGAGTCTGGCACGCTAGCCTTATTGGCAAACTTCCTTCATACGCACTGCCTGTGGGCTTGTGTAACTGGGTATCTGATTTTCTGGGGGAACGGTCTATTTGAGTAGTCATTGATAGCTGCTCCTGTGACTTATTGGCAATCGATGCCCGGGTACCTCAGGGGTCTGTTCTTTTCACCACTCTTTTCTTGCTACACATAAACGATCTGCTGACACCAGGTATTATTGGGTATGCAGACGATAGCACAGTTGTTGAAAGATACCTATCCAGTGCACGAGCGAACAGCGCTGAGAAGCTGTCTTTAAAAGAGGCCTGATCGAGCGCATGAACCTATCACTTCAGGCAGTGTCTGATTGGGGTCATTCCAACATCGTAAGGTTCAATGCCTCTAAGACACAGGCGTGTCTCTTTTCCGCTAAAAGGAGTCCTTTCAATTTGACTCCTACTTTCCGGAATGAATTCATTCCGATATCTGACAACGTTGAGCTTCTTGGAGTGGAAAAAACACCTAATCTTTCGGTAGATACATTGAGTCCAAGGCCAAAGTTGCTGTAATGAAGCTGGGTATTCTCTCTAAGGTGAGACGGTACTTCACACCTGGACAGCTTCTTTCTTTATATCAAGCTTGTGTCCGATCTTGTATGGAGTACTGTTCTCACCTATGGGATGGATCAGCCCGCTATCAGCTGGATACCTTGGACGCTATCGACCGACGCGCCCGGAGACTTATTGGCGACGATGAGCTTGTCAAAAACAAGCTTCAAAGCCTTGAGCATCGCCGCAAAGTTGCCTGTCTTTCGGTTTTCTATCGAATTCACTTCGGAGAGTGTGCTCAAGAAGTTCACGACCTCATTCCCCCAGCTCTATTCCACCTTCGGTCAACGAGACGCAGGGGGAGGTCCACCCCTTTGTTGTTCATAATCAGCCTATACACACGAAGTGTTACGCTTCCTCATTTATTATGCGGACAGCGATGGAGTGGAACTCCTTGCCTGCGTCTGTGTTTCCCGACTCTTATAATTTGGGGATCTTCAAGGCAAGAGTGAATAGGCATTTTTTGAGTTTGTGTGTACCATCCTCGACTACATCGTCACTTACCATCAGGTGAGATATAGTCAAACGCACTAATTTTTTTAATAAAAAAAAGCGGTGTTTATTGAGTTTGACGACCGCACAATAAAAAATAATCAACCAGGAGTTGGTGTATGGATTGAAACCATGTACGATTGATTTTGACGCACTTCGACGACAAGGAAAAATTGAACGCAGGATATTGCCCTTAATCCTGAGTTAGGCTGTAACTGTCCACAAACTTCAGGGTACTACACTTGACCTCGGCTCACATAATTATATTTGCTAAAGGTCAAGAATATGTAGCTCTTAGTCGAGTTAAAACATTGCTATAAACAAAACTGGATTGGTTATCTTCTGTACACTTGATTCTAAAAAACTTTAGAATCGGCCACACGATCAGAATTCTTCAACAGAGCTTCAACGTTTAAGAGAATATTATTCTAACAACTGATAAGTTAATAATCTGCGTAATCTTAATGTATTTGTGTGTCATGTGTATATAGGTTACTGTACAAACTTATTCAATAATAAAACTAAAAAAAACCGGTAATTTAAAAAACTAAAAAAACTTGTGGAATCTTGATAAGCCCGCTTCTATCTTCGGAATCAACGTCACTTACCATCAGGTGAGATGATGCCAAGGGTTTACCAATTGTAAATAAATATAAAATAACCCGCGGGTAGTGGCACATGGGTCGAAAAGCAGCACCTTATTTTTTCTTCAATAACTTTTTAAATATTGGTTACTACACAAACACGTGCTCGGTACCTATAACCTACTATATAGGCTAACCGCATACCACGCCTCACCAAGTTCGCGCGCGGCGCTTGGACAGCACGGACGCATAATAATTTAAAAAACTATAAAACACGACTGCGTTTCTGTGTAATTTGGAAATGAAAAAACCCTTAAACATGAAAGTCGTCATACCCGATTGCACTTAACTTAAGAATCACCAAAGTTGCTAAAGCGATGCCCATAAGAGTCAAATTCATAACAAAAATGTCAGTTTAGACCTTACACAATAGTCTTTAGGCGCTAAGAAGTTTAGTGCAAACGGGCATTCGAGTAATAGGGGTAGGTAAATTATAGAACAGCAGCTCATTGTACATATTTTTAACAATATTAAATGTAGTCGACCGAGTCTCGTTCAAAATAAATAATGACATACATAGAGAGACGTACTCGGAATGTAGCAAGATTGAGATAATAAAGTTCACAAAATTCAACCTTTCAACCCATTTGGAGATACCGATCGACCAAGGTGAAATTAGCGAATGCACTCATTCTGTATGCATCAAAAGCGCTGTTCTCGTAGGCCGGTCCATAGCTGTTATATTGGTCGAAGGTTCCAGTAACATTATATGTTTTATATCAAAAATTTTTTTTGACATTATCTGTTGGTGTTTTTTTTTTACATCTATGACATTATACAATTACTATTTTATGACCATCAGAAAGACTATATAAACATGCACCTACTTTGGAAAAAACATTTTGAAATTGAAACTTAATTCCATTTATTCAAAATCTTTTAGGTATAGCATATGGGCTGGCCATAATACCTTCACGATCAGTTATATTCATACTCATCTATTAGTTCATTTAGTTTTTATTTATCTACGCCCAGAGATATGCTATATATAGATACATATATATTTGAAACGCATAATAAACATTCAGTCCGCAAAATAACTACTTGAGCGGCAAGATTTCATGATTGAGCGGCAGAAAACACTGTAGGAAGAGTGTGGTACGGGGAGTTCTAAATGGAAGCGGGAGCGAGCGAAGCGAGCTCGGACTTGCGGAGCACCCCGACTCGGATCCGTTAGGTTCGGAGACTGTGCGGGGAGGCGAGCTAAGCTCGCCTCCCCGCACAGTCGTAGTGTTAGGTTTAACATGAGAACACAGAAGTAGGAGCCCCGAAGGGGCTCCGTCGACCACTCAACACTGTAGGAAGAGTGTAGTACGGGGATGTTTAAAATAATTACAGCCATCCAGAATGACATAAATTGCTGATTGATTTTGAAATGTTTGCTGACCATGAGTTGCTGACCAATTAGCTATTTCTGCTCACCGATTATATTTTTCTGCTCACAGAAATAACAATACTATGCTAACCATTTAATTGACACCCCTATATATAAGGGGAGGTAGATAGGTTACATGTGTCTAAAAAGTGAAGCAAAAAAAAGATGCCAATTGGCATCTCTTTTCTTAGTAGCATTCGGCGCAATGGAAGCGAACTCCCTATAACTTTGTGTGTGTAAATGGCTTCGATTTTCAAATGTTGTTTGTTAGTGCATAATCCATCTATGGTAACAAATCTCTGTCTACGCCCATTATATATTCTGTGGTTTTTTTCTTCTTACTGTCATTCGCATCATCTTCGATAATCGCTCGCTAAACATTTAACTAATCACATAAAAAGCTAAAACTTCGATAACCAAATTACCACGGCCACCTCTCGCGAGTGAATCAATTAAATTACCTTGAATCCAAAAAATCGAGAGCTTTTTTCATAATCATCCAACCCAACCTACAGGGTAAGTCCATCTCCATACATGTGTACAGTCTACTTTTTCCACCAGCATAAAATATTTTTTAATTTTATTTTTTATTCACAATTGGTAAACCCTTGACAACATCTCACCTGGTGGTAAGTGACGATGTTGCCAAAGATGGAAGGGGGCTTACCAAGATTCCCCAACGCAAAAATAAAAAAAATATGGAATGAAATGTAGAAATAATGAGATTCATCATCATAATATTATCTGACAAAGGCCACTACCAAGGATTTCCACAACGACCGGTGCGCTGCCCTCGTCACCACTGGAGAACTTTACTACCCCTTACTGAGAGCTAAGTCAAATGATTATGTCAAATAAAAATAAAATAAAATAAACATTCTGGGACAAATCACACATGGTCATCTGGCCCCAAAGTAGGATTCCCTGTGTTAAGGGAGCCAGAGACTGATATATATACTTATGTACGTTTAAATACATACATACCTATATAGATATTTAACACCCAGACACAGAGCAAAGAAATCTGCTCATCACACAAATGTTTGCCCTGGATGGGGATCGAACCCACAACCCTTGGATCAGTAGTAACGAGCACGAACCACTGAGCCACCGAGTCAGTCAAATGTAAAAAGATTTAGATTAATCATCATATCAGCCACAAATCGTCCACTGCTGGACAAAGGCCTCCCCCAAGGATTTCCGGTCCTGCGCTGCCCGCATCCATCGGCTTCTTTCTTTAGATTAGTTAGAGATTATTAAACTGAATCAAGAGCTTCGGTGGTGTAACGGCTAGGGCCGCCGCCTCCTTTCCGGGACGTCGTGGTTCGAATCCTGCCACGTACCAATGTGATTTCGAATTTACATTTCATACGTTTATCCGACGCTCTTACGGTGAAGGAAAACATCGTGAGGAAACCTGCACACGCCTGCGAAGAAATTCGAAGGTTGTGTGTAAAGTCGACAAACCCGCACTGGGGCCGCGTGGTCGACTAAGGCCTGATCGCCCTAATTCAGGGTAGGCTCGAGCCCCTCGGTGGGGACGTATATGAGCTGATGTGAAACAGAATCATTTTTGGATTAGCTGATTTAATTGTAGTATATGGAGTATTTAAAGCATTTATTTCAAATAACCTCTATATACCACCCATATCATGTTTAAAATTAATCAACCTAAGTGCTTAAGTACTTAATCCAATGATTATTTTAGACTGAGAAGGGCCTCTGCCCACACAAAGCCATTTTGAGGTAGCTTCTTCTTGGTTAATCCTAGAAATCCATTATGTCTGAACAATATAAGAGTACGTGGTGTAAAATATGGTACAGTTACTTAGGGCGACGTATTGATTGGAACAGTTATCTCTTTCTTTTTCTTCACGTGTAAATAGTAAAGAAAATAACCACACTTTTGCACTTTTTCAATGTTTATTCGTTTTAGTTAAAAACAACAATTAGTTTCATAAAATCCAACGGACTAGACTAATCGACTTACAAAATTTAGAGATTAATGACGTTCTAGTTTACTTGTAGGATGCGAATTAGATTTCTTTGATATATTTTTTTCAGTTATAAAAGTGAATACCAATTGTGAATAATTAAAAAAGTGAATAAATCATGTTTATGTCACTGACAAAATGCAGTCTTTGAAATTAAGAATCAGTCTACGAAATATCACTTTCATATGTTTTGTAATTGCTGAGAAAAATCGAGATTCCTGCGACCTTCACTTAGCTTCACACCAGGAGGTCGCGGGTTCGATTCCCGGTGGGGTCAACTTGTAAGATTCGGTTTGGTTAGTGGAAGGGCATCTCTAAGCCCGCCTGGCTAGCTACCACCACCTTATCTAAGTCTTGCCGCCAAACATCAGTGTTAACAACATTTCAGTTCAGATAGTCAGTTCTCCATTGCGTTGGGGAGTCTTGGTAAGCCCGCTTCCATCTTCGGCATCATCGTCACTTACCATCAGGTGAGATGATGCCAAGGGCTTACCAATTATGAATGAAAAAAAGACCAAAGTTTCTAATGCGTCGCCTTTTACCCTAAAACCTGTGTAAAAACTCTATTCTGAAATCAACAAAATATTAATTGCAAGGAAGGCTCGGTAACGTACCATAAAGTTCAACTACCTACTTGAAAAATTCTGTTTTGAATCTTATTAATTCATTTCTTTATTATAATGTTTGTAGTTAGTGTTAATAATTTTTTAGGGTTCCGTACATACACCCAAAGGGTGACCGAAGGGACCATTACTGCACCTCCGCTGTCCGTCTGTCTGTCAGCGTGCTGTATTTCATGAACCATAATAAATAGCCAGTTAACATTTTCACAGTGCGTGTATTTCTATTGACGCTGTAACAATAAAAAAAAACGAGACCTACAGTACTCGCATATGATGTGTAACATGTGACAAAATACTTTATAAAAGGACGGCAAAGATACGGCAGACTAGGCTGTATGGTCATAGATACCTTTGCCTTTTCCGCGCTTTTAAAGCCTGAAAAAAGGACGGCAAAGATACGGCAGACTAGGCTGTATGGTCATAGATACCTATACCTTTTCCGCGCTTTTAAAGCCTGTAAAAAACGTGACTCCCTGTTACACATTTCCGTCCCATGGGACACATTTCCGTCCCATTTCACGAAATCACTCCCACAAATTGCAGGAAAGCGAGAGCAAAGATGTTACACATCAAAAATAAAGAAAGAAACGTGTTGTTTTGCAGTTTGTTTTGAAACTAACGACATCTAGTAGGATCTAGTGGAGTCTCCTACTATATGTATAGTTGATTTACGTAGTAACACGACAACAGCGATAAGTACATTTTTAAATCTATAGATGGCGCTGTAGATGATAATTAGTTTTTTTGGTACGGAGACTTTGGTGTGCGAGTTTGACTAGCACTTGTCCGCTTTTTATGCTTTTTGACCCCCGACGCAAAAAGAGGGGTGCTATAAGTTTAACATTTGTATTTGTCACAGACTTGGACAGGAGGATCCGCCCGTCTCCATATTTTACTCTGATTTTCGTCATACATGGAAAAAGTAGCGCCATCTGACAAAACTCGTACGAACTAGCGTGGGCGAGAGTTGACGACAGTGCCACGCTAAAAGGACCTTGGTAGGATTGTCGCTTTAAAAATGCGTTTATTTAATTTGTTTACAAGAAAAAATACGATGTAAGGTTATTTGACGACGATACGATATCCCATGTTTATTTTTAGCCTTTCTTTCATTATTTTTACAGCCTCTAACAACACAAAAAGACATTTTTATATGGAATATCTTTCCATCGCACTCTGCAATTTCCCGCAGACGACTGAGTCGCGAGTGTGCAAAACTTTAGATTTTCGCACCAATTCGCTGGGAGCATTAGTCGTGCGCGTTGGCCGGGTCCTTACGCCAGTAATATAGAAGTCATTGGTATTTGTGTATCTGTGTGCATCGTAGTTCTTAAGGCGAGGTATTGATGAGAACAGTTGTATTTGTCTTTTTCTTTTCGTGTAAAGAGTAAAGATAATAACCATACTTTTTCACGTTTTCAATGGTTTTCCGTTTCGTTCAAAAACTACAATGAAAGTATAAAACATAATAAATAATAACATTACTCACTTTGTAAACAAATATTGTTGTACATTTAAAAAAAAATTATACTTCAAAATATGAGTCATAACTAGGATAGGACCTATCTTTAGGATTTTTTTCTATCGAGCCAAAACTACTCATTCGTGTTTCTAATAGGTTTTGACTCTGAAGAACGTCATCAACAATAAGGTTATTTTTTTAAACCTTGGGATTTCTATCGTTTAGGAGTAATTGACGTCAAAAATAACTAACCGCCTTAAACGAATGGACCGATTTTCATGCGGTTTTTTTGTTTGAAAGCTGAAGTGATCGAGTTGGATCTTAGCTATAATTTATGAAGATTTGTTTAGCCATTTGAGGATAATCAACTCTTATCTAGGTAATAAAGGGATGTGGGTAACTTATACAGGTCTGATCGATTCAAAATTTGGTGCCCTGTTACTGTAATAATATTGCAAAACCATGGTAACCTTGCAAAAAAGCGTCGGTGGCTCAACCGGTAACGACTCGGTCCTCCTAACCAGAGGTGCCGGGTTCAAATCCGGACGGCCAATGTACCAATGATTTTTTCGAAACTTACGTACATTATACTCACCGATTGCTTTAACGGTGAAGGAAAACATCGTGAGGAAACCTGCACACACCTGCGAAGAAACTCGAAGGATGTGTGTGAAGTCGACCAACCCGCACTGGGCTCGCGTGGTCGACTAAGGCCCAATCTCCCTAATTCAGGGTAGGCTCGAGCCCCTTGGTGGGGACGTATATGAGCTGATATGAATGGTAACCTTGACCTGATGTTGAGCACCTTCTGGTATCTGCAGGATACCCAACTCTTCACTAATTTACAGCAGAGGCATCGTATTTGGGTTTATTGCTCAATGAATAGGTGATAAATATAATTCTGTAACCTTGATCTGATGGTAAAGCTTCTCCTGGAATCTGCAGGATATCCAACTCCTCGCTAACTTACAGCAGAGGTATCGTGTTTGGGCTCATTGGTCTCAATGAATGGGTGCTAGCTAGAACATGGTAACCTCGGCTTCGAAAATTTACACGTTCGTCCATCAATTCATCTTAAGCTGGCCACTGTAGTAATTTACTATTACCTATTTCAAAAAAGATTACCGCATTTTAAAAGAATATACTAAAATTACTTATGATAATATCATTCTTTGAAAAAAGCATTTTATTCATTTAATTCTTTTTATGATAAATTATATAATCATTTCATATCACGCGCAAACCACTTAACCGATTTTAGTGATATTTGACATAATATACACAAGTAAGCATTGTTTTTATGCCGAAAAATCGAAGGGTTCCCACAGTAATATAAGTGGACTAGCTTTTGCCCGCGGCTTCGCCCGCGTGGACTTGGACTTTCATACAAACTACCATCCCCTGTTTTAACCCCAAAAAGGGGTTGATTTCTAAAGGTACATTATTAGTACACCTCCACACTATCTATTGAGCATACATTTTAAATTTCAAGTCTCTTACTTCAAAAACATAGGACTTTAATACAAACTTCCAACCCCCGTTTTACCCCATTAGGGGTGGAGTTTCGTGAAATCCGTTCTTAGCGGATGTCTTAACCCTATAAGTAGCCTACCTGCCAAATTTGAAGTTTTTAGGTGTTATAGTTACTGAGATTTCGTGATTAATCAGTGAGTGGTATTTAGCTTTTAAAAATATAGATTATAGGTACCTCTGGGATGGCTCAATTTATTAAAATGAAACCTTCGCTGTTAAACTAGGCTTGTCGAATATGGTTCTTTCTAATGTAAATTTCTATGTCATATTTATGATCCAGGATAATGTAAAGGTTCCCATATAATCAAAAGGAAGAAAACTTCAACTTTGGAATTAGTTAATTTATGTACATAAATCAAACCTTTACTACCAACATCCTAATACGACTGCGAAATATCCTTACTACTAATATTGCAAATGTGAAAATGTGTTTATTTATTTGTTTGTTACCTTTTCACGCTTTAAAACCTTGACCAATCTTGATGAAATTTGGCTTGCAGGTAGCCTGTGTCAGGATCTTTGTATTGTGTAATATAAAACTAATACTACAACAAAAATCGGCCAAGGACGAGTCGGACTTGCCCACCGAAAGTTTCTCATCACCACACCTCTGGATAAGGAATCTTAAAAACATCAGATTACCTACAATAATGATACCTATTCATTTCAATCAAAAAACTTTAACGAGATCGACAGAAAAAAACATATTTTTTTATTCAGTTTAGAATACTTAGGGCGAGTACGACTCACACTTGGCCAATTTTTATAGTTGTTTTACTTCAGGGTTTGTACTTTAATCATGCCAAATTTAACGCATCTATTTTACCGTTTTTACTATAGAGCAAAAACAAAACATTCAAACACGTTTCTTGCATAAAAGAAGGGTTCAGAGTTCCCCTTATTATTTTACTTTTTTTAATTTTTATTATTTGTATGTAAATTTACGATCTAACTCAACTAAGACTCAACTAAGGTCGACTAAGGCCCGATCGCCCTAGTTCAGGGTATTCTCGAGCCCCCCGGTAGGGCTGTACATGAGCAGATATGATAATGATGATATGATGAAATTCATGATAATCAACATATTCTGTGAAAATTTCAACTGGCTACTTATAACGGTTTAAAAGATACACCCTTTAAAAATTAGAACAGACAGAAAGCGTAAGCTTATCTTATCTTATCTTATCTTATCTTATCTTATCTTATCTTTGTAAGTGGGGGCTGCAGTTGCAGCGACACTTCGACCCAATGGGATCTTTTGTGTCTACCCCTATAACCTTTGCACCCCAACCTACTCGAAGATGTGCTGCATTAGTGCAGCAATTCCGCTGATTGGAAGGTGCTTGTAGTCCTCCGGTGTTGGGTAGCCATCACCTAGGAGGTACATACGCTTACTAGCCAGGACATCGCAGTGACACAGTAGGTGTTCCATTGATTCTATATCTTCACCACAGGCCCTGCAGGTCGGGTCGTGCGTCAGGCCGATTTTTTGCAGGTGTGCATTTGTGGCAAAGTGGCCCGTCAACGCTCCTGTTATCGCTTAGTAATAGCAAAGTATATATGTATATTAGTACTAACATACAGTATGGACATTGGACACTCCCTGCCGCTCTCTAGATTGCTACCTCACCCCCTCGTCACCCAGATTGATACAGATTGGTGACAGTTGGGTTGTCGAACGTATAGGATTTCGCCGCCATTTTGTTTGTTCCGTCATTTCTTTTTTGAAATGTCATTTCTGGCCCGTTGTATGAAGTGTCCAGGGTATGGTAATAGGGTACCTTTGGCATCCTTGGGTACAAACCCCAAAAAGTCCCTATACAAATGACTACCCCCCTGGGGCCTTTTGCTCGGCCTACCGAAGATATATGAAAATCGTTGGCAGTTTATCCGGAGTTTCCTTGGCTCCTACTGCCCTCTGGCGACCGATTAACGAAGGACCAATGTTATTACAGCCGACTGGACTGTGCACTACGCACAGAGCAGTGGATAAGTCTCCGTAAGATTATAAATTCCGTTAAATTATAATCTAATGGGATTTATTTCCCGAGATTGTGAACTGTAACATATTGTTTACAATTTCTTTAGTGACATTGTAAACACACTAGTGACATTACAAGAACACTAAAACAAGTGAAAAACACTAAATAAATAAAACTCAACTAATACATGAAACTAAAACGTTAATTAAAATGTTGTTCATTTAAAAGATTACTTTTTGTACTTTCTTATTTGTGATATACGAGTTCTGTTAATGTTTAGTTTCCGTACCAACCAAAATTAGAGATAAAACTATTTTTGATCTCATTAACATGCACTATAATATCGTAATTTATAAATTTCTCTTATTCCCAGTGTGTCTCTTGGCAGCAATAGTATCACTCGGGATCTTCCTTGCGCGTGTGTTCATCGAAATACAATCGAATATAGCAATAATCAAGAACAATAATTTAGAAAAACCTTAAAACTTTTGGTACAAGTTTAATATTGCATTGTTACGCGATATACATATGCATGAAAAAATTCAGTTCAATCGGACACCGGGAAGTGGGTCAAATTTAACTTGCAAGATTCCACCCGAACAAACATACATACTCGCACATTGCAAGTTAAATGAAAGCTTGTAAAAAAGTGATATAACCATGATAAATCAATTCGACCAGTGTTTTTGAAGGTTTTATAATTTATATTTAAGTGTCAATACATAGAGTTACATCGTATAATAATTAAAACAAAAATTTAAACCAAAAATTCATTTATTCATAAGAATGGAGCTGTAATCCTAAAAAAAAAACAAATAAAAATAATAATATTACGTCTGAGTAATATTGTACCGTACTTAGTACTAGAGATGCTATTTACAAAACAAGGCCACTGTACTTTCACGTCGCCACAATTTGCGCACCCTCGAAAAGTCATAGAAACGTGGTCCACGCGGGTGAAGCCGCGGGAAACAGCTAGTATAAAAATAAAAGTTTAAAAAACTAAAAACCGACTTCAAAATTAAATTCACTGAAAAGTAAGAAATAATATTAATATACTTAAATACACGACATTAACCAACAATAACGAAATCAAAGGTGGGTACGAATTAAATTAGGGGCTTAAATTTATTTTTGAGGTCGGTACCAGCACACAGCTACTTACCTACTTACTCGTACGTATCAAATGTTTTAGATTCGATAGCATTGTTGACACCGACCTCAAAAAAAAATTTAGGCCCCTAATTTAATTCGTACCAACCTTTGATTTCGTTATCGTTGGTTAATGTCGGGTATTTAAGTATATTAATCATCATATCAGCTCATATACGTCCCCACCGAGGGGCTCGAGCCTATATGTATATTAATATTATTTCTTAATTACTTTATAACAATTAATTCTTAATAACAAGAAACCAAAAATAAAAATTCATATCTTTATATAATTATTGATTTTCATTTAGGTTTTTTCACTTAAACGTGGTAAGAAACTCCTCCATTTATTAAATTTACTTTGCCAGTTGCATTTTTGCACCTTATTATTGACCATTTCGGCAATTTTGACACCAAAACACACGGAGCTCTGCTTGCCATGAAATTGTGCAATTTTTGCGCAGTACAATAATTTTGCGAATGACAGAAACATATCTCGTTTTGCATGAAGCTAACTCGCTGCCACGCCTCCTTCAGCAATCTATTGGAGCGGCAAAAAAATTTCTTATCTGTGGTCTAACCATTACGACACTATTTATAATTTATTGTCATCACCACTTATTTTCTGCCTGCATTTCAAAATCTGCAAGTGGGAAGAAATTAATTTTCAATATTTTCCTTTTTAATACATTAGACATTATAAAAATATTATACCTACATCACATCATCATATCAGCTCTTATACGTCCCCACCGAGGGGCTCGAGCCTACCCTGAATTAGGGCGATCAAGCCGTAGTCGACCACGTGGGCCCCTTTGCGGGTTGGTCGACTTCACACACAACCTGCGAGTTTCATCGCAGGCGTGTGCAGGTTTCCTCACGATGTTTTCCTTCACCGTAATAACGATAAACGTACATATGAAATCACATTTATACGTGGCAGAATTCGAACCACAACCTCCCGGACAGGAGGCGGCATACCTACATACCATAAACATAAGTCAAGGTATTAAAAGAGTGTTAAAATGGGAAAGTTTTTTGGTCAAACGTATTCAGTCAGCTGGTCACCCTTATACAAAATTTAATAAGACCGAATGGTCACCTTGTGGGGATTCACATGCCCTTTGTGTCCCTGGACACTGTGTGGGCACAAATCTTGCTTCTATTGTGCGGTTTAGCGCGAACGCGGTGCTTTGTGGTTTTGCAGATCTAGGGCCACAGAGAAAGCGGGTAGCGGGGCGGAAGCAAGTTACTTTTGACGGCTAACCCACTAAACCGATCTTGATAAAGTTGGACAGACAAAATAGCTCGCATCTTCTCAACGGACATGGCTACTTTTAACCGCGAAAAATTATCGTATTTCTACTGAAATATAAAAGAATACACAGGTGTAACAAAAATGGTGTTGGGCCCGTTAAGTGAGGCTTCTACTTATCAACAGAGCAATGTTCTATGACTTGAATGCTGAATTCGCAATAAAATATTTCTTCATATAAATGGAACAGCTGATCGACCGGTTTTGTGCATTTTTGTATGGAGGGGCCAAAATTTTTTTTGAAGTGAAAATTTCTTTAGGTGCGTTGGGCATTTTTGATTTTTTTTTTTTTTTTTTATTCACAATTGGTAAACCCTTGACAACATCTCACCTGATACCACCGGGAAAATACCATTGAACTCGCGACACTGTAACCATGTAACCTCGTAACGTATCCGACACTTTACCAAGAACACTCGCAGGGTGAAAACTTATATAAAACTGTATTTGAGATGGGAAAAAAATCAGGTTGTCTGTAAAGTCAGTTTACGGACGATAATTATACGTGATAAAAAGTACCTGTCCAAGTCCCCGTCCAAGTACCCGTCCGATTCCCAGTCCGTGTCCCCGACCGAGTCCCCATCCAAGTGCCTTTTCACTTCACTCCTGGAGTGGTTATTTTGAGAACTGACTATGATTTCCTTGGGGAAAGTTGTTCAATATGATGAGTAGAATCCACAGTTAACGGTTCCTACATAAATTTTCTTAAACCTGTATAAGGTGCTATCAAAACATCTGCCACCGCTGCAAGGGGTGCTTCTACTCGTAAAACAGAACAATTTTCCCCAACGAACTCGTAATCAATTTGTATTTTTTGTTAAGACTCTTCATACAAATCGATCAGCTAATTGAGCGATTTTTTTTTGATTTTGTCGATTTTTATGGAAAAAAAGAGTAATTTTTTTCGATCTCAGCAATCTTGATGATGATAATATGATCTATACGACCGATTTCGGTCATGGCGACCACTACGACTGCCAGTCGGTTTGCTGCGCGTGCGCTCGAAGATGGTTTATGTAGCAATGTTATAGGACATGTTGTTCAGTACTATGAATAGAAGCCCCAGTTAACGGGACTTACACAAATTTTGTTACACCCTGTATATGTACGTATTATATCAGTCTCTGTTTCCCATAGTACAGTATCCTAGTTTGGGGCCAAATAACTTGTGTGATTTGTCCTTAAATATAATATGCATATGCATTTATTTAAACATGAAAGATTCCACACACATGAAATCAAGCTGGTGTGTAGAACAGCTCTATACAAAATGTATTGTGTAGTACGTATTCTTTAAACACACTATTCTAGAGCATTACCATAAACCTCAATGTTCTAGTCTTTAACAAAACGCATTACCCGAAAACCTCAATGTTCTAGTCTTTAACTAAACGGATTTACCGAAAACCTCAATGTTCTGGTCTTTAACAAAACGCTTTATCCGAAAGCCTCAATGTTCTAGTCTTTAACAAACGCATCACCTGTAATCTTAATGTTCTATTATTGTTTAGCAAAACCCGGCAAGGATTTAGTTTCACCTCACCGTGACCCTCACTCCGCTGCCCGCTCTAGCCGAGACTGCGCTGTTGTGGCCTTTGGTGGTTAGAGTTTTAATAAACCACGACTTCCGCCCGGCTGTTCGTTGCTGTCGAGGCTGCGCTGCTCTGGGTTTTGATGGTTAGAGTTTTACTTCACCGCGACTTCCGTCCGTCTGTCTGTTGCTGTCGAGATTGCGCTACTACGGTCTATGGTGGTAAGAGTTTTGTCCCCACCACGCCTCCTGTCCCACTACCCGTTGTTGTCAAGGCTGCACTGCTGCGGCCTTTGGTGGTGAGTTTTACTTCACCGCGACTTCTGTCCGGCTGTCTGTTCCTGTCGAGATTGCGCTACTACGGTCTATGGTGGTAAGAGTTTTGTCCTCACCATGACTCCTGTCCCACTACCCGTTGTTGTCAAGGCTGCGCTGCTGCGGCCTTTAGAGGTTAGAGTTTTACTTCACCGCGACTTCCGCCCGGCTGTACGTTGCTGTCGAGATTGCACTACTACGGTCTATGGTGATAAGAGTTTTGTCCTCACCACGACTCCTGTCCCACTGCCTTTTGTTGTCGAGGCTGCGCTGCTGCGGCTTGGCAAGAGTTTTACTTCACCGTGACTTCCGCCTGGCTTTCCGTTGTTGTCGAGATTGCGCTAATACGGTCTATAGTGGTTAGAGTTTTGTCCTCACCACGACTCCTGTCCCACTGCCCTTTGTTGTCGAGGCTGCGCTGCTGCGGCTTGGCAAGAGTTTTACTTCACCGTGACTTCCGCCTGGCTTTCCGTTGTTGTCGAGATTGCGCTAATACGGTCTATAGTGGTTAGAGTTTTGTCCTCACCACGACTCCTGTCCCACTGCCCTTTGTTGTCGAGGCTGCGCTGCTGCGGCTTGGCAAGAGTTTTACTTCACCGTGACTTCCGCCTGGCTTTCCGTTGTTGTCGAGATTGCGCTAATACGGTCTATAGTGGTTAGAGTTTTGTCCTCACCACGACTCCTATCCCACTGACCTTTGGTGGTTATAGAGCTTCAATTTACTGTGACTCCCACCACGCTGCCCTGCCCACTGCCGCTTCAGTTTAGCGATTCTGTGAGATATGTCGGTTACTTTGGTTCTCTTGCGGATCTCCTCACTACTACTCAACTGTTCAAGACTACTTACTACTACTTATACTGTCTTTGACCAGGATGTGTGTTGCCTGTGGTGAAATACGGAACTGAGACATGGTCGCTTACCATGTACCTCATATGAAGGTTCAAGGTCTTCGAAAGGGAAATGGAGCATGCTATTATACAAGCTGAGGCAGCATTTACCCCTCAAAAGATGTTAGCTGAAACAAAATTTCAATTTGCTTATAAAGCGTTTCTTACATACTGTGTCACTACACTATGCTCGGTGTTTATCTGCGTGATCGAACCAGAAACGAGGAGATCCGTAGGAGAACCAAAGCATGCGACATAGCTTTTAGAATCCCTAAACATAAGTGACAGTGGTAAGGCACACAGCGCGTAGATCAGACGGCTGTTGGGGCAGTAAAGTTCTCGATTGGCGACCGCGTGCCGGAAGACGTAACGTAGTCACCTACTCGGTGGACCGACGACGATCTGGTGGAGGTCGCGGAAAGCCGCTGGATGCGGGCCGCGCAGGACTGGACGTTGTGAAAATCTTTTGTGGAGGTTTTGTCCTGCTGTGGTCGTTCTTCGGCTGATGTGAAGGTTACACTTAAAAAAGTGTACAGATCATTTTATTTGAAGTTTATTTTTAATAGTGTTTTTAACTGATACCTGTTATTATAAAATTAAATTTTTAATTTTACTAACATAGTTTTCAAGTGGTTTTTGTACTTACAATTCCATAAATTTATTTAATCTGAAAATCTATATTTATAGAATATAATTAAATGTATTTGCTATTTTAAATAACAATATACTCATAACACTAAATAAATAATTAAAATAAAACACATAAAATACCAAAAATGGAACACCTTAAATCACACCTAAAATAACTTACACAAAACAACTAAAATCCAAATAACAAATATAAATAGCTAATATTTATAGAATTCATATTTTATTTTGATATCGCTTTAATTTGGGCTTAGCTGATGGTTTCTTTTAGAGAACGGCTGAGGTTCCTGAGGTTTATGGCAAGAAAACCAGAAAAATTCTCTAGCCAAATTTTAGCTGTGTATGTTCATTACTAATAGCTAGCTTTTGCCCGTGCCTTCGCCCGCATAGATATCGAATATGCGCTATAAACTATCCCGGGCGTATGGGCACACACTCAAACTTATATTTTTTATTGAATTCATGAGTTTGTTACAACAACAAGGTGTTAAAAATTATTATACACACCATGACCTACAGAAATGTTTTTTAACTAGATGTAGTTTAAGCTGTACAGTTTACCAACTTAGTAGTTATTTCTATAGTTCAATTAGTAAAATAACTAAATTGTTTCTAACAAAAACTTTTACGAGGTTATAAAAACGATTTACCCAAAGTTTCATAAAAATCAGTCCAACGGTTTCGGAGATTTAGAACTTTGAACAAACGAACATTTACAAAATCTCATAGTATATGACGGCTGAAATTTAGCAGATTTTGTTCTTTATCGCCAGTGCGTGAACATCAAGCGAAAGGCCACCCCTCAGATTACATCCTCTGAGATTGAGATTGATGACAGCCTCTCGCTTCACCTAACGCATAGGTAAATACGTATCCGCGATACGCGTGCCAAGAGTTTTCTGGGTTAATCAATCTTATGGGAGGTTTGAAAAATATGTGTAGGTATAACTTGTATCAAAGTGGTAAGAGATGGATTAACCTAGATGAAATGGTCGCTAAGTGCCTTATTTGGTTTATCATTCACTTGATGGACCTAGCCAGCAACGGTTGGTTGCTATTTGCAGGGTATTGATCGTGCAGAGAGGTCGTCCGTTGAGGTTACTTTCTATTATTACACATTTCAGTTTTAAAAATATTTCCAAAAAAAATCCAAATATTTCAATTTTAACTGCCTCCGTGGCGTTATGGTTAGTCCATTCGCTTCACACCAGGAGGTCACGGGTTCGATTCCCGGTGGGGTCAACTTGTAAGACTCGGTTTGGTTGGTGGTAGTACATTTTCTAAGTCCGCCTGGCTAGCTACTATCATTTTATCTCTGTTTTGCCGCCAAGACATTAGTGTTAATATCATTGATGTGTTCCGGCTTGAATATAAGATAGCCAGATCCCCATTGCGTTGGGGAACCTTGGTAAGCCCGCTTCCATCTTCGGCATCTTCGACACTTACCATCAGGTTAGATGATGCCAAAGGCTTACCAATTATGGATAAAATAAAAATGGAAAAATATGACACAAATATGACACATTTTTATGAAAAAAGTATGACACAGACAGCATTAAAAATATTGAACCTGTATGGTGAATACTTTGACAAAGAGTAGGCCAGTTCACTCGGACATACAGTGACGAGTATAACGCGCGAGTCAACCATCGCTCCCGTATTAAAAGGAAGGAACGCTCGTCTTCCCAATACGCCATCATCCGCCCGAAGATATACCGAGTTAAAGATTAGATAGCGCTGCAATAAATGGGGATACAGCTCCGTTCCGTTTTTCAGCAGCGAACCCACGAGAAAGCGTCTTTGTGCTATTCACCCATAGCTGTGATCCTCACTTGACATTGTCGAACTTATCAAGATCATCTCAAATACTTTATCAATCAATTGTGGATTTACAAAAAACAGTTTTTGTGAAGCAGAAATAATTAGCTGTTTTATCATGTCAGCTCATATACATCCCCACTGAGGGGCTCGAGACTACGCTGAATTAGGGCGATCGGGCCTTAGTCGACTACGCTGGCCCGGTGCGAGTTGGTAGACTTTACACACAACCTTTGAGTTTATTTGCAGGCGTGTGCAGGTTTCCTCACGATGTTTTCATTCACCGTAAGAGCGTCGGATAAACGTAAAAACCAGTTCAATCACATGAAGTTTAAAAAAAAACTTGATTTTGGATTCCACTTATGGTTCCAAATAATTTTGCTACACTTGTAGAAACCTACACTTTGGACACCTTGTCAACTTTACATATGATATCAAACTTCGAAAACATATTGATACATGGCAGGATTCGCACCGTAACCTCCCGGACTGGAGGTAGCGGTCCTTGCCATTACGCCACCGACGCTACATTATCGAAAAATATAATGGTCCAAATGAGACAAAGACAATATCTTAAGGAAATAGTTATTATCTATACATATAATAAAACTGTAACGGGCCCCTGTCTGTAAATAAAATATTTTTGGAAAATAATAACTGTGGTGGACATTTACTAACGATATAGAGGCCAAAACAACAACTTTTGAAATTTTTGTCTGTCTGTCTGTATGATCGCACATCAAGCAAAATCTACCAGGCCGATTTAGATGAAATTTTGTATGGTAATTCCTTAATAGCCCGGGTTAACATATGGGTACTTTTAACCCAGAAAACTCAAGAGTTTCCATGGGAAAATTCAAAACCTCCACGCGGACGAAGTGACGGGCACAGCTAGTAATAAATAAAAGAGGCCGGCCTTTTAGATAAGTTTGTTCTCCCTAATGGTCAACCCAGTGGGCCAGTGATTATGTGAAGGAGTGCTAGGAAAATATTCTGAATTCATACCAAAGTATATATATTAGTACTAACATACAGTATGGACACTCCCTGCCGCTCTCTAGATTGCGACCTCACCCCCTCGTCGCCCAGATTGATACAGATTAGTTACAGTTTGGTTGTCGAACGTTGATTTCGCCGCCATTTTGTTTGTTCCGTCATTCCTTTTTTGAAATGTCATTTCTGGCCCGTTGTATGAAGCCCTTCGGCCGTCTACAGAACCGGAGTTTCGGAACTGGTTCCCTACGTCCAGGGTGTGTTCATACGTAGGGTACTCGTTTTTTTACCCGACTACGGCAAAGCCAAAAGGAGCACTGTATGTATGTAAGTGTATCGCTAAAACTACGGAGCAGATTTTGATGAAAGACTAAAGAGGTGTCAATCAAAATGACGGATATTACACCCAAAAAATTTTTTTTTTATAAAAACACGACTGCATATAAATATTACTCCTCTTAAAAAAGAGAGGTCGAAAAAAAAGGAAGCCGGATAAAACTTATCCTATGTCACGGGATCAAGACGAATCTAAAACAATACACCTCGCCTTCTAAAATCCACTAAGCCTTTTTAGAAGATATCGCGGAATAAAGAAACATCATCATTATCATCGTCATATCAGACGAAGGACGTCGACTGCTGGACATAAGCCTCCCCCAAGGATTTCCACGACGACCGGTTCTTATGTTCTCGAGTGGCGACCGCGCACCGAAAAACGTAGCGTAGGCAGGCCTCCCACTCGGTGAACCGATGACCTGGTGAAGGTCGCGGGACGCCGCTGGATGCGGGAAGCGTAGAACCGGTCGTCGTGGAAAGAAATATACATACAATTACATAATATGAAAAAATACAACAATAATAATTTGTACATGAGACCTAAAACAATATCCTCCTGTATTGTGTGCAGTCGTGTAGATTTCTGAATTCTTTTTTGCTATCATATGAAGAGGAATGTCAAATGAAAGAGTTCAAAAATACAAATATAGTACTATACTAGCTGTGCCCGCGACTTTGTCCGCGTGGAGGTTTTGAATTTCCCCACGGGAACTATTGAATTTTCCAGGATAAAAAGTATCCTATATGTTAACCTGGGCTATAAGGAACCAAAATACAAAATTTTCATCAAAATTGGTCTGGTAGTTTTTGCGTGATGCGCGAACATACAGAGACAGACAGACAAATACTCCAAAAGTTGTTGTTTTGGCCTCTATATCGTTAGTAATGTCCACTACAGTTATTATTTTCCAAAAATGATTCATGAACAGACACGGCCCCGTTACAGTTTTATTATATGTATAGATTAAAACCCGACTACGGGAAAGCCCAAAGGAAGGTTTTTTTAAAAAAAAATCTCATATATTATTTATCGTTAGGGTTAAATCTGCAGATAAGAGCGTTTTCCCATTGGCGGGTGTAAGTATTTAAACTTTTTTTAATTTATTAAGAAATTTTCCTTATCATGAGGCAGTGGCACTATCAATTGTATCGCAAAGTGATCGCAAAGAATAATAAACGGCTATCAGAGTGTGGCACTAAGTAAGGATTCATACAGGGTGAAAATGACAATACATGGTGTTTTTTTAACACCGAGCAAGCTGTTAAGGGTGGGCTTTACTCATGAAACTGAACAATTTTCCCAAAGAAACTCATACTGAAATCGCAAAAAAAGTTGACTCTCCATACAAAGGTAACTAATCCGAATCATCGATTTCTATAAAGTCTAAAATAATAATTGCGAATTTAGTATGGATTCCTTGGGGAAAGTTGTTATATTTCACGAATAGAGACCATCTTTAACGACTTCCTCGGTGTTAAAAATACGTTTAATTTCATGAGTAGAGCCCACCCTTAACGGCTTGGACGGTGTTAAAAAACACCCTGTATAAGTTACTTATCTACTTAAGAAACTGAAAAATTTGCCCCAACGAACGTTCTGGATATAAAAATTATCTTTTCATCATACCTATTCGAAAAACTACGATTGGTTCCTCAATAAGTGAGAACAAAATTCTACTTTGTTCCCTGTAAGGAGTTTTGGGTTGTCTCTTCTGACGTGTGCAACGCGACCTACATGTACATCTGAAATCAGATATGCATATTTCCTCACGATGTTTTTCTTCACCGTTAAAGCAACCATTGGTACATTGGCCGTCCGGATTTGAACCCGGCACCCTCTTTCTACAAATAATCCATAGGAAAGAGCAATCAAACTTACCAATACTTATCAATTTACCAAATCAAATACAATTTATTTAGTTTCTTACAAATAATCAAAGCAACCTAGTCACAGACCGAAATTTGGTAATCCGGAGGAAAGTTCAGTCATTCGCATTAGCAGTTAGCACCAAAACCACTAAATATAATTTAAAATAATAAACAATTTTTTTTTGGTTTCTGAGATCGAAATAACACAGACTTAGATCTATGCTTTCTACCAATTAGGTAAGGCAGTTTACGCGCCGCAATCGTGAGCGCGTTTTATTATCCAACAACGCCATCTATTGGCAGTCTGTTGCTATGATCATAATGTCTTTGGTATGTGTAGGTTTAATGGAGAATTCACAATGTCCCAGTTTTAGTTCACGCTGTAAGATATCAACATATAAAATTTAATTGCAATAGGTCTAGCAACATTTGCGTGGTGAACCATTCTAAAAATGCAAACTTTTGATTTTCCCACGGGAACTCGTGAGTTTTCTGGGATAAAAGTATCCTATATGTTAACTCGGGCCACCACCGTACAAAGTTTCATGAAAATCGGCCTAGTAGTTTTTGCGTGATGCGCGAACACACAGACAGACAAAAATCCCAAAAAATGTTGTTTTGGCCTCTATATCGTTATTAATGTCCACCACAGTTATTATTTTCCAAAAATATTTCATAAATACAGACACGGCCCCGTTACAGTTTTATTATTATGTATAAAGATAGATCTACCCTACAATTTATAATATGCAGTCAAGAACAGAGCAAAGCTACAAACTCGTAGATCGATTTTGACCTATACCTGCACGGCTTAAGAACTGTACAAAGACAATCTAACCTGATATGGTCTGTAGTGGAGTTACAACATTTATATATTAATTGTATGTGACTACCCTACAAATACTATTGAATCATTAGTTTTTAATGTTTGGACTTTTTACAGAAATCTGGTTTTTTTAAATATATTTTTTTTCAATCATCTCGCTTGATGGTAAGTGACGATGATGCCGAAGACGCAAGCGGGCTTACCAAGATTACCCAATGTAATGGGGAACTATTTAACTTATTATTTTCAAGCCGGAACACACCAATGTTGTTGCTTGGCGGCAAAACTTAGATTAATTTATTTATTTTTATTTATTTACTAGCTTTTGCCCGTGGTTTCACCCGCGTGGAAATCGTTTTATGACTCTTTGAGAGTGAGTGGTGCGCGTGCCGCAAGCGGCTCGCGAGCGTGGACATGACTTTTCTCCATATACCTATCCCAGATCGGGCTATTCTGATTAGCAGTCTATGTCACTCTATAAAAAAAAACAGATTAATTCTTTGCTCCGTTGTAACGCATGACGATCTCTCGGGAACTACTTATATCAGGATATGCTGATTAGTAAATTATGTCATTTCCCACCCCTTCAACCATATCTGTGTAAAAAATCACAATAATCGATTATTCCGTTGTAACGATGTCCTTCTCCGTGACATAGGCTACCTTCATTCCGAATTTCATTAAGATTGGTCAAGGTGTTGAAGCTTGAAAACAAACAAACAAAGCCATTTTCACATTTATAATATTAGTAAGGATAACTTAATCAGAAGATTTACAGCTAAATATTATATATAACTAAAATTAAAGATGGTGGTAGGCTGGCTCAGAAAATGTCTTTCCATCAACCAAAACGAGTCAAACAAAGTAAGACTCCGCCGGGAATCGAACCCGAGACCTTCTGAGGTGAAGCTAATAGACTTAACCTTTATGCTACGGAGCCGGTTAAAAGCTGGTTTATAAGCCAAATTTGTAAGGATTTTTTGCGATTTCAGAAAAGCTGTGTTCTACAGTGTTCTCAGAAAATTGCTCTATTTTATCAAACATCCTGTATATCTGCTACAGCCTTGAATCCAAGGATTTATCCCCAAATTTTGCGACAAAAACCTTGTTTGTTTCCCTTATAACTAAAGGAAGGAACACATAAATATTCGCGTTTGCGCCCAACCAGTACCGAAGTTGGTCATAGTTAGGGCATCTCATCTTTGAGGGGCACTAAAGTTTGAAAAACAATACCAAAAGTGGGATGAGAGTATAACGTTTAATTATATTTGTCAATGCTTAAAAACAACCAATTTCAATCGCACCAATATAACTTTGCTATATTTTTTTTGGTTTTTGTTTATTCGCTAAAAAGTGCGAAGACGATTTTAATACAATTAATATGAAACCCCTAAATCTATCGAAAAAGTAATAGAAGAATGACCAAAATCGGTTCTCAATCGAAGAAGATATCGAGTAAAATACTAAATAACTCAAAACGCTAAACGCTAAACACGTTAAAAAACCGACTTCTATCAGAACAACTTAGTACATTTTTGCATTATTATTTTTGGTTTTTGTTAATAAAATAAGAATCATAAAAATCGGTTAACCCAGTCAAAAGTTCTGAGGTAACACACATAAAAAAACATACAGTCGAATTGAGAACCTCCTTTTTGGAAGTCGGTTGAAAATACAGTCGAAATGTTGCTGCTCTTCTGTTATGTATTGAAATATGAAATAAGAGACTGTGCGCATGAATAGGTATTTTCTTAATGTAAAAATTTAATACACTAAAAACTTACATTTCCTTGAAAAAAAAAACAACAACACTTAATTTCGTTGTTCCCTAATTCCCTTATAACTTGAGAAAGGATTAAGTAAATATTTTTTACACTTTTAAAAGAGTAATTCTTGTTACCAAAATAGCATTTATTCAAACCATTATATACATTGATTTCGACGTATAATTTCGATGCAACCTGGTCTCTATGTGTGGGCAGCCTTCCTTTACCCGGCCCTGGACTGAAAGCCACATCTCGACGCGACAAGGGCTACTTCTCACGAGAGACCGGAACGAGCGACACGGAAAGTGTTTTACCCGGTACAAGCTAGGCACCTATATAGTTAATTACGAGAAGGTACCTACGGATTAGTTACCAGACCAGTGAAAACCGATAGTGGAAAATTCATTTTTAACCGACTTCAAAAAAAGGAGGAGGTTTCTCAATTCGACCGTATATTTTTTTAATTTTTTTTAAGTGTGTTCGTGGATAACTTCGTCGTTTATGAACTGATTTTGATGATTCTTTTTTGTTAGAAAGGAGATATTCCAAGGGTGGTACCATGATAAGGAAACTAGGATCTGATGATGGCATCCCAGAGAAATCGAGGGGAACCTTGGTTTCCTGTTTGAAGTCGGTTTTTTTGTTCAAAATTATTCATCGCACATATTCGAAATAATTACGGTTGGTTCTTCAATAAGTGCGAACAAAATTCTACTTTACTCTCTGTAGGGAGCTTTGATTCTATCTTCAAATTAGTCCGCGTTTGTGAAGGTTGAATGTAAGGTTTTTGTTAATTTTCTATTAAAGTACTACACCGATTTTGATAAAATTTATATGGGACCACACGGGAAGCACTAGCTTTCAAATAAAAATAGAATTATAAAAATCGGTTCACCCAGTCAAAAGTTCTGAGGTAACAAACATAAAAAAAATATAAAAAAACACACAGACGAATTGAGAACCTCCTCCTTTTTGGAAGTCGCTTGACAAAGAAATGACAAGTCTTTTAGGTTTTGGCGGCAATGCGCGCTAAAAAAAGGAACGGTCATGT
Source organism: Coleophora flavipennella (assembly GCA_947284805.1). Lineage (NCBI taxonomy): Eukaryota > Metazoa > Arthropoda > Insecta > Lepidoptera > Coleophoridae > Coleophora > Coleophora flavipennella. Next base: position 10,149,444 of record OX369265.1, on the reverse strand, counting down.
GAATTATTATTTCTTTTCATTTCTTTTTCTCATGGATTGTGATGAAAAATTGTGTGTGTCACTCGGGGCCAAAATATTTTATTCTCGGGCGACGTATAATGAATTCCTCGATAAGCTCAGGATTCTATTCGCTGAGCTCGGGAATCTACCATATAATCCTACGCTTACTCGTCAATCATTAAAAATTGCAGTAAACTGCATTTTTATCTTCAAGATAGTTTTACATAGCTCACGGTGACAATCGACAATACATGATCGATCACTAACAATACCCCCCCACCTGACGATTTGATGTCAGCGGAGGGAAAGTTAATGTCGCATCTTTACGCTAGTAATTATAGGTCATCTTTGTTTACGAAAAGTATGGAAAAAATGGGGAAATTTATATTAAAATGGTAACCCTCTATTCACTCATACATTCTTAGATTTTTTGGCGGGATTTGTGGTGGACGCATCGTAGTTTTATTTTGTTGTTTTTTCATTGTTTTCTGCTGGGATTTTGTTCAAGAAGTGGTGCATTTTGTAGAAAATCGTCTAGTGCACGTGAGCAATGTGGAGAACAAGAAAATAAAACGAAGGAGGACGTGAGAACCCAACTTGCTCTGGGTGCAGTTTTATAGACGCCCAACAGCAACTGGGTGTTCCACCTCAGAATGCAGCTGCTGCAAATGCTGTCAAGAACTTCAGAGAAGATTTGTAATGCACCGGCACTAGCATTACAAATCCAAAAACAAATGAAGAAAGTGAAAATTATTTACGAATCCGGCTGAAGGGCTAGTTTCCATGGCCAAGAAAAATTCACAACCAACCTATCATACATTCTTAGGCCGCCGCCATTACTATACTTCAGCTGATTCTTAAACGATATTCCCTCCGTCTTTTTTTCTTCCTCCGAGTTAGGGAACCCCTTTATTTTTTAACCTTTTAGCCCTTATAACCCATACAGTTTCACCATGTCCGTCTGTTTGCCTGTCCGCGGCTTGGCTCAAATACTCTTAGTACTAGAAAGCTGTAATTTGGCATGGGTAATACATATTTATAACACTTAGACTACAAAACCACGGAAGTTCAAAAATTTATTTGAGATTTGTCTATGGGTTTCATGGGAAAAGTTGTTCAGTTTCATGGGTAGAAGCACCAGTTACACTTAATAATATCTAAAAAAAAATATTAGGATACCTCTCTACACGTGAAAATGGGGCGGATTTGTTTTCTAGTGTATTCCATGGTGTGGGGGGTTATTGGATAGGTGTTCCAAAAATATTGAGGTATGTATAACCATTTAACGATATAGGCCTACGTTTGTGAACTATTTAGCTTTGCTGAGCTAAAAGTGCCAATTTTTGTAAGAGTCAAGTGTGTGTGTCTGTGTCTCCCCCCACCCCTATCAGCTAAATCACTATTTCACATCTGAAAAAAAATATACTATCACGGCTAAGTAGGCTTTCTTGGTTTAGGAAAGAGTAGGTCAACTTAAGATGTGCAGTTAGATTGGTTTATTTTTCGAAAAGACTACGAAACCCTACTCTGCGCTAGTCCGACTCGCACTTGGCCGGTTTTTGACATAATAACGATTATAAATCGATGAACGCCGGCTGCATGCACGAAAAAGTGTCACGTTCCTCGTGCAAGCGAGAGCGCGGAACAAGCGATTGTGAACAATGTTTTCTTATGACACGTAAAATTATCTTCCGTAAACCGAATTTACAGACAACCAGTTTTTTTTATTATGAATCTGCCAAAAATAATAGATAGCCAGTTCTCCATTGCGTTGGGGAATCTTGATAAGCCCGCTTGCATCTTCGGCGTCATCGTCACTTACCATCAGGCATGATTTGTTGCCCGTGGTATTATGCCAAGGGATTACCAATTGTGAATAATAAAAAAAATCTAAGTTCATTCCAGATAGCACACCCTGGGACACATCATACAACAGGCCTGATATGACATTTCAAAAAACGAATGACGAAACAAACAAAATGGCGGCGAAATTCTATACGTTCGACAACCAAACTGTAACCAATCTGTATCACGCTGGGTGACGAGAGGGTGAGGTAGCAATATAGAGAGCGGCAGGGAGTGTCCATATTGAATGTTAGTACTAATATATATACTTTGCTTATCTATGGATAGTGCAGCTGTTCTGATTATGGTTTCGCATTTATCGTTGGGCTAAGCGGGCCAGACGTGTGTGGCTTTGTGCGCTGATGCATGCATCCATGCTATCCGATTAATTATGATATGATAGTTACCTACGTTAATTTCGGGCTTGGCAATATGCACCGTCACCTGATAGTGGATAGGGACTTAACTCCCCATTTATATAGGTGATACAGGTGATGTTAAAATCGAGGCCAAATGGTACGAATCTATGTGGCATAGCGATAGTATATGAAAACATATAATATTTTTTAAAACGTTTTGCACACGATCCACCTTATACTAGGTATAACAAAATTGGTGTAAGTCCCGTTAACTAAGGAGTTTTACTTCTCATTCTGAACAACTTTTGTTTTACGACTTTACTGAAATCACAAAAAAATAACTCTTCATACAAATTGATTAGCTGATCAGACTCCGGACCCAGACCGGTCGGAGCAAAGAAAACATGGTCAGGTGGGGATTTTTGGGTGAAAGTGAATTAAACTGTTTGTGCGGTGCAGTTCAAACGATGACACATTTAACATCGTGCCCTGCGTGCCCCTACATCTGCACGCAGGAAGACCTCATGACAGCGGCTGATGATGCTGTTAACGTGGCCAAATTCTGGGCTGCTACAGTGTAGTGTCTGCCATCGACACGCTAAGAAGAAGAAGCTGATCGACCAATATTGTTCATTTTTATATGGAGGGTCCAACATTTTTTTGAGAATTGATCCAAGGGATTCCTTATAGAAAGTTGTTCAATATGATGAGAAGAAGCCCCAGTTGACGGGTTCTACACCAATTCTGTTACACTTTATAGATTTCGATATCTATCGATCCAAATACAAACTGAAAGTATACTAGGACACTTTGACCTTGAGCATCACTTCTCCGCGATATTTTGAGATAAAAAATATAAAAGATATAAAGCTAGGGGAGCAGCTTTATTTCGGTACCGCATAATCAAATAAAGCTGCTCCTCTAGCTTTATATCTTTTATATTTTTATCTTTTAATTTTTTAAATATTTTTTATCTCCAAATATCGCGGAGACGTGATGCTCAAGGTCAAAGTGTTCTAGTATACTTTCATCTAATACCATACCATCTTTGACTGCATCACCACTTTCCATCAGGTAAGTTGCAGTCAAATTAAAAAAGAAGCGGTGCGAAAAGCTAGTTTGATATGGAATCTTGATAACAAATAGGTACTTATCCTTACTAATATTATAAATGTGAAAATGATTTTGTTACTTCGTTTGTTACCTTTTCACGCTTCAGCAACTTAACCAAACTTGATGAAATTTGGCCTGCAGGTTGCCTGTGCCACTTGGAAGGACAAAAGACTACTTTTTATCCCTGAAAATAACAAAGTCCGATGCAGCTCCTAAGGGATCTGAAAAAAAAATATCACTCTTTTATTAGCTTTACCTGTATGTTTGTAACCTGTATGTTTGAATGTTACCCACTCCTTTGGACTCGATTTTGACCCACTATAAACGGACAGATTTAATTCGAACTTTGTAGACTTATCAAGAATCAGCGACACTATAATAATTTCATAAGTTTGAAATAAAAATAAAAAATAAATAGAGTTTAATAAACTAAAAAACACGCTTTTTAAGTACATCAGACTAAAAGTAAAAAATAATTCTTTATATATGTTGAAAATAATAATTAACAAATTACTAGTATTATTGTGAAAAAGTGTGGGTTGCTCGATAGATGAAAAATATGGCACCAGCAGTTGTAAACTTAATAGCATGGTATTCTAGACCTAATAATTACACATTTTTCAAGCGTCAATTGCCAGTCCTACAATGAGTATTTAAAGATTTATTCAATATTTAGTGTTTTTTGAATTTTATTTTTTTTCTCTGGATCTCTGTGCAATTGTTACTAACGTGAAAATGACCTACACGATATTGCGAAACTCTCACGATAATAAACTTTTTAAAAATTTGCTAGGTTTTTCACTTTCCATAGCAGTCAAAACGCCTGAAATTTATTGGTTTGCAAATCATATGCGAAACTGTTGTTTTCTATTTTTGTCATTTTTAGTGCCATTAATTTAACTAGCTTTTACCGTGACTTCGTTCACAAATACAATAACCAATTTTCTATTATAACAACCCTAGGTGCGGAAATTGTCAGATTTTTTTATAAAAAACGGCAAAAGATGCCACCCAGCTGTTCCGCAACATCGGATTACGCAAAAATAGAGCGTGTAGGTCATTACGTCTGCATTTTCACGTTTTCACTAAATCTAATCTAATACATACATATAAAAAAAATATTTCACGGAGCCGTGTCTGTACATGAAATATTTTTGGGAAATAATAACTGTGGTGGACATTACTAACGATATAGAGCCCAAAACAACAACTTTTGGAATTTATGTCTGTCTGTATGTTCGCATATCACGCAAAAACTACCCAGCCGATTTTGATGAAATTTTGTATGGTGGTCCCTTATAGCCCGGGTTAACATATAGGATACTTTTAATCCCGGAAAACCGAAGAATTCCTGTGGAAAAATTCAAAAACCTCCACGCGGACGAAGTTGCGGGTACAGCTAGTACAGAATAAATATCTAAATACTCATTGTAGGACTGCCAATTGACGCGAAAAAAATGTGTAATTTTAGGCCTACAATACTATGCTAGTTTACAACTGCTGGTATTGTTTAGGAGTATTAAAGGTTTTCCCATTTTTAAACCCGATTTTCCAGCTTTTTGGAAAACGCTGTAAAAAAAACCCATCAATATTTGTCACACGACAGTTCTTCTCGTAGATAATTTAAATGAAAAAGTCTTTCAGATTTTGGCATTAAAACGATAGTGTCCATTTTTGGCGTCTAAAATCTACTGTGCAAACATTACAATTTCAGCTGACGAAAGACGTCCACTGCTGGACAAAGGATTTCCACGACGACCGGTCCCGCACTGCCCGCATACAGCGACTTCCCGCGATCTTCACCAGGTCGTCGGTCCACCGTTCCTACTCTACGTCTTCCGGTGTGCGATCGGCACTCGAGGATTTTACTACCCCAACGGCCAACTGTACTACGAGCTATGTGCCCCGCGAGCGACCTTAGTTCTCAAGTTATATAAAAGCTTTATAAATGAAAGATCGGAGATAAAACCAGTCCTATCCAGAAACAATAGACACAGACGCGGAAACACAGACAGGTCGGAGAAGGGACCTTGTCGTGAAATCAGATCTCGGTGCATTACCTCTGAGAGCTTTCTTAGTTTGTTGGTGGAACCGAGTGCCTCTCAAGTAACATAACATAGGTAAGCGCCTCGATTCATTTGTTTTTAGGGTTCCGTACCCGGGAAAACGGGACCCTATTACTGAGACTTCGCTGTCCGTCTGTCTGTCTGTCTGTCTGTCCGTCCGTCCGTCCGTCCGTCCGTCTGTCACCAGGATGTATTCTATGAACCGTGATAGTTAGACAGTTGAAATTTTAACAGATGATGTATTTCTGTTGCCTCTATAACAATAAATACTAAATAAATAAATAAAACAAATACTAAAGGGGGCTCCCATACAACAATTTTGCTCTTTTTTGCTCGATATTGATAACGGCAACAGATAGACGCTTGATATAGAACATTTATTTGTATATTCACTTTGAAAATAAATAACTAAATTAAAATAAAACAAATATTTAAAGGGGGCTCCCATACAACAAACGTAATTGTTTTGCTCGTTTTTGCTCGATATAAATAACGTCAACAGGTAGACGCTTGAATATATATAGAAGCCCCCCTTAAATATTCGTGTTTATATTTATTCAATTTTATATATTTGAGTTTATATATATATTCTATAAAAATAAAATATATAATAATTATATATAAAAAAACACAAATATTTAAGGGGGCTTCCGCTCGATATTGATAACGGCAACAGGTAAACCTTAGGTAAACGTTTGAAATGTTCGCAGAATATTGACTTGTATTATTCACTTTAAAAATTAATTAATTAATTTAAATTAAATAAATACTTAAGGGCCTTCCATACAACAAACCTGATTTTTCTAGATAACTAGCTGTCCCGGCGAACTTCGTTCCACCTTACACTACACTACCCTACCCTACACTACACTACACTACCCTACACCACACTACCCTACCCTACATTACACTACCCTACCCTACCCTACACTACACTACCCTACTCTACCCTACACTACACTAACCTACCCTACTCTACCCTACCCTACCCTAACTACACTACACCTACACTACACTGCACTACCCTACCCTACCCTAAAACCAATTATTTTTGACTTGTATTTTTTTTTATTGATGAATATCATATTTTTAATACTTATTATCCTATTCCGGACGAAGATAAATGCAAAAACACTAAAATCATAAAAATTGGTCCAGCCGTTCTTGAATTATAAATGGTTTTACTAACACGACTTTCTTTTATATATATAGATGGCGAGTCCGACTTGCACACATGGCCGGGTTTTTTTGTTGATGTGTAACATCTTTCCTCTCGCCTTCCTGCAATCTGTGGGAGTGATTTCATGAAAAGGAACGGAAGTATGTAACAGGAAATAGGCGATTTTAGTCACGAAGGCTAGGGAAACGTGGTCCTGCCGCTTTATTTTTTTTTTAGTCACGCAGGCTAAGGAAACATGGCTATGCCGCCTAAAGCGAGACCGTAGGTTTATTACTTATGTTAAATATTTATTATTTATTTATTCAGTCATAATGTAAGTTTACAGTATAAACCAAAGCACTTACACATAAAATGTCAGATGGTACACATCATAATATGCGACTAGTGTAATTTTATTTTTTTATTAAAAATGTAAGTGCGTTTGACTACATCTCACCTGATGGAAAGTGACGATGTAGTCGAGGATGGTACACGAAAACTCAAATAATACCTATTGACACTCCTCTTTAAGATCGCCAAATTTTAAGATTCAGGAAACACAAACGCAGACAAGGAGTTCCACTCCATCGCTGCCCACATTTTTTACATTATTATGGAAAAAAAAGTTGTTTTTATACAGGTGTAACATAATTGGTGTAGAAACCGTTAACTGGGGATTCTACTCATTATAATGAACAACTTTCCCAATAGACCCATAGTCAATTCGCAAATAACCTAACCGATTTAATAAAAAACACCAAAACCCGACTACATAATAATAATAAAAATAATAAAATTTATTTATCAACCAACAAAGGATCACCATAGTGTTAGTAACTTATTCTAAGACTTAGACTAGTTTTAGTAATATACACAATTACATTTACACTATATAAAATTTATTTACAATATCACGACTGTTATTGGCAACGTGAACCAATCAGCAATGGTTCACAATTGCGCAATCTAGTCTACTGGCAAACATAAATCATTAATCATTACTTCTCTTTTTAGGTAGTTCGGAAAAAAATATCCTATGTCATGTCACTCACGGGGTCGAGACGAATCTAACAACACCTCGCACACCAAAATTCAAGCTATTCAGGCTACAGGCTCAGCCAAAGACACACACATACAGTTTTTCGGATATACCCGAAAAAACATTACTCTTCTTTTTGGTCAATCCGGTAAAAAAGAGTGTGTGGTTTTATGAATTCACGGTAAAAGTTACAGAGCACGAAACGATCATGGCTGCTCTCGTCTTCGAGCTACGGTACAGAGGACGAAACGATCATGTAATAAAAGTTTCACTCCTCTTGGAGCTACGGTACAGAGAACGAAACGATCATGGCTGCTCTCGTCTTGGAGCTACGGTACAGAGGACGCAACGATCATGGCTGCTCTGACGAAAAAGTTTGAGACGACGATGTCGATCTCTTTGGCGTCACGCAACACAGACGAAAAAGCTTGAGACGATGTTATAAAAGTTTCACTTTAAAAAGACTCTTCTTACATATCTATCAGCTGATGGACCTATTTAAAGTTATTTAGTATGATAATATAACGAGTTTTATACCAATTTTCATACACTCTCTACATTATCACCCTGTACCTACTGTAAACTTTTGACAGGGGACAGCCGTCGCCCTTAAAGTGGACGTGGCCTCCATCACCATGAGTGGGGTCAACTGGGTGCCGAGACGAATGAATGTAATTTTTTTGATGTGAAACATCTATAGCCGCACGTAAAACCGATTCACCACGCTATGACTCATCTGTAGCCGCACGTGGTCGAAGTTGCTTTCGTGTTCATACTAACTTATAAGGTAATTAAGATAATTTATGAAATAATTTTAATATGATATGAAATAATTCCAATGTATCACATCAGCCAGGCGTCCCGCGACGGCTCATGATGATTTTGATGAACACCTGCAATAAGTAATATATTTTTTTTTCATCACACCTATTTAAAAAACGACGCTTGGTTCCTCAATAAGTGCGAACAAAATTCTACTTTAAGAAGTTTTGTTTCATTCCTCTAATTGGTCCGCTTTCGTGAAAGTTGAAGAAAAAAAAAAATTGTGGTGATAGACTCATTTTTGTGATTAGTTATTAAGAAGTTTGTATTAAAATACTAACTCTTTGTTGGTATGTGAAGTTAAGGTCTAACGTATAATGTATGAAGAAGTTACAAGTCGGCTAGGTTTTGGCGCCAATGTGCGCTAAAAAAAGAACGGTTATGTGCATTCTTCTTTCTTTTATTTTTTTTATCCCCAAATTGTAGAAATCCATTAAAATTTACAAAAAAATATTTTTTTTAATGTGTTTTTATATTTGTTTCAGTTTAAAAAGAAGACAGAGAAGACACAATAGAAGTTTTATAGATATAATGACTAGTATAGCAGTCCAGTGGTACCGATATACTTACTCAAGACATTAACTAAAACTATGCATGTATTTTTGTCTGAAATCCCTTCTTTTCTCCGTAATCTTTTTCTTTTCTTCTTTATACGTGGCGTGGAAAGACTGAAATCCGTGTGCTATGTCGAAAACACCACCATGTCGGTTCGCCTCCAGGATCAAAACTCGGAACCTATCCAGCTGCAGCGTGTAGAAGTAAGTAAACTCAACAATAAGCATATAACGCAGACTTACAAATCAGAGTTTAGGTTAATCACACATGGCGTACCACAAGGGAGTGTACTCGGTCCTCTCTTATTCTTAATATATATAAACGATTTACCGGATACGACTAGACATAGAACAATGCTTTTTGCAGACGATATTTCAGTAATAGTGACAACTAATAAAAATTTGACATTTAATATTCACGAATCTGACATCAATAATGCCATCAAATCAATATACAAATGGGTAAGCAGTAATAATTTGCAAATTAATTTAGACAAATCGACATACCTTAACTTTAACAATTATAATTTTAATTCATTAAATGTTGCTTGTAATGGACAAACCCTTAGAAGCGCTAGTAACGTTAAGTTTCTAGGTACTATTATTGACGAGAAGCTTGACTGGAAAGAACAGGTTGAAAAAGTATGTGCAAAAGTCAATAGTTTCAGTTTTGCTATTTATAAACTGACTAAGGTAGCGACAAGACATACTGCAGTCACAGCATACTTTGCTTACGTAGAATCGGTCCTCAGATACGGTCTCATAATATGGGGGAACAGTACTAATGTCAAAAAGGTTTTTATTGCTCAAAAAAAGTGTGTCCGTGCCATATTCGGTGTTTCACAAGATATTTCATGTAGGCCCCTATTTAGAAACCTAAAAATACTGCCACTACCTTGTCTTTATATACAAGAAATGGCAAAAGTAGTTAAACAAAATCAACATGTGTTCTACAAAAAAGTTAGTGACGTATCAGTTCGAAATAAGAGGAATCCTGACAGGTTAGTAACGGATGAGATTCCCAAAACAACGCGGTTTCAGAAAAATTGTTACTGGATGGGCCACATAATATATAATAAAATACCGCAATCGATTCGGGAATTGCCCTTTAACAAGTTTAAGGCAACATTGCATGATTGGCTTCTTCAGAACATGTTTTATTCCGTTGAGGATTTTCTAAAACATAAGCAATGTTAATCTGTAGTATTAATCTGTAGTATCATTATTTTATTTGAATTATGAATTTGGAAAATGTTGAATAATTACTTGGACCTACTTTATTTTATTTTATTATTTTTGTACTTATAAATAATATTTGCATGCTAATAACATTTAAATAGCTAAATAAGTGATTCTATAACTATTGTAAGATCTTTTATACTTACCTTATTTAAAAGCAAATAAAGCATTCTATTCTATTCTTCTATTCAGCGAGGGGTGAGACAGGGAGACGTTATATCTCCGAAACTGTTCACCGCCGCCCTGGAAGATGTTTTCAAGCTTTTGGACTGGGGTGGACTCGGCATCAATATCAACGGCGATTACATCACCCACCTTCGATTCGCTGACGATATCGTGGTCATGGCTGAGACTATGGACGACTTAGGCACAATGCTCGATGGCCTCAGTAGAGCCTCTCAACAAGTGGGTCTTAGAATGAACATGGACAAGACGAAAATTATGTCAAACGTCCGTGTCATACCTACTCCTCTGAAGGTTGGAGGCTCTACACTCGAAGTTGTTACCGAATATGTATACCTGGGACAAACAGTCCAGTTAGGTAGGTCCAACTTCGAGAAAGAGATCAATCGTCGAATCCAACTCGGCTGGGCAGCGTTCGGGAAGCTTCGCAATATCTTTACGTCCCAGATACCGCAGTGTCTTAAGACCAAGGTCTTCGACCAATGTGTGTTGCCAGTGATGACGTACGGAACTGAGACATGGTCGCTTACTATGGGCCTCATAAGAAGGCTCAAGGTCACCCAAAGGGCAATGGAGCGTGCTATGCTCGGAGTTTCTCTGCGTGATCGAATCAGAAACGAGGAGATCCGTAAGATAACCAAAGTAACCTACATAGCTCTCAGAATTGCTAAACTTAAGTGGCAGTGGGCGGGGCACATTGCTCGTAGAACAGATGGCCGTTGGGGCAGTAAAGTTCTCGAGTGGCGACCACGCACCGGAAAGCGTAGTGTAGGCAGGCCTCTCACTCGGTGGACCGATGACCTGGTGAAGGTCGCGGGAAGCCGCTGGATGCGGGCAGCGCAGAACCGGTCGTCGTGGAGATCCTTGGGGGAGGCCTATGTCCAGCAGTGGACTTCCTTCGGCTGATATGATGATGATGATGTCTAAATAGACTGGGAAATGAACGCTATGGGTATTTTTTGTATCTAAAATTGGTAAGCCCTTGGCATCATCTCACCTGATGGTAAGTGACTATGATGCCGGAAGTGTAAGCGGGCTTACCAACATTCCTCAACGCAATGGGGAACTGGCTGTCTTATCTCATTAATGTTGTTAAAATTGATGTTTGGCGGCAACACTTAGATATGATGTTGGTATTAGCTAGCCAGGCGGGCTTAGAAAATGATCTTCCACCAAACTAAGTGTAGAAAGTCAGGCTCCGCCGGAAATCGAACCCGCGACCTTCTGATGTGAAGCTAATGGATGGAACCATTACGTCACGGAGACAGTTACATAGAAGGAGGCGGTTACATAGGCGGTTATCATCATCATCCATATCAGCTCATATACGTCCCCACCGAGGGGCTCGAGCGTGCCCTGAATTAGGGCGATCGGGCCTTAGACTACGGTTATATAGAAATAAAAAAGAACATTTTATACAACAAATAAATATATTATATTTTTCCCATTAAGTTCCTGTATAAATTTAAAATTACCTTTTAAATAACATTCATGACAACAATACCCCAATAAGTTATATTACATTTTTGGAAGTTGAAAACTTGAAATCACAATATTTTTTTTACATAATTATAATAGTAATAAGATTACTTTCCATTTTTATAATATAATGCAAGTAGAAATTACAAGATGTAAGTGAAAATATACTCTATATACACGAGACTGGATCAGATAAAGAAAATATACACGTTATGATTCCGATGAAATGTGTAAGTTAATCTTCTGCCATTTTTAAAATAAACGTAATTTTTTTTGCTCTACACGTAGCTGATCAACAAAAATATTCACTTTTTAATATTCATGGACACGATTACGCGAGTCGTCATAAGTTAGATGATTCAAGACGAAGAGTTCTTCTGCAGAGGGACTCTTTATAGATTGCTGTAGCGAGAATGAAACAAATGTAGAATCATTTATTTTTCTTAGCTACGTCTTTGAATCTGGTACTTGACTTCACTTCTCTGCCGAGCCTTGAAAAGTCGTTTCGTCTCTAGAGATATTATAGACGCAATTGTGATTCAAGAGGAATAATGAAAAATTAAGAAATATTTTCACTCACATCGTTATAGCTACTTAGGTGAATACAGAATGAGTATTTAATGGCAAAAAAGAAAATACAGTATAGTTAGAGTTCCGATGAAATGTGTCAATTTTTCTTCTACCATTTTTAAAATAAACATATTTTTTTATGGACTTTGTACAAATATCATTCATGTAACTGATCAATTTGTATGAAAACTTTTAATTAAAAATTATATAAAAACACAACTGCATAAAAACATTATCCCTCTTTTTCGGAAAGTCGGATAAAATGTATCCTATGTCAAAAGATCAAAAGTATCAAGACGAATCTAAAGATAACTCACACTCTAACATCCATTAAGCCGTTCAGAAGATATCGTAGAATACATACATATATGAGACCTGAAAACAATACACTCCTGTAAAAAGTAGGTACTTATTTTAAAGATAATTTTAAAAGTGGTAGAAGTTTCATCACAATAACTTATGTTCTTTTTGCCTCAATAAACTCATCTTGTATATATTGTATATAAGTACTCTTAATAATGGTATACAATACGTTTAGTTTTTTTTGTATTGGATAGTATGTAGGTACGTTGATTGTATAGTACATAATTAGATGGTCAGTATGGCCAGATACTTAGTAAACACGCAGGTATATCCTTTTAGTTATAAAGAAAATGTTTAATAATAGAATTTATTATAAGTACATACTTTTAAAATGGTATATGTATAATCTTTATTACTAAAAACATCGAATAATGGTCCACATGAAATTGTAACTTACAATAAAGCTATACAACATCTAATTAATTTTATTATTTACCTCTAAACGTAAAGAAAAATGAGACTAGTTATTGTATATATTGTATATAAGTGTAGTACGCTAGTCCATTAGCTATTGCAAAACAAATATATATTACTACAGTTTCTATTTTATATTAAGTATCAGTAACTTTGGACTTATTTGCTAAATGTTCAAGAACAAAAACTTATACTCCGCTGATTATACAAAATGTAACAAAATTTTTGTAGGTCCCGTATTCTACTCATCATACTGAATAACTTTTGTTCTACGACTTTGCTGAAATTGCAAAAAAAATTGTTCTCCTTCTACAAATCGATCAGCTGATCGACCAATTTTGTTCACTTTAGTATGGAGGGTCCAATTTTTTTTTGAGAATTGACTATGGGTATACGACCGGTCGTCGTGGAAATCCTTGGGGGAGTCCTATGTCCAGCAGTGGACGTCCTTCGGCTGATATGATGATGATGATGATACGAGGAAAGTTGTTCAGTATGATGAGTACAATCCCCAGTTAACGGGTCATGCACCAATTTTTATACCCTGTATAATCAAAAATAGTCACAAAATAAGACACTTAACCTGTCTTTTATTATTATAGCGCGTGCGTGGTTTATTAAAAATAAATCAACGTTCTTGCACACAGGCTAAATAGAAGGTTAAATGAGATAGTTACTTTTATTTCATCACTTTACATAATATATTATTAGTTTCTTTGCATATTGTTTGTGCGTTAATGAATTTATTACATACACGTGAATATTGACTGTATATAGTTTTAATTACCTACAGTGCAAATGGATTGACTGATCACAAAATATAAGTATAATACTTATGTATCCCTTAAGTAGATAATATATTATCTACTTATCTACATTGACTTCTGAAATCATAACTCTATCTTTTGGCTTTACCGTAGTCGGCCAAAAACAAAGTCAATAAAAGTGCAAGAAAAATTTTAAACAAACGTTCAATATAAAATATATAACAGTCAAAACAGGTGTTAAAGTAAATAAGCGATACATAGATTAAAATACATAAGTAGAAAAAAAATGTTTTTCTAAAAAAGTTGGAACGCCATAAATAAACAATATTCATATTTTTAACACATTTCAGTACTTATACCTACAAAGAAATAATAATAACTTTGGAACGTTCTTATTCTAAAAAAGGGCTTCAGAAGCCCTCAAAAGACAACTTATCAATATCGGAAAAATACCTATGAGTAATGTACATGTTGTTTGAAACAAATAGAAAATTGGCACATAGCTCTGACAAGACCTAACTGTAAATTTATTTACAGTTAGGTGGATATACATATAATGAAAAGTATTTTGCCTAGCAAATTTTACACTAAATCTAATATAAACATCCTTTGTAATCCGCAAAATATACAATATTCATTAATATGTTAGGACGTAGCTTTTGTAAATACTTGGATAGGTACGATTGTTAACTCTTCAACGAAGATACGCATTTCTAATAACATCAATAAATAATTTATTTCATATAATAATTAAGAGCGTAGGTACAAAATATTTTCCCATACAAACTTAAAATTACTAGTTCTTGAAAAAGGATGGGCCAATTCTACAGATTTATTTTAGAAATAAGCAAGTCATGAAATTCTAGTTTGTTGATAGATTACATTAAAAAAAAGGAAGAATGATGTTTAAATTAAAAGAACTAGTAATATGGAAAATAATTACTTAAACATAATAGTACAGAAGAGGGTCAGTCCCAACTAACTCCCGGCCTAGTCAAAAATCCCTATCCGCAGTTCCCCCTGCCCAAATGTGCCCTTGACTGTGTTGCGTTGCTGCGTTCCCCGCTGAAAAAAATTGTGTTGTCACTAAATAATAGTGATTTAACGTTTTCATTGTAATCCTAAAATTCGGTAATCTTTTTAAGAATAAAGTATTTTGAAAATGTAATCTATCAATTAACAAAAATTTTGTGACCTGCTTTTAAGTATAAAGTTTGATTAGAACCGGCCCATCCATTTTTAAGAAGCAGTAATTTTTAGTTTGTATTGGAAACGATTTTGTGAATATGCTCTTTATGTTGTATAATATATTAATTAGGTTGGTGTAGGTACCATGCAAACATACACAGTATATACTTAGTTATTTTTGACACATAACATTGGATATAAATATTTTTCATCTTGAGGTATAATTCAATTTAAATATTTTTTTAATATAAACACTAGAAGCAAATACGCACTTTGTGTAATTAAACATACATAATTTAATAAATAAGTATAATTATTTTAATTGAAAATACTGTGTCTATCTATATTTTTAATATATGTATGTATATGCTAGCTGCTAGTGCGACGTAATATAATATAATATATTAAGTTGGGTTAATTATAAAACATACCCATTTTTATTAAGTTTAGTTATAAAAAGAAAATTATAACTCACGCGCGTGTGACACAACACAACCTATAACTAGCCGACACGACGTAACGGTTAATAAAAGAATCTGAGTAAAAAAAAAAACTTACTAGTATGAATGATTTGACTGTCGTTTAGTTAATGTCTAAAATATCAGCTAACTTGACCCTGTGTCAGTCGTGGACTGTGCCGAGCCGCGTACTCGTACCGGCCTCGGGATCAATTGCTATCTAAGAGATTTAGAATCTACGCTCTACGCACGTAGTCGTCTCAGGCACTGCCTATAAACTACCAACGAGTTACGACACCATCGCGGCACTAACTCTAAAGTGAAGTTATAATTTATATTAAGTACCTAAACGATTTCTAGAAATTTGGCAGTTACGATAGGGTGAAGTCTAAGGGTTCTCTGAGAGAAAATTTAATAAACTTACTTATCGGCACCAGTGAACGGATCTGCGCTAAACTAAACCTACACTGGATCTCCTGGGCAGATCCTAGAAAATCCAGGTCATGGACGTGAAACAGGAGGTGCTTTTTGATAGTCGGCGGAGCGCGAGGTCGGCGGGGCGGCAGCAAGCGCAAGCGTGGCAGGGTGTGACGCCCGCGAGGGAAGGCACTAGGTGGGGGGCGGCGCGTGCGGCGCGGCGCGCGGGCCGGCGCCGCCGACAAACATCAGAGTGGGAAGCAGCGCCCCGAGCGCCGTGGCTCGCTGGCGCCGCGCCGTCGCCGCGGGCCTGCACTGCGCACGCTGTTGGCGTCACCTTCACTGCCGCCGCCGCGACCACCATACAGCTGCGCCGGCTCGATCCGCTCCAGTTTGTACATCGACGGCCGACTCGACAGTTTGGAGCTGTCCGCCGCTGGAGTGGAGGCCGGCCGTGACGTCTCCACCTCGTCTTCGAGGTCGATCCGCCCTAGACTGAGAGCGAGCGCATACTCTGATCTCTCGATAACGCTCGGCTGTTCCTCGTCGGCTACGGTGGTGTCAGCCATGGTTGAGTCTGCGGCGGCTGAACTCGCGCGTAAAGATTCCACTTGCGCTGTAACGTAGCGTCGCGTGTCTGCGGACGAGGGTGACGTGTCAGGGGCTCGCTTTTCGGGTGTAGCGAATACCGAATCGGATGCCCAACTGCGGGACTCCGAGTTCTGCCGCAGCGTGTCATCGATGCTGCGCTGTGAGGCGCGACGGCTTGTAAGCGGGCTTTCATCGTCGATGGCACGGAAATCAAGCGCACTCAGGTCGACGGGACCGTTGCGTCGTCGCGAGCCATCACGCCGGAAGGACGGTCGCTGCGATGAAAACGCCGCATCGTAAAGCTCGCAGAGACTCGTTCGATCCGAGTGCGGCTCCTCGTAAAGGGTCAAATTACGAGTTTCGGTCGCATCGGAAGGAGTCTCGTCGCATTTCGACGTGACTTCGCTTCTCTCGGAGATGTCGAATGTGAATCTCGCTTCGAAGCGATCAGGACTGAGCAGAGGTGCTGATCTTGAGCAATTGTCGAGTTGCGAGTCTTGGCCATTTACTGGCAATTGCATCGGTACTGTGCGACGAGGCGAGGTCTCCTCGGAGTCAGTGGAGCGGTCGGATCGCTGCACGTAGCAGACGTGGCGGCGGGTCAGCGCGGGCTGCGAGCCGCACGGGGTGCGTCGACAGCACGTGCGTTCGTGACGCACGTCCGATCCACTGCTGCCGGTAGATTTGGAATGCGGTGGCCGACGTCGACGATCATCTTCACGTCCGTAGAGCGAAGTGAAGTCCTCTGAGCAAAATTTCTCGAATAGCTCCTGCGAACTGAGCCGCGTCGATCCAGTTGCGTTGTAAAACGCCTCAGTGGGTGAGCGCTCGCGCTCAGTTCGATCATAAAGAGCACTCGAACTTGCTCTTTTGCACTTGTCCATCAAACTAAATTTGTAAATCTTGGGCAGCCGGCGTTCAAATACGCCCTGCGAGTGGGCGCGGGACGGGGCTCGAGGCGTAAGCTGAAGATCACGGCGTTCTGCTAGTGCTCGATCTGAAGACACTCCACGGAAGCGTCGGGGGTCTGGCGAAGGTTCAGCTGAAGGGGGAGAAGCGGCGAACTCTGATTCGTACATTTCCTCGTCGGGCGTGTCGGCGGAGTGACCCGAGCGCTCAAGGGAGTTGCGGATGCACTCGCACTCCTCGTGCTCGTCGCTGGCGTCGCCCTCGTCAAAGGAAGGGGCGCGTGGGCCACGGCCGAATGCCCGGCGACGTTCGTCAGCCGCGTCGTCATCGTCGTCTTCGAGGCGGATGGAGCGGCGCAGTGGTGGACGGTCACGGCGCGGGCGGCGGGGTGGCGCCTCCAGCGTGGCAGCGTGCGGCAGCGGTGGGCGCACGGCAGCCGGCAGCAGCCGGTCCAGCGACAGGCCACGCCGGGGCCGCGGCGGGCGCGCCTGCCGCTTGCCGTCGCGCTGCTCGGCCGAAGGGCTGGTCTCTTCCGGCGTGGTGGGTAGGGCCGCGCCGCGCCCAAACTCGATGAACCAGAGCTCGTCCTTGAGTTCGCACTCTCACTTCTTTTCGTTCATGTCTTTATTTAAGTAGTGCAGCACGTAGTGGAGCACGAGATCGTAGCAGTATTTGTATTCAGTCTGTGAATAATAAATAAGTAAGTAAATATCCTATATTGACTATTAACCTTTTTGTTTTTACCTATACAGTTGTAACAAAATTGGTGTAGGTGCCGTTAACTGGGGGTTCTACTCATTATACTGAATAACTTTCTCCAAGGAACCCATAGTCAATTCTCAAAAAAAAAATTGGATACTAAAATGCACAAAATGCACAAAATCGGTTGATCAGTTGGTCGATTGTATGAAGAGTAAAAATTTTTTTTACGTTTTCAGCCAAGTCGTAAAACAAAAGTTGTTCAGTATGATGAGTAGAAGCCCCAGTTAACGGGACTAACACCCATTTTTTTACACTCTGTATAGAACATCATCATCATTTCCATCTAAAGTCGTCCACTGAACTTGGGCCATATTTTTATGGCCTTATGTACTTATATGTCTCGGGTTGCGACTAAGAGCCACAGACATGTACGTAGGTATGTGTATGTATGTATGTAAGTTTATTATATTGTATATAATATGTATTTTTGTTTAGTATTTAAATAATAGTTTACAAACTTATTTCTTTTTTTTTACTTTTAGTTATATCACTTCTATTAGTAATAATAATAAGTTAGTTCATTTAAAAGTTGAATTTGCTGCCATCCTATACTTCCTGTCTTTCAATCTCTCATGAAAGGTTGACTGATAGAAATCGCTTAAAGCGATAAGGCCGCCTTTGCACTCTACGTATATATTACAAATTATAAGTCCTGTATTGTTTTTTGGCGTGCAAAAATGTATATTTACTTACTTACTTACATGGTTGCTCCCTAACTATGTGAACGTAAGATTTTAATATGTTTTATGCTAAGTAATTCCTACTTACCATATTTTCAACAAGTTGCGGTCGATGGCGGCGGACAGTTTTTACGGCTTGGAACACGTCGACCTCCCCATGTTGAATCACTTGCTCGATGCACGCATTCGCTGCGCAATATACACCAGCACGACTTCGTCCATCTCTAAAACAACATCTTCAATAAACAATTGAGAAGCGAAGTGCAACGGGAGATAGAAAAATCTCTTAAAAGTCTCCAGGAGGCTCGCGTTTCTATACAAACGTAGTTCTGCTTTAATACAAAAACTACATGCCGGATTCAATCCAAATTACTAAGAGTAGACACATATCGATGTTTTTAATTAGTTTTCATCGTAGTAAATTTTAACATAACTAAACGAAGGCTTAATTTAGTCTTGTACTGAAAGTTTGAAACTGCTCTTATTTTTTTCCTTTTTATATTAGTACTTTGAAAACTAATTAGAAACATCGATATGTGTCTACTCGATATATTTGCAAAGTTTGGATTCAATCAAGTATGTAGTTTTTGTATTAAAGCGGAACTACGTTTGTATGGAAACTCGAGCCTCCTGGAGCCCTTAAGACGAGTGTATTTCTAGGGCGCTCCATACAAATAAGGTTAGGTTTTTATTTGAATTTTAATCAATAAATTTTGTTGTTAGCCGTATGGTTCATATCTCTTCCAATAGGTGTCGTAAAAGGCGACTAGGGGACGTAACAGGAGGATGGGCAACAGCGACCTCTCCGCTAACTGGTGGCACCATACTGTATACTGCGATCGCCAACCCGCCTGCCAAGCGTGGCGATTACGGCAAAACTTCCCAGCTCAGGGGAGGCTAATTGTCCAGCAGTGGCCGTCTTTTGGCTGAGGTGATGATGGTCTTCATCATCATATGCCAAAGCATGCTGATTAGTAATTTGTAAACACGTTTTGGGAACAGTCTGCGAATTGTCAGATTTTCGTAAAATTGTA
The DNA here is from genome assembly GCA_947284805.1 of Coleophora flavipennella. Classification (NCBI taxonomy): domain Eukaryota; kingdom Metazoa; phylum Arthropoda; class Insecta; order Lepidoptera; family Coleophoridae; genus Coleophora; species Coleophora flavipennella. The sequence continues at coordinate 10,129,433 of OX369265.1, read as the reverse complement.
TATCTATACTTTTTTATAGTCCAGCAGTGGCCGTCTTTTGGCTGATGTGATGATGGTCTTCATCATCATATGCCAAAGCAGGCTGATCAGTAATAAATTTTGTAAACACGTTTTGGGAACTAATATCTGAGTCTGCGAATTGACAGATTTCGTAAAATTGTATATCTACTTTTTTAAAATCCGTTAAGTTTGGTATACAAGTTTTACGATTTTTTTACGGAATTGTGATATACAGGGTGTAACTTAAAGGTGTGGTGATACTTTCAGGTGGGCTTGTACACATCAAACTGAGCAACTTTTGTTCTGCAACTTTACTGAAATCGCGAAATATTTATTGGATTTTTCATACAAAACCGTTTAATCAGCTGACCGATTTGTACGAAAATTGCGATTTCAGCAAAGTTGCAGAATAAAAGGAGTTCAGTTTGATGAGTACAAGCACACCTTAAAGTATCACCACACCTTTATGTTACATCCTGTATATGAAACTCTGACAAACCACAAATTAAAGAACGGAAGAAGATGAAGCTACTCACGGCGACACGACGCAGACAGGGCCATAATCAGTGCGCTGTCGCCACCGCTCCACCATGTTCATGAGCTCGACCAGCGAGTTGGTGGAGGACGGCACCTTGTGGCCCATGGGCCAGCACGTCAGCTGGAACAGCTGGACGGTCTTGGGAGGGGCCTTAACGCCGGCCATCAGCTCCGTTAGCGACACAATCTGTTGAGGAGAATGACTCGTACAGAGAGAGAGAGAGAGAGAAGGGGGGGGGGGATGATTATAGCTAGCAAGTCAATTAAGGGCCTACTCAAAATCAATTTTCAACGAGGAAAATATAGTTTGTTTAGATATTATCAACTGTTTAAAAACAAAATACAGGACCTTTCCCTATTTTCATCGTCTTATTTTTTTTGTTAAAGTATGTATACTCAACGAGTTATTATTTTTGAACCGCCTCCGCGGCGTAATGGTTAAGTCCTTAGCTTCACATCAGGAGGTCGCAGGTTGGATTCCCGGCGGAACTTTGTAAGACTCAGTTTGGTTGGTGGAAGGGTATTTTATAAGCCCGCTTGGCTAGCTACCACCCTCTTATCTAAGTCTTCACGCCAAACATCAATTGATGTGTTCTGGCTTGAAGATAAGATAGCCAGTTACCCATTGCGTTGAGGAATCTTGGTAAGCCCGCTACCATCTTCGGCATCATCGTCATTTGCCATCTGGTAAGATGATGCCAAGGGCATACCAATTATGGATAAAAAAATAATTGGTGGTGGCGCTAGTTAGGTAGGGGAATCCCCTTAATATAAACATATCAGCGCTGTAAACTGTGCGTTGAGTCGGGATAAAACTACGTAGATTCATTTTGAATATTTTACTGATAAATACAGATAAACACGAATAAAATTATACCTTTTTGTTAATCCTAAATATCCAGGTCTTGATATTCGTGTAGTGGTTGTGAGACACGTGGTCTATTGTGAACACAGGGCCGTACTTCTTCGAATGCCGTCCTTCAGGCCAGAATGGAGGAAATTGTTGCTGCAACGAGAAACAGGTCAAGAAATCATCATCATATCAGCCGACGGACGTCCACTGCTGGACATAGGACTCCTCCAAGGATTTCCATGACGACCGGTTCTGCGCTGCCCGCATCCAGCGGCTTCCCGCGACCTTCACCAGGTCATCGGTCCGCCGAGTGGGAGGACTACCTACGCTACGTTTTCTGGTGCGCGGTTGCCACTCAAAAGACAAAGGAGCGTGCTATGCTCGGAGTTTCTCTGCGTGATCGAATCAGAAACGAGGAGATGCGTAGGAGAACGTGGCAGTGGGCGGGGCACATAGCTCGTAGAACAGGTGGCCGTTGGGGCAGTAAAGGTCAAGAAATACTTTTCGGTAATAGCGACATGCAAAATAATGAATTTTTAGTCGTCGATAATTTAAATTTCCAAACTTTTGCAATAACAATGATTTGATGTAAAAACTTTGCAATAAAAACATTCAGGTAAGTATGTAAAGTTTTTCCTAAAAAGATCAATATTTAAAAAACCTTAAAGTATTTTAGGCACAAGCTTTAATTTAAAAATAATTATAATTATTTCAGCCATCTGTTCTACGAGCTATGTGCCCTGCCCACTGCCACTTCAGTTTAGTGATTCTGTGAGCTATGTCGGTTAATTTAGTTCTCCTGCGGATCTCCTCGTTTCTGATTCGATCACGCAGAGAAACTCCGAGCATAGCACGCTCCATGGCCCTTTAGGTGACCTTGAGCCTTCTAATGAGTCTCAGTTCCGTAAGTCATCACTGGCAACACACACTGGTCAAAGAACTTAGTCTTGAGACACTGCGGTATTTGTGACGTGAAGATATTGCGAAGCTTCCCTAACGCTGCCCAGCCGAGTTGGAATCGTCGATTGATCTCTTTCTTGAAGTTGGACCTGCCTAGCTGGACTGTTTGTCCCAGGTATACATATTCGTCAACAACTTCCAGTGTAGAGTCTCCAACCTTTAGAGGGGAGGGTGCGACACGGACATTTATCATTACTTTCATCTTGTCCATGTTCATTTTAAGGCCCACTTGTTGAGAAACTTTAATGAGGCCATTGAGCATTGTGCTTAGGTCTTCTATAGTCTCAGCCATGACCACGATATCGTCAGCGAATTGAAGGTGATATTGATGCCGAGTCCACCCCAGTCCAGAAGCTTAAAAACATCTTCCAGTGTTTGGGGCAGTAAAGTTCTCGAGTGGCGACCGCGCATCGGAAAACGTAGCGTAGGCAGGCCTGGTGAAGTTCGCGGGAAGCCGATGGATGCGGGCAGCGCAGGACCGGTCGTCGTGGAAATCCTTGGGGGAGGCCTTTGTCCAGCAGTGGACGTTTTTTTGGCTGATATGATGATGATGATAATTATTTCGTATTCTTCTCAGTAAACCCTTTAATCTGATACCCATATCATGTGGGTATCAGATTAAAGGGTAAAATATAACTTGTCTGCCATCTTATGAGTACGCCGTATTGGACTTAAAATGACGTCACTTAACTAACCATACGTTGTGCTCCAAACTTAACTTGTGTGCAAAATTTCAGCTCAATCAAAAACCGTTGTCCCAAACGAACTAAGCAGGCAAGCTAATATAAAGCTTGTAAAATAAAATAGAGAGTAATCAAAGAAGATTACGTCGATAATTTTAGGAAACAAAAAGAGGCCAGTCGTTTTCCAATATAGTTACAAATATAGCCGGCGGCGGCCGAAAAGGAACTTTCAGCTTCCACACTTATCGGTTTTATTGTAAATTTGTCAACAAATAGCCATATATGTAGACAAGTATCTTTTTCGAACTCCTTTACTTTCTGAAGTTATATTATGTATACAATTAATTAAATTAGGTATGTATTATTTATATGAATTGAGTAGGTAAGTTTATATTATAATTATATATTAGTATTTTATATAGTATAATTTTAGGTACACATAAATCTCTTATAGAGATAAGTCCACCTTTGTGCATGTCCTTTCTGGCGTGTTTTTCATGTTAATATTTGTGTGTCATTTCCTTTTTTAATACTTTCTCAAAATCTTACTCTTTTTTGGTGAATTCCAGTATAGTTTTTCGCATCTCGCTGGATTTGCATTTGTAATTTTAACAACACGACTCGCACTCACACGCATTTAAGAAACTACTCATGAAACGACGCAAGATATTTTCAAATAATATAATTGGTGTCATTTATTTAATTTTAACTAAATAAATCGGTACCGGATCCGGTTTTCCGGATCGCAATCCCTAGTTGTGTGTCCCTTACAAATTTAACATGCACTGGGCTCGCGTGGGCGACTAAGGCTCAATCGCCCTAATTCAGGGTAGGCTCGAGCTCGGTGATGACTTATATGAGCTGAAATGATGATTATGTTAGGTACTTACGGAGTTTTTAGGAGGAACACATAGAACTACGACGGCTGCACATTCATAATCGTAAACAAGGGACCAGAACTCGCCCTGAGTTCGTACTAGAGGCCACTCCGTCACTATGTACTCCCGAGGTTTCGTGTAACCCTGGAAAATAATTTTGCTCAGAGAATATCCTTACGTTAATAATACTCATAAAGTGAACCTTGATTAAAAGGAGGAGGGTCTTACGTCAACAAAAACAGCGTTTATGTAGTCAGTAAAGCTGTTTCCTTGGAAGGAAGTTAAATATGGACGAAAGTTGTCGGCTGTAACAAGGAAAAATATGATTTATATTTTTTTTAATATACAAAATGGTTGTAGATTTTAAACAAGGATGTTGTATATATCGCAGGTATATTTTGAAAGTCGTGATACTATAATTACACTAGTAAAAATTTGTGAAATTACAATTGCACGGTAAATTGTTAATCGGCTCCATTTCTTACATTTTCACGGCCTATTCTTAGTGTCATTGTAATTTCACGGGTCCACTATAGTGACATTACAATAACACTAAATGACGATGTTAGGTTTGGTCAAGGTTTGATCGATTAAACAGTCAAAGAGCCTCGCCCTGGGTAGCAGAATGCTTTGCGGAAGAAGAATTCCTCCAATACAATACAATATTTTTTTATTGCATCACAACATAGAAAATAAATAAACAACATAGAAGAAAGCCTATAGGGTAAACGCCGGATAGTTGCCACACTTTTTAAAATCATTCTATATCTCCCAGTACAAAAAGCAAAATACTTTATTTGTAAAACTGGTCGGTACTTTGGTTTTTTATCTACAATTACAAATTTATGAAAAGTAAAAAACATTATCATTAATATTTTGAGAGTATTAGCGATTTTTGCGGACCTCTACATTTTGGAACATTTATCCCACATAGGGGATAGTTGCCTAATATATGTTAAATTACGTTTAGGATAGATGCCCCGCCGAGAAACAGGACTTTTCCCCCCCAAAAATTTGATCGCATTTTGTCTTCCCATGCAATCGCACAGAGACATAAGACACGGTCAACTTAGAGGTAATTAGAGAATCTTTCGATATATTAGTACAATAGCATGCGATTCATCTGCGAAACTAGAGTAATTACATTCGGGGCAACTATACCACTGGGGCAACTATCCTGGTTTTACCCTAGCCTGCATATGTACTCGTCAATAGATTAGAACTTATACAAAGGAACTAAGAAAACTAAAAGAGATAAAGTAACTGTTTCAGTATGTTTCAATAAACTACTTAGCCTTAATTTTTTTATCCTTAATTGGTAAGCCTTTGGCATCATCTCACCTGATGGTTAGTGACGATGATTCCGAAGATGGAAGCAGGCTTACCAAGATTCCCCAACAAAATCTTGTAACATTTATGTTTGGCAGCAAGATTTAGATAAGGTGGTGTGAGCTGGCCAGGCGGGCTTAGAAAATGCCGTTCTACCAACCAAACCGAGTGTTAGAAAGTTAGACTCCGCCTGGAATCGAACCCGCGACCTCTGGAGGTTATTATTTATCTGGATGTGAAATTAATGGACTTGACCATTACGCCACGAAGGCGGTGGTCCATTCAAAAGAAAAAAAATGATCATTTTATACAACTCGATCACCTCGAGAAATTTTGTAAGAGAAGTCCTAACCGTGGTTGGTGGAAGGGCATTTTCGAAGCTCGTCTGACTAGCTACCATCATCTTATCTAAGTCTTGCCGCTAAGCATTAATGCTGTGTTACAGCTTGAAGATAAGATAGCCAGTTCTCCATTGCGTTGGAGAATCTTGGTAAACCCGCATGAGAAGTCAAGGGCTTACCAACTGTGGGTAAAAAAACCAAGTTTCTTGCAAAAACTTGTTCAATTTTGTTTTCTTGTTTACTTCCTGTAATGCGTCCGTCATCTTATCATTTACCCTGTACAAAGTTATAATCTGTAAAAAAAATAGGGTATAGGTACCTGCAAAGTGGGGGGGGGGGATTTTTTATCACGTAATCTGTCATATCGTTGAAAAAGTCATTTAAAACTAGTGAAGGTTGCCAACATCATTTTTGCGATCAATGATTCGTTCTCACCAATATTAAGTTTTAAGGTGGCTATTTTTGTTAGAGTTATTAGTATTACAATAAAGGAATTATAATTAATTTTAAAGAAAAATTACCACGGGTAAGAAGGCTTTCTTGCTCAGGAATAATAGTCGACCACCTTTAGAGTGGAATTTGTAAAATTTTCTTAGATTTTCCATACCAACTATAAAAATAACTTTGTTTTTTTAAATATACCTTTAATTTTCTATTTTAACTCTACGCGTGATCCGATAAGTACTTGGCCAATTTTTCTTATCTAAACGTGTGACCGCAGACTTTAAGGGCTTTTTTGCAACTTAAAATAAATCACTTAATTTAAAAAAAACTTACGTGGTACAACAAGAACATCTCTATTCTTCTCTCTATTGTCACCCCTATGTCCTCCTGCGCAGTCTCCTATAGTAAACCTTGGAGTCTGCTTGCATATCTGCTGGTACTCTTTCTGGTATTCGTTCAGCTTGGTCACGGGGTCCCTCTGAGACTTCTGTTTCAGTCTTTGCGACAGCTCAGAGACCGGGAACCAGGAGACGCCACAGACGACGTGCTCCTCTAGCGTGTCGTACACGAATTTGTATTGTTCCTGAAAGACATCATACTTTGTTAAATTTGTCATCAAACCCGACATGCTAGCGTTTTGTTGTCAACAACGAAAAAAGGTTAAACTACAAGTTTTTTTTTCCTTTTTAATCGACATCGACATTACATAAAACCGGCCAAGTGCGAGTTAAACTAGCACTCCGAGGGTTCCGTACCTTTACACAACTTCCCACAACAACATAGTAATAATGACAATGATACCTTATGACATTACAAACAAAAGACGTCAACGCGAGCTACGAAAATATACTTTTTTTGTCTTTCATTTCCGACTCCTTAGTGCGAGTACGACTCACACTTGGCCAATTTTTGTTAAATTTTGTTTTACTTCAGTATTATTACTATAAATACACCAAGTTTCACGCATTTATGTAGTAACGTTTTTACGATAGAGCTAATTAAAAAATCATTCTGAAGACCTACAACAAAACACATTTTGTGTATGTAGGCCTACCTTCTTTTTTAACTTTTTCGAATATTTAGTTTATGTACTTATAGTGGCAATAGAAATACACATTCTGTAAAAATTTCAACTGACTATCTATTACGGTTAATGAAAAACAACCCGCTGACGGACAGACAGACAGACAGACAAACAGCAGAGTCTTAGCAATAGGGTATCCGTTGGTCACCCGCTGGTTGTGCGGAACCCTAAAAAACCGGACAAGTGCGAGTCAGAACAGAATACACAGGGTTCCGTACTATCATACTAGATGGCGCTAGTTTCTTGATGTTTAAAAAAAAACACGTTTTTTTTGTATAAAGACTCCCCTTATTTTTTTACTTTTTCAAATTTTTAGTATTTGTTATTATAGCGGCAACAGAAATACATCATCTGTGAAAATTTCAACTGTCTAGCTATCACGGTTCATGAAATACAGTCTGGTGACAGACGGACAGCGAATTCTTAGTAACAGGGTCCCGTTTTTACCCTATGGGTACGGAATCCAAAAAAGAAGGGGCTTCCAAATTCGATTGTTTTTTTGTATGTATGTTATGCGATTTCTTTACTGATTGTATTACTAATGTATTAAATTATAATAATTCTTGTAGTAACGTAAATGTAGTGTAGGTAGGCCTCCCACTCGGTGGACCGATGACCTGATAAAGGTCGCGGGAAGCCGCTGGATGCGGGCAGCGCAGAACCGGTCGTTGTGGAAATCCTTGGGGGAGGCCTATGTCCAGCAGTGGACGTCCTTTGGCTGATATGATGATGATGATTCTTTTCTAATTGATAGGTTATGCCTCCAAGTTGGTTTTATATAAATTTAATTAAAATTAGTAAAGTACTTGTTTGGCAACTTTACTGCCCGAACGGCCATCTGTTCTACGAGCTATGTGCCCTACTCGCTGCCACTTAAGTTTAGCGATTCTGTGAGCTATGTCAGTTACTTTGGTTCTCCTACGGCAAGTTAAAATAAAGGTTAAGTTTAAGTAAAATTCTCGAGTGGTGACCTCGCACCGAAAGATGGAGCACGGTAGACACGGTAGACTGACGACCTGGTGAAGGTCGCGGGAAGCTGCTGGATGCGGGCAGCGCAGGACCGGTCGTCGTGGAAATCTTAGGAGGGGAGGCTTTTGTCTAGCAGTGGATGTCTTTTGAATGATATGATGAGTTGTTTGGAAAATTCACAAAAAAGGTATAATAAATAAATTTACTTGGTTGTTGCGGTTAAATTCAGTTTTTTAATGTGATTAGCGTGCTCAATGGTATTGTAGTCGTATGGTTGAGTGAGATGAGTAACAGCTGACTCTAGCTTTGTTTATACTCGAGATCTGCATCTAAGTAAATAAATGTACTTGATATTTTACTACAATTGTATTGGCTTTTTTCCATGTTGTTTTTTTTTTATGTTGTGATGCAATAAAGAATATTGTATTGTATTGTACCTATTGTATTGTATTGTGTTATATAGTATTGTATTATATAGGCGGAATTTAGAAAGCTAACCCTAAATTTTCTTTTTAGCTAGTAATTTGTAATATTATGGTATTGGGTATTTTCAACAAGTAAACAAGGTTATTTGGAATGTAAATAAAAAATTAAACACAATTTGGACTGGTGAATTGAATAGAAAATAAATTAAAACAAAAAAAAACTCGACTTCAAACAAGAAGCTAAGTTTTCCCTCGATTTCTCTGGGATGCCATCATCAGATCCTGGTTTCCTTGTCATGGTACCACCCTTGGGATATCTCCTTTCCAATAAAAAAAGAATCAGCAAAATCGGTTCATAAACTACGAAGTTATCCGCGAACACACATAAAAATAAATATATATACGGTCGAATTGAGAAACCTCCTCCTTTTTTGAAGTCGGTTAAAAACTTTAATTTCCAGTAGCACAGAATAAAGAAAATAAAAAAAACAATAAATTAACAGAAAGCTTACATACATAACAAACATTACAGAAATACAGTCAGAAAATGCAACTATAACAGTCAGTAGCGCTGTATTGTGTCCAGGAAACGGTCATTGCCATTTTAACCCACTTCAATAAAATGAGAAGGTTTCTCAATGCAACCGTATATATTTTTTTTCGTCGTCGTCGTGGATATCCTTGGCGGAGGACTATGTCCAGCAGTGGACGTCCTTCGGCTGATAAGATGTTAAAACCCGAAAATCATGTTGAGCAACTGACCTCGTTTTCTATAAGGCCTTTCCTGGATTGTCTGAGTTTCTTCAAATATCCGTAGACATCGAAACAGTCTTCTTCTTCGGCCAACTCCAAATTGGCGTCGATCGCTAAATACACCCCCGACCTTCCACCGCCGTCACTGGAACAAAAACAATTGAAAAGTTCGTTAGTCAATTAGGGGAAACAAAAATATAGGGCAAATCCTTAAAAAAATATAAATGTGAAAATGTGTTTGTTTGTTACCTTTTCACGCTTCAACATCTTAACCAATATTGATGAAATTCGGCATGCAGATAGCCTGTGTCACTGGGAAGAACATAGGCTACTTTGTACCCCGTGAAAATAGCATAGTCCGATGCAGTTCCTGAGGGAACTGAAAATATACTCTTTTTTGTTGGTTAGTTTCTTTAACATTGCAACGGAACAATGGATTGCTTTGATTTTTTGCACAGAGATGCTAAGGGGGTAGGAAATAAATTAATTTACTAATTAGCATATCCTGACATGGTTCCCGAGGGATCTAGGGAAAAATCATTTCCGCTCGGGCACGTCAGCGTCGCAACGGAGCTACGGACTGAAGTGGTTTTTTGTATAGAATTGGTTGAGGGGGAGGGAAGTGACATAGACTTCTAATCAGAACAGCCCTATACCGTTCCTGAGGGATCTGGGGAAAACACATGTCCGCGCTCGCGAGCCGCTTGCGGCTCGCGCACCACTCACCCTAAAAGACAGTCATAAAAAGGTTGTCTACGCGGGCGAAACCGCGGGAAAAAACTAGTAATATATATTTTTTCTATAGTGATAGCTGTATTCAGTTTTTAAATAATTTGAATTGAATATTGCCATTTGACCCATCTTAGAGCAACAGAAATAGGTAATAACTACAATATTAAGGCTTTAAGATGACTCAATTCAAGCAGGTTGATGCGTGTTAAAATAAAATCGAACGTAAGTTTATTCATTTTAAGTTCAAATCAATGCGAGCTTCAACGCGGCTGTTACGTTGAATTCGAACGCCCAATTCTCGATTTTTACATGTTTTTATTACTTTCTTCACTTTCAAAAAAGTTTTAATAAATGTATTCGATTAAAATGAAAGGTGATAAAGTCACCGATTTTTGTGTGTTGGTTTCATTCAACATTTATTAGTAATTTTGCAATTAATGCCAAAAACAGGGTCTACAGTATTTTTTTAAATGGTAATATTTTTTAAATTTTATTCAATTAAATCGATAGTTTATTACTTTTAAGTACATTATATATTTTTTTCCATTGTGATAGCTTTACACAGTCTTTCAATAATTTGAATTGAATGTTGTCATTTGACCCATCTTAGGGCCTTAAGGGTTAACTGGAGGGACGAAATCCCATACAAACGTACTTTCGTTTTAATTTCGAAACCATAAAACTCATCGTATTCAAATTTTTTACAAGCATTAAGATGATAAATATCTAGATCTGTAATTAGTTTTGGTTCGAAAATAATAAACAAAAAAAAAGTTATAGCAACTTAAAAAATTTGCCCTTTTTATCGACGAAATCGAGTAATATAAGTAACTTTTTTTTTGTTTATTATTTTCGAACCAAAACTAATTACAGATCTAGATATTTATCATCTTAATGCTTGTAAAAAATTTGAATACGATGAGTTTTATGGTTTCGAAATTAAAACGAAAGTACGTTTGTATGGGATTTCGTCCCTCCAGTTAACCCTTAAGTAATACAAAAGGAATCTCAACTGGACTAGAGTTGAACTAGATAAGTGAGCGATAGTAGGTTATATATACGAGTATATATATCCTTTATTGTACACAAACATTTAAATGACAAGAACTTGGAGAGGACGTGTACAAAGGTGGACTTATATGTATAAGAGATCTCTTCCAGTCAACCTTACTTACTTACTTGTTAGAAGATTTTAAAGTAATGGGAGGCAAACCTGGTTCATCAGGTTTGATGATGATACTGTCGAGGAGCCTCGCGAAGCGAAGGAATGGGATCCCCTGGATGGCGGATATGACAGTTACGAGAAAAAGGTAGCTGTTTGGTCAGTCGCTCACTTAGTATTTCAATCACTCACATAACATTGCAATATGTGCGTCACTCGTTTAAATTGTAACCGTTATTTAATTCTCGGATTTCATTTACTATTAATATAATTATATATAACTAGCTGTCCCGGCGAACTTCGTACCGCCTAACATTACATTACACTGCCCTACCCTACACTACACTACCCTACCCTACTACATACACTACACTACACTACCCTACACTACCCTACACTACACTACCCTACCCTACACTACCCTACCCTACCCTACACTACCCTACCCTACCCTACACTACCCTACCCTACCCTACACTACACTACACTACCCTACCCTACCCTACCCTACATAAGAACCTTCTCCTGAGAATGACGAACTCGACAAAAAAAGAATTAGCGAAATCGGTCCAGCCGTTTAGGAGGAGTTCAATGACTAACACACGGACAGAAGATTTATATGGAATAAAATCTTTTTGTACCTATCTCTATAAATACAAACAGCTGTGTCTTAAATAAAAATGTTTTTGCATTTTATATATAAAAAATAATCAAATCTTTTTTGTCATATGGAGGTATATACAGTTTATGAAAAGAGTTTTATTATTCTCCGAAAATGATCAAATCTTCTTATATGTTTGTTTTGACAACCGATATTGTTGCCATGGCAACCGAGCGTGAAGTTTTTTTCTTCGTTACGGAATTTCTGGATTCTTAATTAAAATTGCGACTATAATTTGAGATTTAAACTATCCTATCTCTCAAGTTAGATCGAACTGCACATGGTGTGCGAATTTTATTATAATCGGTTAAGTGGTTTAGGAGTCCATTGGGGACAAACATTGTGACACGAGATTTATATATATTAAGAAGATTTATATATATTAAGATAAGATAAGCAGCTGTTTCCCGCGGCTTCACCCGCGTGGACAACGTTTCTATGACCTTTCGAGGGTGTACAGTGTGCGAGCCGCAAGCTGCTCGAGCAGCGTAAAAAAAGTAGCGTATGTGTTAATCCAGGTCCTAATCTGTCTACCTACCAAATTTCATTCAGATCCGTTCCGTAGTTTTTGCGTGAAGAAGTAACATACACACTCACAAACTTTCGCCTTTATAATATTAGTGTGATGTGATTTATTTCTCTGTTCAAGTAAGCATAACCCAAAACGCGTTAGAATTTAATGAACTCGTAGTACTGGTGTTTAGTTAACTGGATAATTGATTAATTACAAATCCACTAATAATTACTAGGGATGTGAAGTCCGCAGCAATGAAGCATAAAGGGGTAATCAAAACTATCTCCAATCATCTCTAGGACGCTGTTGGGGCTGGCCCGCTCCCTGGGCAACCGATTTGCGCACCTTATACGCATGGTTGCGTTAAGGCCCTAAGAGCACTCAATCCGAGCAGGTTGAAACGTGTTTAAATAATATCGAACGTAAGTTTATTCATTTTAAGTTCAAATCAATGCGAGCTTCAACGCGGCTGTTACGTTGAAACCGAACGCCCAATTTTCGATTTTTACATGTTTTAATTACTTTTCATCACTTTCAAATAGGTTTAAAAAAATGTGTACATTTAAAATGAAAGGCCTTAAAGTCGCTGATTTTTTTTGTTGCTTTCATTCAACATTAAGTATTTGTTTTCAAGAAATTTTGCAATTAATGCCAAAAACAGGGTCTACAGTATATTTTTTACATCAAAAGTGGTAATATTTTTATAATTGTTAAAATTTGCATGCATATGTATATCGCGTGACTATTCAATATTAAATGCTTGTACCTATATGATTTTAGGTACTTCGAATAATATTTATAATAAGGATATCTTGTGCACATAATTTTTAAATTAACATAAAATACAATACCAAAAGTTTTGAACGACCTATTTAGGCTCCAAGTTCTAATAATCATAACTTGACTTTATTAACAGCGCAAGTTGATTACAACAGCAACAGGAACTGAGAGCTCAAACAAAATGTTACATATTTAAATTTGGCTTTTCTACATTTTGACCTTTGATGCCATCATCGCATCGCGTCGCATCGAGGTCGCGGGAAGCCGCTGGATGCGGGCAGCGCAGAACCGGTCGTCGTGGAGATCCTTGGGGGAAGGCCTATGTCCAGCAGTGGACTTCCTTCGGCTGATATGATGACCTTTGATACTTAACTTTTATATTTAAATTTCATAAATAAAATATTATAAAGTTACAGAGATCTCAAATAAAAGCCAAATTTAGAAAGATACAGAATACCACAAAAATGTTTATCAGAGCAACTCACAATTAAATTAAATAAAACTAATCTAGACGGTGAGTAAAAACTAATACGGCTGCGAGACTTGGTTTGTACTTACGACTAGGGAATATCATTTTCAGGACCCAATTAGCGTTCAGAAAATAATGGTTATAATCTGGCTGCATATCATATGCTACAAAGACCTTCTGAACCAACGCCACAATTCACGAAGAAGTTTTTAATAGTAGTTTGTACCCAAGTTGAAGAAAAATCTAAAATCTTTTACGAACAAGCTTTTATTTGAAAAGAGTTTTTGTATTCAAAAGCCCAATATTCACGGCATATTACCAAATTTAAAAATAGGCGACTCAGATCAAAAACAAAAGGTAGATTTAGTGTTAGCTCTTTGAAAACGGGGTTAAAAAACTCTGCTCCAATCACGACGGAGCAGAGTTTTGCTTACAGTCACGTGTTGGCAGACTTACCGTCAACTTACCGAAATGTGCTTGTCTAACGAACATAAATGTACATATCAGTCTCTGGTTCCCATAACACAGGGAATCCTACTTTGGGGCCAGATGACCATGTGTGATTTGTCACAGAATATTTATTTATTTATTTTAAATACAAACATTTTTACTTATATATTAAATACAAGCTTTTAAAATGCCATTGAATGATTAGCAAGACGACTCACGTCTTACGTCTATGTATTGTGTTCCTCTCCCGTGGGAAAAAGGAAGAGAGTTCAACCAAAGAATATTTAGCGTGGACCATAGGAAGACCATATTCCCTGGGGAATAACTGGCTGGAGGTGACCATTGTTTTTGTATGTATATAGCGATTAACCCTTACATAGAAGTCGACACACACACAATTTTTATATTTTTCCTCTCGGTGTTTGAATCTTTCCGATATTATGTATGAGTGTTTGGTGTCAAAGATACAATAAATGTCTTATGTACCAATCTCAGTATGTACTGTACTCACTTGCAATGTACTACCATAGGCCCGGCGGCCGGATTGGTGGCTAACCGCCTGCCAACCACTGCTCTGACCCGTCTCCTGAACTCCAGCAGTGCGTTGCTGAACGGGCACGTATGTGAATGCCATTGGGTATAGTGGAACTGGAGGAGATACCGCTCTTCTACCACCACCTGCGAAGAAACTTCGTGTTTATGGACATATCAACCAAGAGACGTCCACTGCTGGACAAAGGCCACCCTTAAGGATATTCTGTGTCCAGCGGCTTCCCGCGACATTCACCAGGTCATCAGTCCACTGAGTGGGGGGAGGCTTTCCTACGCTACGTTTTCCGGTGCGTGGTCACCACTCGAGATATTTACTGCTCCGACGGCCATCTGTTCTATAAGCCATGAGTCTCGCCCACTGCCATTTAAGTTTAGCGATCTGTGAGCGTTACTTTAGTTCTCCTACGGATTTCCTCATTTCTGATTCGATCGCGTAGGGAAATCCCCGAGCGCATAGCCCTTTGTGTTTACATAAAAGTCAAATTAATATGTTATATTTTATATAAGCCCATTTTCCCCAACCTTTTCATGCGTACGCCATTATGTTCGGTACCTCGCTAGAAAAGTATATAGACACTCCCTGCCGCTCTCTAGATTCCGACCTCACCCCCTCGTCACCCAGGTTGATACAGATTGGATAGTTTGGTACGAAGTAACTGTATCTCATCTGTGGTTTGGTTCTCGAACGTATGTGTGGGTGATTTTGTTTGCTCCGTCATTTGTTTTCGAGATGTCATTTCACGACCGTTGTATGCAGTGTCGCTAGTCTGGTCCATCTACGTCCAATGATGCCTAACGCTGCTGGTCTGCCGACTGATCTTAGGTCTGGTCTTGACTGCTCTTCTTTGAAAAGTAAACTGACCCAAAGCACGGTCATGACCTAGATGACTTTGAATGTTAGTAGCATTTTTATCGATTGTTTCCGTACTTCGAAAGACCCGTGAATCCGTTGGAGCCTGTTGCTATCACTAGATGACAGTCGTTAAGCCGTGTCAGATATAGGCGGCTTGAAAAACTTCTGACAGTGGGGTTTGCCACTAGCCCTACAACCTGCACCAACCCGGACATGGCCCCCCTGTGTGGAGTATGACCTAACCTTCCCGAGCTTGGGAAGAGACGCGTTCCCCAGCAGTGGGCACGTTTATGAACTGTTAACGAAACAAAGAAACTGTTATGTACTAAAAGAGGTACATTTCTTCCTTTAAAAAAATATAAAGTTGAAATAAACCATTTATAGAGGTATCTTATTGCAAGGAACAGGCGTGATGCTTCTTACGTCCCATCAGCCGAAAGACGTCCACTGTTGGACAAAGGACTTCCCCAAGGATTTCCACGACGACCGGTCCGCATCCAGCGGCTTCCTGCTTCTTCCTACGCTACGGTTTCCGTTGCGCGGTCGCCACTCGAGAACTTTACTACACCAACGGCCATCTGTTATACGAGCTATGTGCCCCGCCCATTGCCACGTAAGCTTCTTACATCTATGGAGTCGTAATGCCTACTTCGTATCTCTTTTACTCTTCTGTGCCCTGTGTCTCTAAAACCCATAATCATCATCATCATATCAGCCGAAGGATGACCACTGCTGGACATAGGCCTCCCCCAAGGATTTCCACGACAACCAGTTCTACGCTGCCCGCATTAAGCGGCACCCGCGACCTTCACCAAGTCATCGGTCCACCGAGTGGGAGGCCTGCCTACGCTACGAAAATCCATTATAGGCAGACATAATTTTGGCACGTTTAAGATAAGTTGACTTGATGGTAAGTAGTGATAAAGTCAGATTTGACAACTGGCAAAAATTTTAAATATCTCTAATTTGATTTTACAAAAAGCGTAGAAAATTTGTTAAGGAACAGTGGAACATACGTCTTTCTCGCTCCTATACAAGCGAAAAGTCCGTATGTGGAAGTTGGCAAGCTCCTCTTCTTGCACGATGCCGACGCTGATATCTCCGTAAGTCTCGTCTTTCTCTTTGTTAGGCGGCCAGTACTGGACGCACATCACCTAGAAAAAAAAAGTCTAGTGACCAACGAGTAAACACATTATTTTTATTGAGAAGGATAAAAAAAAATTTGACAGACCTGATGGGGCTAAGTAGCTACCGCCGCTTATTAAACAACATGACAGCAGTGACAAAGTATTGTTTTAAGACTACTGGGAGTCTTAAGAGGAGTGTATTTCGATGCACTCCATATAATTTTTTTTTTCTCCACAATTAATAAGCCCTATGGAAGCGGGCTTACTAAGATTTCCCAACGCAATTGGGATCTGGCTATCTTATCTTCAAGCTGGAACACATCAATGCTGGATACACTGATGTTTAAGCGGCAAGACTTAGATAAGATACCCTACCACCAACCAAATCGAGTCTTATAAAGTCGACCCCGCCGGGAATCGAACCCGCGACCTTATTCGAATACTAATCAATCAAAGTTATTGAGATTTTTTAAACACGTATTAAAAAATTATGTCTTTGTCTGTGGTTTGTCAGATTTCTGTACAAAAAAACTACCTTTTTTTAAATTCCTTAAATATTTGTATACAAATCTTAAGGTAATCTTAACGGAATCCTGACAATTTTTTAATGATTAACGGACAAACCTCAGATACACAAATATTAGTTACAAAAACGTGTATGAAAAAAATTCATATAACTGATGGTTAATATAAAAATATTAAATTAATATATATTATTTTTATATTAATATTAATATATATTATTATCAGCTCATATATATGTCCCCACCGAGGGGCTCGAGCCTACCCTAAATTAGGCCGATCGGGCCGTAGTCGACCACGCGGGCCCAGTGTTTGTTCGCAGGCATTTGATTAATGTAATATTCAAACATGAAATAAAGGTACAAGATGTTTCCAAGAATTATAAAAAAAGTGAACACAGTATTTCCTACGATTTCACCTCTAAAATTCACCATCAGATCAACTTTACTACTGAAAGGATCTATTATCACCGGGAATATGGTTTCATACCAAATTTCAGCACGAGCGGATTTCTGGAAGTCTCTCTAAAATCGTTTGCAAGATTTGACCGAAACAACAGTTTATGATATAGTTAACATACATACACAAAAAAATTGCAAGTTAAATAAAAGCTTTTAACTTTTATAAGAGTAAGCTTTTTACTTTAAAAAGAGCGTCGGTGGAGTAACGGTTATGGCCGCTACCTCTTGTCCAGGAGGTCGTGGTTTAAATCCTGCCACGTACCAACGTCCCCTCGAGCCCCTCGGTGGGGTCGTACATGAGCTGATAAGGAGAACTTTTATTAAAATAATTCACCGTTAGAAATGCAATAAAATCTTATAGAAGCTTTCGATGTTTAACTAGTTTATTTCATAATATATAGTATGTACACTTTACAATCTTATTAACCTCAGGGTCACTGCGACTTTCTCCAATAGCTTCTAATAATGACACAGATTACTCGCAGTGGATGAATCTTGGTTAGCCCTAAGTAGGGTTCGGTCCAAAAATATGATAAGCAGTCGCTATTCAATTTCCGATTACACATCAACCCTTCTTAACCGACTTCAAAAAAGGATGAGGTTCTCAAGTCAAATATACATATTATGTATGATCACGCAATGCTTTCTACAAAGTACACCGATTTCGATATATCTTTTTTTATTGGAGACTAGCTGTTTCCCGCGGCTTCACCCGCGTGGACAACGTGTCTATGACTGTTCGAGGGTGCGCAGTGTGCGAGCCGCAAACGGTTCGCGAGCGTGGAAAAAAGTTGTCTATGTGGTAATTCAGGTCCTAATCTGTCTACGTACCAAATTTCAGCCAGATTCGTTCAGAAGTTTTTGCGTGAAAGAGTAACAAACATACATCTATACATTCTTACAAATTTTCGAGTTTTTTAATTCATTCATTTCATTCATATAAGCTCATATACGTCCCCACCGAGGGACTCGAGCCTACCCTGAATTAGTTCAGTAGTTTTTGCGTGAAAGAGTAACAAACATACATCCATACATTCTTACAAATTTTCGAGTTTTATAATTCATTCATTTCATACATATCAGCTCATATACGTCCCCACCGAGGGGCTCGAGCCTACCCTGAATTCGATTGGGCCTTAGTTGACCACGCGGGCCCAGCGCGGGTTGGTCGACTTCACACACAACCTTCGAGTTTCTTCGCAGGCGTGTGCAGGTTTCCTCACGATCTTTTCCTTCACCGTAAGAGCGTCGGATAAATTCGAAATCACATTGGTTCGTGGCAGGTTCGAACCACGACCTTCCGGACAGGAGGCAGCGGCCCTATATATAGCGGCGTTTATAATATTAGTAGGATATTTCAAAGTTGGTCCTATACAAATTTTATCAAAATCTGTTTGCTTTTTTTTTTTTTAATAAAATTAACAAAAACAATTAAATGAAGCAAAATTGTAGTTTTTGTGAAGTTTTAAGAATTTATATAACTATAAACAGGTTGTAACAAAATTGGCGTAGGGCTCGTCTACTCATCAGACTGAACAACTTTCCCCACAGAACTCATACTCATCATCATATCAGCTCATATACGTCCCCACCGAGGGGGTCGAGCCTACCCTGAATTAGGGCGATCGGGCCTTAGTCGACCATGCGGGCCCAGTGCGGGTTGGTCGACTTCACACACAACCTTCGATTTTCTTCGCAGGCGTGTGCAGGTTTCCTCACGATGTTTTCCTTCACCATTAAAGCAATCGGTGAGTATATGTATACGTAAGTTTTGAAAAACTCATTGGTACATTGGCCGTCCGGATTTGAACCCGGCACCTCTGGTTAGGATGACCGAGTCGTTACCGGTTGAGCCACCGACGCTTCTAACTATACTCAATTCTCAAAAAAAAATGAAACCTCCATACAAAAATGCACAAAATTGGTCGATCAGCTGATCGATTTATATGAAGAGTTAAATATATATTTTTTCGATTTAACGGGACATACACCAATTTTTGTATATCCTGTAAAGAGCCCGATATGAATAATATATGAGGTGTGAAATCTAGTGGTGATCGGTAACGCGTTACCGTTTCTTTTACCGTCAATCGTCATTACATTTTTTTCAGTCACGAAGGCTAAGACAACATTGCCATACCATCCAATACGAGGCCGGAGGTCGAGCTCCGTGTAGGACGAAGCCTGGGCGCTCCGTATGATGAGACCGTAGGTCGAAAAAAAAGGGTCATAAGTAAACTCCTGTCGCGCGTCCGAGCACACTTTTTTTTACTTCCTTATGTGGTATATACGGGGTGTTAAAAAATAGTGTAGGATCCGTTATCTGAGGGTTCTAATCATTATACTGAATAACTTTCCCCAAGGAACACATAGTCAATTCTCGAAAAAAAAAATTGGACCTTCCATACTAAAATGCACAAAATTGGTCGTTCAGCTGATCGATTTGTATGAAGAGTAAAAACTTTTTTGCGCTTTCAGCAAAGTCGTATAACAAAAGTCGTTCAGTACGATGAGTGGAAGCCCCAGTTAACGGGAACTGCACCAATTTTGATACACCTTACATAAATGAGTTTAAGAAGTGATATAAAAAAGTAAGTAAAAAAAAACCGGCTAAGTGCGAGTCAGAACTGCACACAAAGGGTGCCGTACCATCATACTTGATAGCGCTAGTTTCTTCATGTTTCAGAAAAACTCCATTTTAGTATGGAGACCCTCTTATTTTTCACTTTTTCTAATTTTTAGTATTTGTCGTTATAGAGGCAACAGAAATACATAACATGTGAAAATTTCAACTGTCTATATCGCGGTTCATGAAATACAAACTGGTGACAGACGGACAGACAGACAGACAGACGAGCGGACAGCTAAATCTTAGTAATAGGGTCCCGTTTTTACCCTTTGGGTACGGAACCCTAAAAATACCTTTTTATAAGATAACAAGTGAGCAGAAAGATGAAAGGACGGAAACATCTTTGTCTTTACGTAATTTTCAGACCAACCATTTTCACGCCAAACGTTTGCCATACTTTATTGAATCACAAATACTTGATGGAGTCAAGGAAAAAGCTATTTCAGTATAATACAGGTAGGTGGGTTTTATCTCGTGCGGTTATAGGCGATAACCGCGGCGAACATGCAACGACAACGAGTTTCACAACCCATCACCAGAAGCGGAGGTAAGAATGGTTATTGGGGAGGCAGCAATAACAAAATTATGTGTAATTTTTGTATCTTGTGTACAATTAACTACAAAATTCAAAATTAAAAATTTGAATTAATTTAGTTTTTAAATAAAACAAAAAAAGGAGTCTAGGCATCTACTCGTATCAGTGGCCACTGAATTACTATGTACCGACCGGGTACGTAGATTGCGAACATTTATTTTGCTACCTACTCCTATTGTATTGGTGTTATTTTGGTAATTCTAACAGATATGTTATTTTTTTATACCTCGTCAGAAAGATAGTAAAATGTAGATGTTTTTAAGTAGGGATGCATCGATACGCCTTTTTGCCGATACGATACCGATACCGATACTCTTATAAAAATATCGGCGATACCGATACCGATACCGATACGCTTATTGAATTCAAAAAGGAAGGTAGAATAAATAAAACACAATTAATTAATAGTTTTAGTAATCAAAATTAACATTTATAAGATTTTTATTTAAAAAACAAAGCATTCTTAAGTTTTGCAGGCAAAGGCGATTTCGCAAGTCTGTTTGAATAAGACCTGCGGTGGAAAATAGTCTCTCAGATGCGACAGTCGTTTGTAACGAAATAGATGGGACAACACGCGCGTTTACATTACATTTTTAAAGCGCGAAATTTGAAAAGTATCGTTGAATCTGCCATAAAAATATCGCCGATACCGATATATCGGCAAACCCGAAGTATCGCCGATAAATCGGTATCGGTATCGGTATCGGATGCATCCCTATTTTTAAGTTAAAATGCAAATAAAATTGTATGAAGATTTTTTGTTTTACACTTTTGTTTTCGTTAAATTACAAGTTTTTTATTTAATTTTGAAGCATTGTGTCCACATTTATGGAAAAAAATACAATATATCGATTCTAATTTATGATTTAGAATGAACGGAATTAAAAACAATAAAAAATACGAACGGTAATATTTTTTTTCGTTTTATTGATATTTAGATGTAACACTTGGGATATTTTTTTATAAAAAAATCTTAAAACTGCAATATCTCAAAAATGGATCACTTTTGCATAAGGTGTTATATGGTTTTATTTGTTGCAAATGAACTGATCAGTAGCCCCTTAAAAGGATTTGCACTACTTACCAGTCACCCTGTATATACTGTGGTTAAGTTGAGTTCAGTACAGCTTTGTTCGACTCGTTCTCAATTCTACTGTTTTTGTATATATGTTACGAGATTTCTCCACCGATTATGTACTTTACTTTTTTATTTGATAGGTTGTGTCTCCAGGTTATGATCACATAAAAGTTTTATCGAAATCGGTTGAGTGCTTCTTTAGAAAATTAACAAAAGCAACAAGTATCCGGTGATCGTCACGTTTTTCAGAAATGGTAACGAGAGCAGCACGACTAAAAATACTGCACCATGTTTAATAAATTTCGTGTGTCACTTAAACCACAGATTACTAATTAGTTACTACTTAAACATACACAGTTACAGCTGTCATATTGCAGTTTAAATGCTCAGTGTTTATGTTGTTGTAAATACTATATTCGATTTCAATAAAACTTGTATGGGATCATAATCTGGAGACACAACCTATCAAATAAATAAGTAACGTACACTATCCGGTGGAGAAATCGCGTAACATACATAAAAAAACATACAATCGAACTGAGAATGAGATGAAAATAGTGATTTACGTCTGACTCAGACTGGCTTGACGAAAACGAGTAGACACAAAAGAGTTCGCACCTACGTATTTAAAAATAAAATAGTATATTTATGCATCTAGTGAATAAAGTATGGATTTAAAGCGAGGGCCATAGATAAATCACGAGCAAGTGAAGGATTCTTATGACTGAATCACGAACGTAGGGAGTGATTCATGATGATTCAAGTTTAAGAAAATCCTAAACGACGTTTTTATGACTGTAATCGATGGCGCACGGACCGCACGGTGCGCGGACTGCAAGCAGCTCGCTAGCGTAGAAAGAAGTTTTTTTAAATACTTCGGGAACTATGTATTTTTCCAAGATAAAAAATTATGTTACTAAGCTTTTACTTAAGATCTATTAATAAATTTCATTGAAATGGGTTGAGAAGTTTTAACGTGTAAGAGTAACTAACAGATAAACATACACACTTTCGGTTTTATAATATTAATAGTATGGTTTTAAAATGGAAGCTTTATCTAGGGTAGCGGAAAAAAATTATAACGGGCTAAGATACCATCATAGAATTCGCCACATGATACGTTGAATTTGGAAGGCCTGCCTAATAGAGGAAATTAGGAAAAAAAATATTTTGGGGTAAATCGGAATACTTTTAATTGGTAACTATTTAAAAAAAGGGGTATTTGCGTTTCACTAGATAGTGAGACCTTTCCTAAGATAAAGGATAAGAGTTAAAAGCTTAATAGAAGACATGGTCACTAAAGGACCTCCAAGAATCAAAGTCAACTGCATCCCCCATCCGTGACCTACACTGAGCAGCCTTCGTCGATTAGACTTAGAACAAATATATAATTTTAAAGTGGAAGCTTTATCTAGATAGTGAGACCTTTCCTAAGATAAAGGATAAGAGTTAAAAGCTTAATAGAAGACATGGTCACTAAAGGACCTCCAAGAATCAAAGTCAACTGCATCCCCCATCCGTGACCTACACTGAGCAGCCTCCGTCTATTAGACTTAGAACAAATATATGATTTTAAAGTGGAAGCTTTATCTAGATAGTGAGACCTTTCCTAAGATAAAGGATAAGAGTTAAAAGCTTAATAGAAGAAAAGGTCACTAAACGACCTCCAAGAATCAAAGTCAACTGCATCCCCCATCCGTGACCTACACTGAGCAGCCTTCGTCGGTTAGAACAAATATATGATTTTAAAGTGGAAGCTTTATCTAGATAGTGAGACCTTTCCTAAGATAAAGGATAAGAGTTAAAAGCTTAATAGAAGACAAGGTCACTAAACGACCTCCAAGAATCAAAGTCAACTGCATCCCCCATCCGTGACCTACACTGAGCAGCCTTCGTCGGTTATAACAAATAGGGCGTGAAATGTTCGTCGAATATTCCCGCTCGGTTCATCGCGCAAGGTCCCCCTCATTCGGTACTCGTTCGAATATTCACATTTTGCGAGTTTTTTATTTATTGCCGATTACTTTGTGTTGTTTTAAGTAATTAGATAGTAGATAGGGTGGGTTCTAACCAGAGGTAACGGCTTCAAATCTTGGACGGCCAATGTACCAATAAGTTTTACAAAACTTACGTACATATACTTACCGATTGCTTTAACGGTGAAGGAAAACATCGTGAGGAAGAAACTCGCTGGTTGTGTGTGAAGTCGACCAACCCGCACTAAGCCTGCATGGTCGACTAAGGCCCGATCGCCCTTATTCAGGGTAGGCTCGAGCCCCTCGGTGGGGACGTATATGAGCTAATATGATGACTTAGTAGATAGGGTGGGTTCTAACCAGAGGTACCGGGTTCAAATCTTATAAGTACATATACTTACCGATTGCTTTAACGGTGAAGGAAAACATCGTGAGGAAACCTGCACACGCCTGCGAAGAAACTCGCACGTTGTGTGTGAAGTAGACCAACCCGCACTGGGCCCGCGTGGTCGACTAAGGCCTGATCACCCTAATTCAGGGTAGGCTCGAGCCCTTCGGTGGGGACGTATATGAGCTGATGTGATGATGATGATGAGGGTGGGTTATGTTAGGTAAATTATGTGCTTGACGTAAAATTATTCCTTGGTAATAAGGAATTAGACTGCATTAAAAATAAATTCTGAAATATGATTTCCTAAATTGCTCTCCTCTTGAAGTTTCGAAAAACCTTACTTGTTTTGTTTTTCCATCACGTCTTTAATTTTTAATTGATGAAATTCACAAAATATGTTCGTCAGTAACGCTAAAAACCTATGATGTCACTTGTGGGTATTTCAACAATTTAGTTTTTGACAAATCATAAAAAGTAACTCAAATGACTAGCAGTCCGATCCCCTATTGATGTAGGTACTTTTACTAGTTATCGATTTGTGATTTACAATTTTAATAGAAGATAGTTCTTCGAATTTAATAAAGAATGTAGTGTTGTTTTAACCACATCACTAAATATACGGTGTCGTATCTATACATAAGGACATAACATACTAAACAGGGACAGCATTTTTACTGCCGCAAGAAAATGTGTGTTTGCCTTTTCCGTGTTAGGTATTTGGATGATGAAAAGTTATGACCTAAGTAATGTAAACAAAATGCGTAAAACCCAAAGGACATTCTAGGAGTAAAAACCTAACAAAAGCGGCACTTATTTTTGGGTTTTCCCTTTTCTGAAAAATGTTTATACCATTTTACGTGCGCATAAAACATAACGTTACCAAAGTATATATGGTACCGTAAAATTGTAAAAACCGTTATATTATAATCTTAAGGGATCTATTTCGCAAAATTGTAAACTGTCGAAAGATTGTAAGCCGTAACATATTCTCACTAGTGACATTACATTAATACTAAGCAAAGTGAATAACATTAAATAAATGAGAAATCAAAGCGAGCGATGTTAGGTTCGGTGAGGTGTGATTGATTAAACACTCTCCCCCTTGGGGAGCAAAGTCCTTCGCAGAAGAAGAAATTATCGGTTTTATTATTGTTATCAGCCGATTGACAATTTACCGTCATATTATAGTCTAACTGAATTTAGTGTAGTGAGATTGTAATATCGCGGTTTTGACAATATCCCGGCGACATATACATATTTAGTACTAACATACAGCATGGACACTCCCTAGCGCTCTCTAGATTCCGACTTCACCCCCTCGTCACCCAGATTGATACAGATTGGTTCTCGAACATATGGATTTCGCCGTGATTTTGTATGCTCCGTCATTTGTTTTTTGAAATTTCATTTCACGACCGTTGTATGCAACAAATTATTTGATTACTTTGATTATAGATTGCTTACTTAAATTATCAAAGGAATATTTTGTTCCAAAAAAATCTCAACAAGCAGCCACTCGTTTACAGACCTCATTTTAATGTACATTTCAAAAACCTGAATTCTTGTTCACTGCAACATTGCAATGCAAAAAATAAGCGATGGCGGCCGATATGCTGATGCCTTTTATTCCATTAGCGTCGGTCCGCATGATGCAGCCAGGGGTGTAATCAGGGGAGTTACCTAGGGGGTCGTTGTATCGAACAGCTTACTTAACCTGAGTGCTCCTAGGTCGCCTGTAAATAATTTCAATGCTTTTAAACCATTAGGATGAACCGCAACTCGATGCATGGTTGTTAATTGAATCATGTGTGTATTTGCCATCGCAGACTAAATGTAATAGGTACTCTTTTTATGTACCTTAGTAGAATAGTTACTTGGATCGTTCGTTCGAGAGACGAACTCCCCTGCGCCAGGGCCCTGTCATCTGCTAATTTCCATACTCTCACATGTCGCGACAATGCGCTCTAACACGTAGCGCGCGTCCATCCTAGTGCAAATTCAGAAGAGAAGTCGACGGCTGCAAAACTCATTTCTGTGAGCCAACTTGTACAGCGAAACAGGTGCGTTTTACCACCTTTCCTTCTAAACTGGCCATGAAAATGGCTACCTTCATGAATTATGTGCTTAAATTACACAATTTATTGAAAACGACTACCTTCATGAATTATGTGCTTAAATTACACAATTTATTGAAAACGACTACCTTCATGAATTATGTGCTTAAATTACACAATTTACTTTGTTTTCAAAATATTGTGAATATTTTTACCCCACTGCGCCAGAAAGAGGGTTATGTTTTTCCAGTGTATGTATGTATAAATATTTCTTTGGCATGCTCTGAAACCGCTCACCAAAATCGATGGGATTGACATAGGATACATTTATTTACACTTATAGTACACCAAAAACAATTTCGTAATGTTAATACGTAGAGATACTATAATATAGTGTACAGTAGGCGGTCTTATTGCTAAAAGCAATCTCTTCCAGACAACCTTTTAATCTGACTGGCCAAAAAAGGGGTCAAGTTTTTATGCAGTCGGGTTTTTAATTTTTAATTAATTCCTAAAGTGATTTCTACTGACTCATTCTAAATATATTAAACATTGGCCCCTGAATACATCCCAGGCTTAGTCTTAAAAGTACATAGCTCACTCACCCGACTACGGACTGAAACTGTCAGAAGACGGTGCATTAGCGCTCCAAATGAAATAATTTGAATATTTGCTCGATTTTCCATGATTACATAGGATGGCTTTTATAGACTTAGACTGTTGAGTTTGAATCAGGAGAGGATAAAAATCCAACAGATAATAAGTGTTCAAGCATAAAATAACCGCCTTTGTGGCGTACTGGTTAGTCCGTTCGCTTCACAGCAGGAGGTCGCGGGTTCGATTCCCGGTGGGGTCAACTTGTAAGACTCGGTTTGGTTGGTGGAAGGGCATTTTCTAAGCCCGCCTGGCTAGCTACCACTTTTCTTATCTAAGTCTTGCCGCCAAACATCAGTGTTAACAACATTGATGTGTTCCGGCTTGAAGATAAGATAGCCAGTTCTCCATTGCGTGCGGGAATCTTGGTAAGCTCGCTTCCATATTCGGCATCATCGTCACTTACCATCAGGTGATATGATGCCAAGGACTTACGAATGGTGAATAAAAAAAAAATTACAACTTTGAACTTTAATATATTAGGGCAGCAGGACTACACACAGGGAAAGAAGAGGTAGCAATTAGAAGCAGATCGTAGCGAATGTTTTGATGCCATGGCACGATACTTTAGCACGTATCGCAAACAATTTAGAGACATATACTCTGCTAGGAACTTTATTGAACTGTTATTTCCAGAAACGTGAGCGTCGGTGGCGTAATGGCTAGGGCCGCCGTCTCCTGTCCGGAAGGTCGTGCGTCGAATCCCGCCACGTACCAATTTGATTTCGAATTTCGATTTCATATGTACGTTTACCCGACGCTCTTACGGTGAGGAAAAACATCGTGAGAAAACCTGCACACGCCTGCGAAGAAACTCGCAGGTTGTGTGTAGGATTGCTGGGAGATATCTGAGCGGGGGTGGGCGGCACTTTCAACGGGAGGCAGGGAGTGACCATACTGTACGTAGTACTCCTTATTATACTGTGTCACTAGTCTACTCAGGAGTATGCCAATATGAAGAGTAGTAAATTACGTGAGTGATGCTCAGTTTGAATTATATTAGAATCAAAGAGAAGCGAAGCGTTACTTCGGCCTCACGGGATTTGGCGGAACTCCACTATGCCAAATTATACAGGATGTAACATAAAAGTGTGGTGATATTTTAAGGTGGGCTTGTACTCATTAAACTGAGCAACTTTTGTTCTGCAACTTTACTGAAATCGCGAAATTTTAATTGGATTTTCATACAAAACCGTTTAATCAGCTGACCGATTTGTACGAAAAAAAAATGCGATATCAGCAAAGTTGCAGAACAAAAGTGGTTTAGTTTGATGAGTACAAGCCCACCTTAAAGTATCACTACACCTTTATGTTACACCCTGTATATATTAGTACCAACATACAGTATGGACACTTCCTGCCGCTCTCTAGATTCCGACCTCACCCCCTCGTCACCCAGATTGAATCAGATTAGTTATAGTTTGGTTCTCGAACGTATGGGAATTCGCCGTGATTTTGTTCGCTCCGTCATTTGTTTTTAGAATTGTCATTTCACGACCGTTGTATGCAGTGTCCGGGTGTGACTATGCTCTTAGAAATAATGTAAAGTGGACTTTTGCTCGGAAATTTGCTTTGTTTCTGCACCAGTCTGGGTTCACTCTTAAGTTATGTGGACGTACCTTTATGAAGTCGAAGGTCTTGGTGAGCATCACTATTGCGGCGGCACGCTCCTGCCAGATCATCCGCCAGAAGTTCACCACAGTGTCCTCCGTAGGGCCCTGCGTCACTATGTACGCGTTTGGCTTTAATATACTCTGTGGAAAAAACATACAGACGGTTAAAGAAAAATATAATAACAGCTGGAGCGGTCGTAACTCAATGTAACTTGCGTGATAAGGTCGGTCACGCAGGTTAACTGACCTGGGGCAAGGTCATTACCTGGATGGGTTTGACTGTTAGTGGCATTTTTCTTGAACGTTTCCGTGCTGCGGAAGGCACGTTTTGCCCTTGTTACTTTAACATTATGCCGTTGTTCGTAGGTTGTGTGTGAAGTTGACCAACCCGCACTGGGCCCGCGTGGTCGACCAAGGCCCGATCGCCCTAATTCATGGTAGGCTGGAGCCCCTCGGTGGGGACATATATGAGCTGATATGATGAAGCCGTGTCAGAAACCATATAGGCGGTTTGTTTGAGGTTTGCCATTCAACATCCACGAACTCGGACTGGGCTCCCGTGTGTGGAAAGACCTTTACGTTTGGAAGGAGCCGGCAACTGAAAGATGTCCATCATTGACCGTAATAATAACTAGTATTTCTTATTTAAATAATTAATATTTTTAACTGACAATCCACAAACTTAAAAATGAGTATGGAGAACGCGTGTACAAAAATTTAATAACTTTCATCGATTAACTAGCTGTCCCGGCGAACTTCGTACCGCCTTACATTACATTACACTGCCCTGCCCTACCCTACACTACCCTACACTACACTACACTACCCTACCCTACACTACCCTACACTACCCTACATACACTACACTACACTACCCTACCCTACACTACTCTACACTACCCTACACTACACTACCCTACCCTACCCTACACTACCCTACCCTACACTACCCTACCCTACCCTATCCTATCTCTCAAGTTGGATCGAACTGCACATGGTGTGCGAATTTTATTATAATCGGTTAAGTGGTTTAGGAGTCCATTGAGGACAAACATTGTGACACGAGATTTATATATATTAAGATAATTGAATATTCACCAAACTTCCTATAAATGGAGCGCTTTAGGGATAAAGACCTACCGTACAGTTTTTTGTTTAACCAAAAATAATCCTTACTAAAATTATAAATGTGAAATTGTATTTTTATCACGCTTTTATTAGCTTCACCTTTATGTTTGTATGTAACCAACTCCTTTGGACTCGATTTTGACCCACTTTAAACGGACAGATTTAATTCAAACTTATCAAGAATCAGCGACACTATAATAATTTCATAAGTTTGAACTAAAAAATAAATAGAGTTTAAAAAAACTAAAAAACACGCTTTTAAAGTACATCAGACTAAAAAGTAAAAAATAATTCTTAATATAAGTTGAAAATAATAATTAACAAATAATACTAGTATTATTGAGAAAAAGTGTGGGTTGCTAGTATTTTTTGTTAATTATTATTTTCAACTTATATTAAGAATTATTTTTACTTTTTAGTCTGATGCACTTTAAAAGGGTGTTATTTAGTTTTTTTAAACTCTATTTATTTTGCTTGTCACCTCTTCACACTTCAACGCCTCAACCAATTTTCTCAAAATTTGGCATGCACATAGCCTGTGATATGGAACAGAACACAGGTTATTTTATCATGATTAGCGGTTAAGTCTCTCTTTTAACCCAATGCCAAAAAAGAGGAATTGCTCAATTCAACTGTATGTTTTTTTTGTATGTATGTTATACGATGTCTTCGTAGATTGTGAACCGATTTTAATTTAAAAAATTGTTTTCTATAGGTTATGCTCATATAAATTTTATCAAAGTCGGTGTAGTACTTTTAAAGAAAGTTAACAAAAATCATAAATAACAATGCAAAATTTTACTAAGTTGTTGCGATGGAAGTCGTTTTATTTAATGTGCCCAATTATTTGTTAAATTCTTTCACATCGCAATGAATTGAACAAAAATGACTGTTGAGGAGGAGGTGGAAACTGACACACGGAACTACTAATTAGCATAGCCTGACATAGTACCCAAGGGATCTGGAGTAAACTCTTAAACTCAATCGCGCATGTCGTGCGCAACGATATTTTGCATAGAGATAGTTGCGGGCAAAGGTGAAAAGTGAAAAGGTGAAAAGTGAAAAGGTGAAAATGTTGACTGGAAGAGATCCCGAAAGGGATAAGTCCGCCTTTGCTATATTGATATTCTTTGGTTAACACCTTATTTGTTTTAAATGCAATAAGGAGTTTACAAACAAACAAACAAACAAAAGTGACATAGATTACTCATTAGCATAGCTCGATATAGTTCGCGAGGGATCTGGAGAAAATTCATTTCTATGTTCGCACCACGCACCCTCGAAGACAGTCATAGAAACTATGACCACGCGGGCGAAGCCGCGGGCAAAAAATAGTTTATTATAACTTTATATACCATAAAACAATAACGAATCCTTTTATTTTACATTTTCAAAGGGTAATAAACAGGTGATTCGTATCACTTAGAGTGTAAATGGGCTATTTATAGCAGGGTCCGACCGAGTTCATCTTCAATTCAATGGCCACCCCGAATATTTAACGGCATAATATCCCCACAATTCGAAAGCCAATATCTTTTAGGGTTATCTACCACAGAGATTTTGCGGATTATAGCTTAAGGGTTGTCACTACCGAGCAGCAAATCAGACATATGTAGAATTTCTATTCATGTAGACAGTGTGGGGCACTGCAATTTCTATTCAAGTAGACAGTTTTGGGCACTACAATTTCTATTTAAGTAGACAGTTTGGAGCACTACAATTTCTATTTAAGTAGACAGTTTGGTGCACTACAATTTCTTTTCATGTAGACAGTTTGGGGCACTGCAATTTCTATTCAAGTAGACAGTTTTGGGCACTACAATTTCTATTTAAGTAGACAGTTTGGAGCACTACAATTTCCATTCAAGTAGACAGTTTGGGGCACTGCAATTTATATTCAAGTAGACAGTTTGGCGCACTATAATTTTTATTAAAGTAGACAGTTTGGAGCTCTACAATTTCTATTCAAAGAGACAGTTTGGGGCACTGCAATTTCTATTCAAGTATACAGTTTGGGGCACTATAATTTCTATTCAAGTAGACAGTTTGGGGCACTACAATTTCTATTTAAGTAGACAGTTTGGGGCACTACAATTTCTATTTAAGTAGACAGTTTGGAGCACTACAATTTCTATTCAAGTAGACAGTTTGGGGCACTACAATTTCAATTCAAGTTGACAGTTTGGGGCACTACAATTTCTATACAAGTAGATAGTTTGGGGCACTACAATTTCTATTCATGTAGATAGTTTGGGGCACTACAATTTTTATTCAAGCAGACAGTTTGGGGCACTATAATTTTTATTTAAGTAGACAGTTTGGGGCACTATAATTTATATTTAAGTAGAAAGTTTGGGGCACTTTTAATGTGCTAGATACTCTTCTATAAGTTTATAGTCCATTGCCAATATTTCAAAACTGCCATTTAGACGCAATACCATTCTCGTAAGCTCATAATCCTTACTTCCATCGCAACAACTTAGTACAATTTTGCATTATTATTTTTGGTTTTTATTAATTTTCTAATAGAGTACTTCACCGATTTTGATAAAATCTATATGGGACCACACGGAAAGCACCAGCTTTCAAACCGAACATAGCAAATAAAAATAATTATCAAAACCGGTTCACCCAGTCGAAAAGTCTGAAGTAATAAACATAAAAAAAAGGTCGAATTGAGAACCTCCTCCTTTTTGGAAATCGGTTGAAAAGGGTGTATTATCACTGAAAATACGACTATACATGCCAAATTACAGCTCGTCGAACACCGGGAAAAGGGGTTAATTTAACTTTCAAATTTTTAAGCCGACAACTTCCGAACATTGCAAGTTAAAGTACCTTTCATTAGAATTTTCCAACAATGTAAACAATAACCTAACCTAAAAATTAAATTATTTCTTTATAAAACAATTCTGACATCAATGTTTTCGGTGATTAATATTACATGTTATGTTAAATTCTTAATTTGTTACATTAATAAACGAAAACATTCATGTTAGAATTGTTTTATAAGGAAATAATTTAATTTTTAGGTTAGGTTATTGTTAACATTGTTGGAAAATTCTAATGAAAGGTACTTTAAATAAAAGCTTGTAAAAAGAAGATTGCTGTAAGAAATGTTTTATTCGTTTTATTCCCATAGGAAAGTGACTCTGTTGCAACAGAACAATCGAAAATATAGTCCGTTTTTAACTGACTTTAAAATTTGGAGGAGATAATGTTTTTTTTGTATGCCTGTTATGTGACTTCTTCGCCGATTGAGAAAAGATTTAATTATTTTTCTTTAACTCGCCAACAGGAATGTTATGCATTTTATATGCTATAATTATGTATGTATGTTTTTTGGGTTCAGTACCTCATAAGGTAAAAACGAAACCCTTGTAGGATCACTCGTGTGTCTGTCTGTCCGTCCGTCTGTCATAGGAAATTTGCTTGGATACTATTGGACCGATTGAGTTGAAATTTGGTACACATATGTATGTTGGTGACCCAAAGACGTTTGTTTTCAAAATATATTGTGTGATATATCAAATGAAAAGGCTTGTTGTGAGAATCTCAAATATATAATAACTAGCTTTTGCCCGCTTCGCCCGCGTGGACATACTTTTCACGACTGTCTGAGAGGGAGCGCGGTGCGCGAGCCGCAAGCGGCTCGCGAGCGTGGACGTGAATTTTCTCCAGATCCCTCGGAAACTATGTCAGGATATGCTTATTAGTAAATCAGGTCATTTCCCACTCCCTCAACCAAGTCTGTGCAAAAATTCACACAATCCATTGTTCCGTTGCGATGTTAAAGAAATTAAACAAAAAAGAGTATATTTTCAGTTCCCAGTGGACATCGTTTTTATGACTGTCTTTAAGGGTGATTAGTAAATTATGTCGTTTCCCACCTACTCAACCATCTCTGTGCAGAAAATCACAACAATCGAGTATTTTTTTAGTTATCTCAGAAACTGCATCAGATTATGCTATTGTCCTTGCCCGTGACATAGGCTACCTGCATGCCAAATTTCATAAAGATTGGTCAAGGCGTTGAAGCGTGAAAAGGTAACAAACAAACAAACACATTTTCACATTTATAAAATTAGTAAGGATTTTAAGATAAATAGTTATAAAGTTATTTTAAGGAAATACGCAAAAATTGATCATTCCCTCCAGGGCCAAAAATCTTGAAAAAATCACAGTATATGTAATTGAATGAATAAATTACAGGAAAATCTATAAGGAAATCTAAACAGGAAAAATGAAATTTCTGAAGTCCAGAATAAGTAGACCCCTATTTACCTAGAACAAAGTATGTATTCTGTTGGTAGTAAAAAGTTTTGATGCGGAACCCTATTTGTGTGACCCTGCGTCGCACATGGTCGGTTTTTTTCATGACATCGCATCGCACAGAAACGATACAAAGAAATGAGTTATCTTTGAAATCTTCTTGATTCATATGGTCCTAAGAAACATTATTCAAAATATACGTTGATTTAAGGGTACCTTTACCTCCCATACATTTAAAGGGGGGATAATTTTTTTGAGTGCACCCTCTTTTCCCGTTTCTGAACATTTAACTTGTTTATTTGATAGATAATTCTCTAATTCTACTTCGCAATATCATCATCATCATCATATCAGCCGAAGGACCTCCACTGCTGGATATAGGCCTCTACTGTATTCCACGACGACCGGTTCTGCGCTACCCCTACTTTGCAACAAATTCACAAAAAAAATATAGAAAAATTGTAGTTCATTCGACTGAATTCGACTGTTTTAACATTATGTGTCACGAACATATTTTATTAATTTCCATGCATCGATTTAAGAAAAACACTTTCTGTTTCCATACAATGTGAACTCTACGAATAAATAATGAACAAAGTGTTGTCAAGAATGAACAATGTAAATGTGAACAGTGCATATTCAATGGAATGTCATTTATACACGACTGCCCACCACTAAAAAAAACTGTGAGCCATCACGGGACTCATGGCCGATGTGAAACACACACTTCTACGTATAGACTGCATATATGTATATACCATCATATAGCGTAGCGACGCGTCGCCACGCCAGAAATCGGTTTTACGTGCGGCTATAGATGTTTCACATCAAAAAATGAGCCGTCACGGGACGCTTGGCAGATGTGAAACACACACTACTACATATAGACTGTATATATGTATATACCATCATATAGCGTGGTTACGCGTCGCCATGGCATGCGTCGCCACACCAGAAATCGGTTTTACGTACGGCTATAGATGTTTTTACGTCAAAAAGAGTATATTGTTTTCAGGAAAAGTATATATATACATATTAAATGGGTGTTAAATATCTATATATGTATGTATTTAAACGTATATAAGTACGTATATCAGTCTCTGGTTTCCATAACACAGGGAATCCTACTTTGGGGCCAGATGACCATGTGTGATTTGTCCCAGAATATTTATTTATTTATTTTATTTTATTTATATTAGTACTAACATACAGTAAGGACACTCCCTGCCGCTCTCTAGTTTCCGACCTCACCCCCTCGTCACCCAGATTGATACAGATTGGTTACAGTTTGGTTCTCGAACGTATAGGATTTCGCCGTGAATTTGTTTGCTCCGTCACTTGTTTTTAGAAATGTCATTTCACGACCGTTGTATGCAATGTCCGGGGCGTGTTTCAGGTCTAATGTATTTATGTATGTTTATATATTACACGATATCTTCTAAACGGCTTGATTGATTTTAAAGTGCGAGGTTTCGTTAGATTCGTCTTGATCCCGTGGGTGATATAGGATACATTTTAAACAACTTCCCCAGAACTTTTTTTTATGCAATATGTGTTTTATAATTTTAAGTTATAAAACGGAATCTATCTTTTTAATTGAAATATCTTCCTAAGTAGTAAGTCCCTACACAGCTGCAGGAACGAAACAAAAAAAAAAACTGTAGACACATTTTTAGCATCAACTAGCTTCAGTGGGATTTAACCCTAACTCTCTTCTCGATTCAAGTTTGAAATTGTAATTAAATTTCCCTAGCCTGCCCGGTGCCGGCGGCGCTAACAGAACTTTACCGCAATCCGATTTCAACTCCAACCAAATTTAATCAGATTCCTACGCGTTATATTTATTGTTTAATTACATTCGTTAGATTTATCCTAAACTAGCATTTACCCGCGGCTTCGCCCACGTGTACATGGTTTTTATGACTTCCAGAGCGCGAGTGGTGCGCTAGCGTTGACGGAGTTTACTCCAGATCCCTCGGAACTTATATCGGGCAATTCTTATTAGCCTTCTGTGTCACTTCCCATTCCCTCGACTAATTCTATACATAATAAAATACTACACCGATTTTGATAAAATTTACATGGGACTACACGGAAAGAACTAGCTTTCAAATAAAAAAAGAATAATGAAAATCGGCTCACCCAGTCAAAAGTACTAAGGTAACACACAAAAACAACATACAGTCGAATTGAGAACCTCACCTTTTTGGAAACGGTTGAAAAATCAGTTCAATCCGTAGATCAGTTGCGACGCCGACGTGCGCGAGCGTGGAAATGAGCTTTTCCTAGATCCCTCGGGAACTATGTCAGGATATGCTAATTAATAAATTATGTCATTTCCCACCCCCTCAACCATGTCAGTGCAAAAAATCACAACAATCCATTGTTCCGTTGCAATGTTAAAGAAACTACCAAATTTTTTTTTCTGTTCCCTGGGGAACTGCATTATGCTATTTTCACGGCATAAAAAGTAACTTATATCCTTTGCTTTAACACAGGCTACCTGCATGCCAAATTTTATCAAGATTGGCAAGGTGTTGAAGCGTGAAAAGGAAACAAAAAAACAATTTTTACATATTTTTCCAATATCATTAAGGATCGTATTTAATTGAAAACTCCTTACCTGCGTCAGTGTTTCTTAATTCCTATAGTTTGGGGATCTTCAAGGCAAGAATGAATATGCATTATTTGAGTTTTGCGTGTACCATCCTCGACTGCGTCATCACTTACCATCAGGTGAGTTGCAGTCAAACGTACTCAAATTATAAAAAGAATGTCTGGGGACACTGGGGAGTTACAATTACAGATCAGTAAACGTGACGCTAGGAACAGAATGAATGGTTGGATGTTGGTTTTTCCATAGAATCATCATCATCATATCAGCCACAAATCGTCCACTGCTGAACAAAGGCCTCCCCCAAGGATTTCCACGACGACCGGTCCTGCGCTGCCCGCATCCATCGGCTTCCATACAATACATATAGTTAAAAAAACTAAAAAACACGCTTTTAAAGCACATCAAACTAAAAAGTGAAAAATAATTCTCAATATAAGCTGAAAACAATAATGAACGAAAAATACTAGTATTATAGTGAAAAAGCGTAGGGCGCTTCGTGCCATATATTTCGTATATCGAGAAACCCACGCTTTTTTCACAATAATATTAGTATTTTCCGTTCATTATTGTTTTGAGCTTATATTAAGAATTATTTTTCACTTTTTTGTTTGATGTGATAAATGTTTTAAACCCAACCCATCTACTTGTATATTTATTTTTCAATTTTGAGTTAAGGATAATGAGATAAATTTATGAAATTATTGTATTGTTACTGATTCTTGATAAATGTACAAAGTTCGAAATTAATCTGTCCGTTTAAACTGGCTCAAAATAGAGTGCAAAGGAGTCCGTTACAATCATATATACATACAGGTGAAGCTAATAAAAGCGAGATAAAAAAGTCTCTTTTGGAAAGTAACTGAAGAGATGAAACTAAATTATTTTCCCTGAGGAGCAAGCAAATGGTCAATTCTAGAAAAAAATGTTTAGTCTTCTTATTCAGGAACAAGATGACTGGTTGTTTCTTAAATTTGTCATAAAAAAAATCTCCTTTGGTAGGTGAAAGGGAAGGTGAAACTAAATAACTTTTCCCAAGGAGCAAATAGATAATTTTATTATTATATCAGCTTATATACGTCCCCACCGAGGGGCTTGAGCCTACCCTGAATCAGGGCGATTAGGCCTTAGTCGACCACGCGGGCCCAGTGCGGGTTGGTCGACTTCACACACAACCTTCGAGTTTCTTCGCAGGCCTGTGCAGGTTTCCTCACGATGTTTTCCTTCACCGTTAAAGCAATCGGTAATGATATGTACGTAAGTTTTTGAAAAACTCATTGGTACATTGGCCGTCCAGATTTGAACCCGGTACCTCTGGTTAGATGGACCGAGTCGTTACCGGTTGAGCCACCGACGCTTCAAATAGATAGTAATTTGCAAAAAAAATAAAATGGTCTTATCCATGAAACAGGATGACTGCTTGGTTGTTGGTTTTGCCAAAAAAAAATCTCCTGTTGGAGATGAATGAAGGGCAAGTAGTCAATCCGCGACCAAAAAGTCTTTTTTATTTATTGAAAGTTTGAGTGCGTTTGACCAACCACATCTTACCTGATGAAAAGTGGCGATGAAGCCGATGATAGTACACGCAAACGCAAATAATGCAATTGTTATACAAAGTGACCACCGAGCTAATCAATTTTTACGAAGCGAACATTTATTGCGATTCAAGTACAGAGAGGAAGTTCAAATCAAAAGTGAATCACTTGAAGCGAATTCGTAAATGATTGTTGGTTGCCCTATTTTTGCCCAATTACCGTAGAATTTGATTTTGCATACATGCGAGGAAATATTGTCTTTATTTTAAACTGACTGTTTTCCGCGGCTTCACCCGCGTGTACAACGTTTCTTTGACTTTTCAAGGGTGCGCAGTGCGGGAGCCGCACGTGGCTCACGAGCGTGGAAACAAGTAGCCTATATGTTAATCCAGGTCTTAATCTGTCTACTAACCTAATTTCAGCCAGATCTGTTCAGTAGTTTTTGCGTGAAAGAGAAACAAACATAAATCCATTCTAAAAAATTTTCGCGTTTATAATATTAGTAAGATATTATATTGGCCAAGTGAGTTTTGGAACACGATAAGTATAGGGTTCCGGAGTCAAATTGAAAACTATTTGTTTTAGGATACCCTTAATAGTTTTCTTAGGTCTAATCAGATATATGCTATATAGAGATATGCTATATATAAGGGGAGGTAGATAGGTTACATGCATCTAAAAAGTGAAGCAAAAAAAAGATGCCAATTGGCATCTCTTTTCTTAGTAACATTCAGTGCAATAGAAGGGAACTACCTATAACAATGTGTGTGTAAATGGCTTCGATTTTCAAATGTTGTTTGTTAGTGCATAAGTTGCATAACCCATCTATGGTAACAAATCTCGGGTCCAATAGTTTATAAACACCGAGGATACGTTTTCAAGGCGACGCATTGGAAACTGGACGCAGGAATCACGCATTTTCTCAGCAAACACAAGACATATGAAAGTAATATTTTGTAACCTATATTCTTCATTTCAATGACTTCATTTTGTCAGTTGCAGATAGTCTTTATACTTACATCTATATAGGAAGCATTAATATAATCGGAGTCCGGCTCTCTGTCTAATGTTTCTAGCACCACTCTGTTGTAGTCATCTGCGAACAATTAACATACACACACATTTTTAATAAATAATTACAGATCACAATATCAGGTATACAGAATTTATCAGTATCTCTGCCAAAAGCAAAAAACAAAACTCAGAAAACTTGAAAGTAGGGTAAGACACTCCCATTTTGCCATACGTCCCCTTTATGCCAATCCTCTCTTAAACCGTTAATTAATGGTGCAAGAAGCGAGGGCTGCTTTGGGGCCAAGAGTGAAATGACCAATGTTAGCTATAGCGTCTAAAGACAAGAATCACACTATGTTCTGACAAATAAACGTAGTGGTTATATTAAAGGCTCGGTAAAGTTCCAACAAACGCGTTTATCAACCAAAAACATAGCCGCACACTGTGAAATAATTTGACAAACACGTTTACTAAACTCGTGTTTGACAAAAAAATTACAAATTGTTTGAACATTTAGCGAGTCTTTTACTCTTTGTGCATAAAAATGACGCGGGAATTTGTTTTTACTGCGTGCGCGCGCCAAGGAGTTAGCATGCTTCAGGACCTTTGGATAAAAACTTAATAGACTTAAAAACTCTTTACTAATCTCGTGATACAAGGCGAAAGTACGCGTGTCTAATTAATCGCATTATAAACCTAAAAGCGTTGCAATAAAAGTAATTTTATGAGCAAGTATATTGAGAATGATTGTTATGACTGTTTTCTAAAAATCGTGCTTGCTTGCATTGTATGTATTATGACTAATAACACTTTAAAGAATTATTATGGTATGTTATGTTATCAAAACAAACCAAAAAACCTAATAGTCATAATTTTCGACAAAATTTGTAATAATCTTCTAATTTGCGGTTACAGAGAAGGGTGACTTGCTCGTTAAAGAAGCGAGTGGCAACATTAGGGTGGCTTACTTATCCTATCTAAAAAAGAAACATAAAATTATAATGAAACAGGTTTCTCCAAGCGAAAATGTCCCTTATAAGTAAGTATCTCAGTAAGCAAAAGCAACAATGTCACACATTTCCTGGATAAAATGTGTTAGTGAGAATCTCGCAAGTTTATTTCCCCAAGGGTTCCCTGGGAATTTAGTATTCTTAGTATGCCCAGTAACCGAATTCGCTCATTGAGCGAAATGAAAAATAAATCAAGTGTACAAGGGCAAACTGGTCTTACCCAATGAATTAACAAACAAACAAACATATATCTATACATATATTAAA
The DNA here is from genome assembly GCA_947284805.1 of Coleophora flavipennella. NCBI lineage: Eukaryota > Metazoa > Arthropoda > Insecta > Lepidoptera > Coleophoridae > Coleophora > Coleophora flavipennella. Next base: position 10,089,064 of record OX369265.1, on the reverse strand, counting down.
ACTGTAACGGGGCCGTGTCTGTACATGAAATATTTTTGGATATAATAACTGTGGTGGACATTACTAACGATATAGAGGCCAAAACGACAACTTTTGTAATTTTTGTCTGTCTGTCTGTATTTTCGCGCATCATGCAAAAACTACCAGGCCGATTTTGATGAAATTTTGTATGGTGGTTCCTTATAGCCCGGTTTAACATATAGGATACGTTTTATCCCAGAAAATTTAAGCTTTCCCGTGGAAAAATTCAAAATCTCCAAGCAGACAAAGTCGCGGGTACAGCTGGTTTATAATATTTGTAAGGATGACAGGGCGCACGTAGCGCGCAGTCGCGTAGCACTTCTACGAGTTTTATATGAGATTCCTTGATTATAAATGGCATCCTCTTATAACTTTTAAGTGAGCCATTCTTGTATAATGTAGCCCGTTGATTAAATGGCGATATTCAATTGAGTCTCATATAACCAACGGGCTAGCCTTTCAATCAAATGGCAGAATTAACCAGATGTCTGCGATGTATAATATTAGAATTGGTTTCCCGGAAACTGCTCTAAAGGTTTGGATGAAATTTTGTATTTTGGTAAAGTTTGAGTATACAAATTTAATTTAAATCAACGACAAATGTTGAATAATATACTTGAAATTAACTCTAACTGTAATTTTTTATATTTTAGATAGATTAGATAGGTGTTATTCCTGTGAAAATTAGTTTTCTCACAAAAAGTAAAATTATTAGTTTAGCCCACGTTCTTATCATTTTATTGTCCGTGTAAGGCGATGAAAGGAATTGTATATAGTTTTTTAAAACTGAAAATTTAAATAACAAAATAAAAGCGAGTAGAAATCTTTTAGTAAAATACTAATGTAGCTCCTATTTTGTTTTGTTTTGTTTTTTTTACTCAAGTACCCAGTCCAAAACAAATTAAAGACATTGTTCGTCGGAAAAGTTACAATTAGATCTTTAGGATTAGACGTTTAGGATAGATTTTTTCACTTTTTCTTATTTTTAGTATTTGTTGTTATAGCGGCAACAGATACATCATCTGTGAAAATTTCAAATATGTAGCTATCACGGTTCATGAAATACAGCCTGGTGACAGACAGACAGCGGTCTTAATAATCACCATCATCACCATCATCATCATCATCATCATATGAGTCACAAATCGTCCACTGCTGGACAAAGGCCTCCCCCAAGGATTTCCACGACGACCGGTCCTGCGCTGCCCGCATCCATCGGCTTCCCGCGATCTTCACCAGGTCATCGGTCCACCGCGTCTTAGTAATAGCAAAGTATATATAGGTACTAACATACAGTATGGACACTCCCTGCCGCTCTCTAGATTGTCTCCTCACCCCCTCGTTACTCACATTGATACAGATTAGTTACAGTTTGGTTGTCGAACGTATAGGATTTCACCGCCATTTTGTTTGTTTCGTCATTCGTTTTTTGATATGTCATTTCTGACCCGTTGTATGAAGTGTCCAGGGTGTGGTAATAGGGTCCCGTTTTTACGCTTTGGGTACGGAACCCTAAAAAGGAACCCCTTGAAAACCCATGTCTGCACACTTACCGTACCACGGGTGTGCAGATGAAAGATAAGACAGTTATAGTTATTATTTAATGTACAGGCGACAGCGCGAGGTACTTGGAGTAAGTACTCGAAGAAGGTAATTAGATTAGGTAGGTACTCGTTTGAGGTAAATATACTCACAAGGTATAACTTTTTGGTTTTGGTTCTTGTGTAGATTAGTCTTCTTTGTGGCGTGTCTACACGCGTGTGTCTCCACTTTGACTGCGGTCTGAAACAAAATACAGATTAAACTTTTTTTACCCAACATGCTTACGTAGTTTGCTGACTGGGTATAACTCTACTATATTACTCGTATTTACTCATAGTTATTCACAAAAAAAAAACAATTCCTTACTGGCACACAGTAAAGTGGAAAAAAATACACATTAGCGGTTTTCAGTAATAATAAAATAAACCATAAAGAGTATCAATCAAATTCTGATAAACATTGAATTGTGAACAGTAACGTTTACTGATTGTAACAGTAAAATTATTGAAGTAGTATCGTTTACTGATTGTAAATTACTTTTTACTGAAATTACGTTTTCGGACCAGTAAAAATTACTGTTTAGCACCGTAGGCTTATGTTCTAAGCGGCAAAGCAGTAAATATTAATGTTTTATCGTTTTTTTACTGTTAATTTTTTCAGATGTTGTTGTTCCATAACTAAGTAAGTAAGTCATCATATAAGTCCCCACCGAGGGGCTCGAGCCTACCCTTAATTAGGGCGATCGGGCCTTAGTCACTCGAGTGCCGCGGTTAAAAATCAATTAGCGAAAACCAGTTTATTTGAAACAGCTGTTTCGCGAAACAGTCGAGCCGTTAGTCGACCGCGCGGGCCCAATGCGGGTTGGTCGACTTCACACACAACTTTCGAGTTTCTTCACAGGTGTGTGCAAGTTTCCTCACGATGTTTTCCTTCACCGTAAGTAAGTAGGTAGTTAAGTAAATATGCTTTATTACACACCAGCAAAAAAAAATATAAAAACTTAAACTAAACTTAAACTTGGCGATGAGTGTTAAGACGAATTAAAAAAGGGAAGAAATCAACCAAAAAACTGGCCCAGCCCGAGTCGGAATCGCGTACCAAGAGTTCCGTACTACGACGCCTATCCACATGGGTACATCAATGATACCTATTCATTTTAAACATAATTTTAAACAAAAAAAAAACCCGACTTCAAACGCACTAGTCGCCACTACGATTTTCAAAGGTTCCCCTCGATTTCTCTGGGATGCCATCATCATATCCTGGTTTCCTTATCGCGGTACCACCCTTGGAATATCTCCTTTCCAACAAAAAAATAATCATCAAAATGGGTTCATAAACGACGAAGTTATCCGCGAACACACATAAAAAAATATACGGTCGAATTGAGAAACCTCCTCCTTTTTTTGAAGTCGGTTAAAAAGACATCAACGAGAACGACAGAAAAATGTTATTTGTTTTATTCAATTTTGGATCCTGAGCGTTAGTGCGACTCACACTTGGCCGCTTTTTATTATTTATCGTTTTACTTTAGGATTTGTACTATAATCACAGTAAGTTTCACTTTTGTATGTATTACCTTTCTTACGATACAGGTAAAAAAAAATAACGTTTCTTGTATGGGGACGTCCCTAATATTTTACTTTTTATTATTTGTTAGTAAATTCACCATAATAACACATTTCTGTGAGCTATGTCGGTTACTTTAGTTCTCCTGCGGATCTCCTCGTTTCTGATTCGATCACGCAGAGAAACTCCGAGCATAGCACGCTCCATTGCCCTTTGGGTGACCTTAAGCCTTCTTATAAATATTATTCTTCTTCTTCTTCGCTAAATTGAAGTGGCAGTGGGCAGGGCACATAGCTCGTAGAACAGATGGCCGATGGGGCTGTAAAGTTCTCGAGTGGCAACAGCGCACCGGAAAACGTAGCGTAGGCAGGCCTCCCACGCGGTGGATCTATGATCTGGTGAAGATCGTGGAAAACCGATGAATGCGGGCAGCGCAGGACCGGTCGTCGTGGAAATCCTTGGGGGAGGCCTTTGTCCAGCAGTGGACGATTTTTGGGTGATATGATGAACACATTTCTTGAAAAATTCAGTCATCTAACTGTTACGGTTCAATAGATACAGCCCTTTAAATGCCGGACAGACGGGCAGCCGGACGGTGTAGGCTTAGTATTAAGGTCCCATTACCTGGTACAAAGGATGTCAAAAGGATGTTAATCTACGAAGTAAGTATTTAGTCATCTGTGGTTAATCCTAAAAATAAATTCTTTATACCTACCTAAAAAAAACCGTAACTGTAATAACATTCTTGCTGTCATTTTCTATTAAGTTCGTTGGATGAATTAGTTGCACCTTTGATAAATGCTGCTCGCCGCTGCCGGCTCACGTGTGACGGTTCCGTCAAAGAGGGGGCCACGTTACACCCGCACAAGGTCGCGCGAATCTTGTTTAGTCTTTAATTCATTAATGTAGGCGATGATTTTGAAGAAACTTCGTCCAGCAGTGAGTAATTAAAATTAATCATAAATTCTAAATAAAAAAATAGCTATATAATTTTTTTTTTTGTGTAATTGTTTTATCCTTTAACACATTTCCAGAACTCCATTCGGGTGAACTGCTGCTAATTCTCCGAACGTATAAAATTAATCATAAATTTTAAATAAAATTACCCATTTAATTTTCATCATCATCATATCAGCCTAAAATCGTCCACTGCTGGACAAAGGCGGGAAGCTTTCCAAGACGACCGGTCCTGCGTTGCCCGCATCCATCGGCCTCCCGCGATCTTCACCAGGTCTATTTAATTTTACTTTTTGTAAAATTGTTTTAGCCTTCAACGCATTTCAAGAAATCCGTTCGGGTGTACTGCGGCTAACTCCCCGTAGGGAGAGTTACCACTTGTTAAGGGACTCTTTTAGACAGCTGTCATTCTAATTCACGCAGGTAATTCACCACCTAACAGCTTAACTGGTTTAATATTTCTTCAAAAAGCTATGACTTAATACGTTCTCACAAAGTGTACCAGTTAACGTGTGGAGTAGTTTTAATTAAGAGGGCCAACTTGGCTTATTAGCGGGAAGCATCTGTTGCTACGTTTTAAGTGTTAACGTTAAGAGATACCAACGTGTTCGCGTAATGTAGGTATTTTGCTATACATAGTATGACATAGTGAATGGCGTTATAATAATGCGACCAGCGCAAGTTAGCGTGAATTTAGTTCTGACGAAGCCACGATTGATCAATTTGCTTAATGATGAACCGCCTCTGTGGCGTTATTAACACGCTTATATTAGCTTCACCTGTATGTACGTATGTATGTTTGTAACTGACTCTTTTGCACTCGATTTTGACTCACTTTAAAACGGACAGATTTAATTCAAACTTTGTACATTTATCAAGAATCAATGACAATATAATAATTTCATAAGTTTATGTCATTATCCTGAATAAGAAATTGAAAAAAAAGTTAAAAAAAAACTAAAACACACCCTTTTAAAGCACATCGAACTAAAAAGTGAAAAATAATTCTTAATATAAGCTGAAAACAATAATGAACGAAAAATAATAGTATTATTGTGAAAAAAGCGTGGGGCGCTTTGTGCTATATTTTTCGTATATCGAGCAACCTATATATTTTTTAATTGAAACTACAATGAAAGTATACCAAAAAGCATTACTCATTTTGTATTATCGTATCAAATAACATTGTATGTTTTTTTAATATATACTTCAAAATATTAGTCATAACTAGAGTTCAAAGTAACGGTCTAGACCTATTTTTGGGATTTTTTCTATCGAGCCAAAACTGTTCAATCGTGTTTCTAATAGCTTTTGACTTTAAGAAACATCATCAAAAATAAGAGTATTTTTTTTCAACTATGGGTTTTCTATCGTTTAGGAGTAATTGACGTCAAAAATAACGAACATCTGTAATATTACCGCCTTAAGTTTTTCTCTTCGCTAACTAACTTTGTCAGTTACGACATGGTTTGAACTTTAAACTTTTCAAAAGTTCCTCCGGACTATACGTTAAAAGTACGACCCATTTTATAACGTGAACGTATAAGTTAACATTTTGTTGGTGTTTTATCTTTATTACTTACTAGCTTTTGCCCACGCCTTCGCCTGCGCGGACATAGTTTCATGGCTGCCAAGCGTGGAAATGAATTTTCTCCAGATCTCTTCGGAACTATGTCGGTCTATGCTAATTTGTAGTCCATGTCATTTCTTTTCCTCGCAACTATCTCTGTGCAAATAGCACGTCATTCCATTACTCCATTGCGTACGAAATTCACGACTCGTAGGTAGACAGGAGTTTACTCCAGTTCCTTCGGGAACTATACCGAGCTATTCTGATTAGCAATCTATGTCATTCCCACCCACAACTACTTCTGTACAAAAAAAAATCAATCCGTTGCGTCTCCCTTTTCTCTCTTTGAGTAGGAACGCACCGTTCCTAATATTGTATTCAATTAAATATATTTTTTACTTCTATGCAAAAAAACCCGTTGCGTCGCGCAAGCCTGGAAATTAGTTTTCCCCAGATCCCTTGGAACTGCCTCGGGCCTCGGGGTATGCTAATTAGTTGTCTATGTCACTTTCTACCCCCTTGACTTGAGCAAAAAATCACAATAATACTTTGCTCAGTTGCGATGTTAAAGATAGCATCCAAAAAATGAGTCTTTTAGTTCAGTTAATTTCAGTTCCCTCAGAAACTAAATCGGACTACGCTATTTTCACAGGATAAAAAGTATCCTATGTCCTTCCTAGTGACACAAGCTACCTGCATGCCAAATTTCATCAAGATTGGTTAAGGTGTTGAAGCGTGAAAAGGTAACAAACAAACAAACAAATTTTTTTTCACTTTTATATAAGTAAATAATGTATGGGTACTTCCCCATGGTGGGCATCGTTTTAATAACTTTATTTGAGGGTATTTAACCCGCACTGGGCCCGCGTGGTCGACTAAGGCCTAATCGCCCTGATTCAGGGTAGGCTCGAGCCCCTCGGTGGGGACGTATATGAGCTGTAATGATGATTTGAGGGTCAGTGGTGTGCGAGCCACTCGACTCGCGAGCGTATATAGACATGAGTTTACTGCAGTTCCTTCGGGAACTATACCGGACTATTCTGATTAGCATTCTATGTCATTTCCATCCCCTGAACTGGTCGCTTACTATGGGACTCATAAGAAGGCTCAAGGTCACCCAAAGGGCAATGGAGCGTGCTATGCTCGGAGTTTCTCTGCGTGATCGAATCAGAAACGAGGAGATCCGCAGGAGAACTAAAGTAACCGACATAGCTCACAGAATCGCTAAACTGAAGTGGCAGTGGGTAGGGCACATAGCTCGTAGAATAGATGGCCGATGGGGCAGTAAAGTTCTCGAGTGGCGACCGCGCACCGGAAAACTTAGCGTAGGCAGGCCTCCTACGCGGTGGACCGATGACCTGGTGAAGATCGAGGGAAGCCGATGGATGCGGGCAGCGCAGGACCGGTCGTCGTAGAAATCCTTGGGGGAGGCCTTTGTCCAGCAGTGGACGATTTGTGGCTGATATATGATGAACTATTTGTATACAAAAAAATACGTCAATCCGTTACGTCGCGCTAGCCTGGAAATGAGTTTTTCCCTCATCCCTTGGAATTACCTCGGAGTATGCTAATTAGTTGTCTATGTCACTTCCCTTAACTTGAGCAAAAAATCACAATAATTCGATGTTCCGTAGTGATGTTAAAGAAATCATCCAAAAACTTTTTTCAGTTCACTCAGAAACTGAATCGGACTATGTTATTTTCACGGGATAAAAGTAGTCTTATTCCCTTCCTCATGACAGACCTACCTGCATGCCAAATTTTGTCAAGATTAGTTGAGATATTGAAGCGTGAAGAGGTAACAAAATAAACTAAAACACATTTTCAGATTTATAATATTAGTAAGGATGGTTCGTTTACTTTTGTTCGTAGTAAAACCATTTTGTTAATTTTTCTCCTCACACCGTAAGTTCACCTTAGAATTAGGGAATGTTTACCTAGTAAACTTATGATAGCTAAGTTTTTTAAACTTGACGTTCAGGTAAGCAACTTGGCATGGTATATGATAGGCATATAGGTATGTCATCATCATCATTACAGCTCATATACGTCCCCACTGAGGGGCTCGAGCCTACCCTGAATCAGGGCGATTAGGCCTTAGTCGACCACGCGGGCCCAGTGCGGTTTGGTCGACTTCCCACACAACCTTCGAGTTTCTTCGCAGGCATGTGCAGGTTTCCTCACGATGTTTTCTTTCACCGTTAAAGCAATCGGTAAGTATGTACGTAAGTTTTTTGAAAAACTCATTGGTATATTGGCCATCCAGATTTGAACCCGGTACCTCTGGTTAGATGGACCGAGTCGTTACCGGTTGAGCCACCGACGCTATAGGCATATAGGTATGTATTGTAGATATATAAACATTCTTACGTAATGGGTGGTAATGGTCTGTATTCTTCAAGATGCTAAAAGTGAAAGAGATTGATCCATCTTACTGGACAGTGATAAACAGAGTTTCACTAACTGACAATATGATGAAATTGTTGATCCTTCTCTACTAACCCTACTAATATTGTAAATGTGAAAGTTTGTATGTATGGATGTTTGTTACTATTACACGCACAAACTACTGAACGTATCTGGATAAAATTTGGTAGGTAGACAGATTAGGACCTGGATTAACATATCGGCTACTGTTTTCCAGGCTCGCGAGCCGCCTGCGGACCCTCCAAGATAGTCATAGAAACGTTTTCCACGCGGGTGAAGCCGCAGGAAAAAGCTAGTCGTTAATTAATGCGAAAGTTTGTGTGTGCATTTGTGTGTTTGTTACCACTTCACACCTAAACGGCTGGCAGCTGGATAAAGACGAAATTTGGTAGGTACATAGATTAGGACCTGGATTAACATAAAGGCTACTTTTTATGCTTTTTGACGCCAAAGAAGTCGCGGGCAACAGCTAGTAATGAAATAAAAATCACGTGTCTGGTGATACCTAAAATAAATAACTGCACACTACCAACTACCAAACGTGTAAAGAGACTGGTATTTTCATTGTTAACCTTCCCAAGCCTGTCTTTTTGGACGTAAAAGCAATTTAGTAAAAATCTAGGTAGTTCGGAGCGTATGAGAAACTATCAGAGGAACATTTTAAAATTCCTGTAAATATCACATCATCACATCAGCTCATATACGTCCCCACCGAGGGGCTCGAGCCTACCCTGAATTAGGGCGATCGGGCCTTAGTCGACCACGCGGGCCTAGTGCGGGTTGGTCGACTTCACACACAACCTTCGAGTTTCTTCGCAGGCGTGTGCAGGTTTCCTCACGATGTTTTCCTTCACCGTAAGAGCATCGGATAAACGAACTTATGAAATCGAAATTCGAAAACACATTGGTACGTGGCAGGATCGAACTACGACCTCCCGGACAGGAGGCAGCGGCCCTTGCCGTTACGCCACCGACATATTATATATTTTATCTTTTGTCCTCGAAGGTTGTATGAGAAGTCGACCAACCCGCACTGGGCCAGCGTGGTCGACTAAGGCCCAATCGCCCTAATTCAGGGTAGGCTCTAGCCCCTTGGAGGGAACGTATATGAGCTGATATGATGATGATATACTTTGTCCTTACCAGGTAATGAGACCGTATTATTAAGCCTACGCTGTCCGTCCGTCCGTCCTATCCATCCGTCTGTCCTGTCCGTCCATCTGTGCGACTCATAAAGGACTGTATCTTTTGAACTGTAACAGGTAGCCAGGTGAGATTAAAAAAAAGTAAAAAATTAAAGTCTGTTTTTGCTCTAACGTAAGAAAGGTTACATAACTTGGTATGATTATAGTACTAATTAAAAAGTAAAACAAAAAAAAACTGGCTAAGTGCGAGTCGGACTAGCACTCCGAGCGTTCCGTACCACCACAACTCTCCACACAACTACATAGTATAATGACAATGATACCTATTCACATTACAAACAAAAGACATCAACGCGAGAGACAAAAATTTTATTTTTGTCATTTAGTTCGGACTTCTTAGCGCGAGTACAACTCAAAATTGGCCAATTTTTATTATTTGTTGTGTTTAGTATTATTACTATATTCACATTAAGTTTCACGCTTGTATGTATTACCGATTTTACGATAGTACTAAATCAAAAATATTTCTACAGACCTATAAAAATATTTTTGTTGTATGTTGGTCAACCTTTTAACTTTTTCTAGTTTTTAGTATTTGTTGTTATAGCAGCAACAGAAATGCATTTTCTGTAAAAAATTCAACTATCTATTTATTGCGGTCAGGAAATACAGCCCGCTGACAGACGGACAGACGGACAGACAGTGGAGGCTAAGTACGGGTGTACGGAAACCTAAAAAAACCGGCCAAGTACGAGTCGGACTCGCGCACGCAGGGTTCCGTACCTTTATCTGTAAGAAACACGTTTCTTGTTTGGAAGTAGTTTTTTTTTTATATATACACAATTGGTAAACCCTTGACAACATCTCACCTGGTGGTAAGTGACGATATTGCCGAAGATGGAAGCGGGCTTACCAAGATTCCCCAACGCAATGGGGAACTGGCTATCTTGTCTTCATGCCGGAACACACCAATGATATCAACATTGATATTTGGCGGCATGACTTAGATAAAATGGTGGTAGCTAGCCAGGCGGGCTTAGAAAATGCCCTACCACCAACCAAACCGAGTCTTACAATTGACCCCGCCGGAAATCGAACCCGCGACCTCCTGTGTAAAGCCAGTGAACTTTGCCTCTGAGCTACGGAGGCGGTTAAATACAGATGGACAGCGAAGTCTCAGTAATAGGGTCCCGTTTTTACCCTTTGGGTACGAAACCCTAAAAAAGAAACCGACCAAGTGTGAGTGGATATCCCTTGGATAACACGGTTAATTGTGCCACACGATAAGAAGAAGATTATTACGGAATGGATTTTAATGCTAATCTGGTATTTTAAGAAACTTGGTAGATATTTTATAGCCCAGCATCACTCTATAATGAAATTCATAAAGCTGAAAGGTTAGATTGATTGTTAAGAAACGATGTGAAAAAAAAACTGTATTTAAAGAGGTATGTTTCTTAGCCAAAGAAACAGACCTCCTCCGTGGCGTAATGGTTGAGTCCATTATCTTCACACCAAGGGGTTGCAGTTTCGATTCCCGGCGGAGACTAACTTTAATAATAATAATAATAAGCTAATATATAATAATTGAGCGTCGTATTGCTGAGGCTAGAGTCCTCATTGGCAAACTGATTGCTTTCAGGTCGGGCAACAGTAGGCCCCGAGTGATGCGCTTTGTCAGGCTCGCATTTGCGGGATCGGACTTTGACCCCGCAGGAAGTTATGCCATGCGATTAGTGACGGAGCGCATCGATGACCTGAAGCAACGGATAGCTGCATGGGCAAACCGTATTCGGCGATACTCGGAGCGAGTAGACCGATTTCGCCAGAATCGCCTCTTCATGAGTGATCAAAAGAAGTTCTACAAGTCTCTGGACCGACCTGCTGTGTTGGACACAGGCGAGAGACCAGATCATGCGGGTATTGTAGCCTTTTGGCGCAACCTGTGGTCCCGGCCTGTGCAACACAACGAGGGGCAATGGACGGCTGAGCTGGAGGAGGCGTATTCTCGCATTGAACCTATGAACCCCGTGGCTATTAGTACCGATGATGTGTTTCAAGTGGTCCGTAAAGCTCCGAACTGGAAAACTCCAGGGAGCGACGGACTGCACCACTATTGGCTTAAGGGGTTCCATGCGAGTCACGAGACCTTGGCCAGCCAGTTTCAGCAAGCACTCGAGCAGCGTCAGGTCCCGAACTTCTTGACTACTGGGATCACTCATTTAGCTCCTAAGTCGAGTAATACCGCTGAACCTAGTCAATACCGCCCCATTACGTGTCTTTCCACCACCTTCAAGACACTGACATCCATTCTGAAGGCCAAAATTGACGCCTTCATTGAGGCGAATGATATCATGGCGGTAACTCAGAATGGCTGTCGGGGCGGTAGTCGCAGTACGAAGGAGCTACTCCTGATTGATGCGGTCGTGGGTAAATTGGTGAACCGCAATCGACGCAATTTCTCCGCTGCCTGGATTGATTATAAGAAAGCTTTCGACTCGGTCCCCCATTCATGGTTAAAGAGGGTCCTCGAACTGTACAAGATAGATGAAACAGTTCGAGACTTCCTCGGATCATGTATGGGGCAATGGAGTACGATCCTTAGTCTCCATGGTCAGTGGTTGTCGAATGCGGAGGACCGGATTTGGATTAAGAGGGGAATATTCCAGGGCGACTGTCTGAGTCCACTTTGGTTTTGCCTGTCCCTGAATCCGCTCAGCTTTCTGCTCGAGAAATCAGGGACGGGATTTTAGTTTCGGAGACCTGTAGGTAGTTTCGGTAGTTTTATGACCCACCTTTTCTACATGGACGATCTCAAACTGTTCGCTCCAAATGCAACACGGTTGGAGGAACTGTTGAAAATCACTTGTGATTTCAGCAGTTCCATCAACATGGAGCTTGGAGTGGATAAGTGCGCGATCCTTCATGTAGACAAGGGAAGGGTGGTACATTCGGATGGAGTCGAAATCGACTCCATGAACATCCACACCCTCTCTGAAGCTGAAACGTACCGGTATCTGGGTATGTCGCAGAGTATTGGTGTTCACGAGGCAGGGGTGAAACGGGCGGTTTGTGACGTGTTTTGGGAGCGCCTGACAAAAGTTCTTAAAAGATATTTGTCGGGCGTTAACAAGATACGAGCATTCAATGCCTGGGTCATGCCTGTTCTTTTGTACACCTTCGGCATACTCAGATGGTCGCAGAGCGAACTAGACGCCCTGGATCGAAAAGTCCGCACTACTATAACACTCCATAGGATGCATCACCCGAGGTCGTCATGATGAGGCTGTATATCCCGCGGAAGAGTTGCGGTCGTGGCCTTCTAAGTGCCAAACAAATGCACAACCGCGAGATATGCAGCCTCCGAAGTTACTTCCTGACAAAAGTCGATAGTGAGTTGCATAGAGTTGTCATAGCTTGTGATAAAGGACTAACCCCTCTATCCATGGCCCAAGAGAACTGGCAGGCGCCGGCTGTACTTAGCACTACCGAGAGAGAGGCCATCTGGAAAGACAAAGAGCTGCACGGTAGGTTATTCAAGGCCCTTTTTGTGGATCCTCCGTAGATCAGAAGGCCTCCGTGTACTGGCTGCGTTTCGGAGACCTTTTTGCAGAGACCGAGGGTTTTGTCTGTGCAATGCAGGATCAGGTGGTCAAGACGAACAACTATAGGAGGTTTATAATAAAAGACGGCACCTTGGACATTTGTCGGTTGTGCCGTCAACCAGGGGAGACCCTGCGTCATATAACCTCCGGTTGTTCCATGCTTGCCAACACTGGCACAGGCACAACCAAGCAGCCAGGATACTACACCAAGAGATCGCTCTAAAGTATGGCCTCATATCTCGGCGGTTGCCGTATTATAAGTACACGCCGGAGCCGGTTCTCGAAAACGACCGCGCCAAGCTCTACTGGGACCGACCCGTCATCACGGACAGGACTATTCCTTCGAATAAGCCTGATATCGTGCTGATGGATCGGGCGCAGTCTAGGGTGTTTTTGGTTGATATCACTATCCCATATGATGAAAACCTCGTGCAGACTGATGCCGATAAAAGGACCAAATACCTGGACCTGGCTCACGAGGTTACTGATATGTGGCGAGTGAAATCCACCGAAATCATCCCCGTAGTCCTATCCGTGAACGGGCTAATTTCAGCCGACCTTGAACGTTACCTAAGGCGGCTGGATCTCCGAGGCAGACCAATCATTGCAGCAATGCAGAAAGCAGTCCTCGATAATGCCCGGATAGTTCGACGCTTTCTCTCCCCGTCGCACTGAACTCCAGCCGACTGTGCTTCCGCTGGAGGTGCTCCTGCCACTTTGCCTCGTGCCAAGTGAGCAGAGCAGCTTAAGTTTATAAATTGAAATAATAATAATAATATCATTTATTTTCAGACCAAAGATCCACTTTTTTTTTAATAAGAACACAACTTAACCTATATTAGTAGAAGTAAGTTTAGTAACTTTGTAATGCTCGGTTTGGTTGGTGGAAGTGCATTTTCTAAGCCCGCCTGGCTAGCTACTACCATCTTATATAAGCATTGCCGCCAAACATCAAAGCCAACAATATTGATGTATTTCGGCTTGAAGATAAGATAGCCAGTTCCAAATTGCGTTGGGGAACTGAATTATAAAAAAAATATTCTGTAACTGAATGTATTATATTGAGTTTACCACTTTATTTTCAATAATAGAATTCTTATAGGTTTTCCTGTAATCTACAAGCAACGAACTATATTATGTATTTTTTTCAAAATTTTAGGCTCAGTTGTTTTGGAGATCAGGGAGGGAGGGGGGGAGAATGGTAAATTTTCTTCTTCTTTCATGAATAAAATCAAAACTATTTATTTTACATCAATAACAAAAATATATTTGAGATCCTCACAACGAGACCTTTCATTTGGTATATGGTTAAACAGACAGACAGACGCACGAATGATCCTATAAGGGTTCTGTTGTTTTTTTTTTACGGAACCCTAAAAAGACACACACTTGCACCCGGAAAACATAACCTTCCTTTTTGTGCTGCTGGGTAAAAAGTACCTCAAATGACCTAGTAGTTCACTGCCCTGTCAAAGTATATATTATGATTGTATTAACATACAGTATGGACACTCCTTGCCGCTCCCTAGATTGCGACCTCACCCCCTCGTCACCCATATTGATACAGTTTGGTTCTAGAACGTATAGGATTTCGCCGCCATTTTGTTGGTTCCGTCGTTCCTTTTTTGAAATGTCATTTCTGGCCCGTTGTATGAAGTATCCAGGGTGTGGCTTCGGTATTGTAGTTTTCCAATAAGCGGCGCGGCGTGGCTCGTAACGTATATAGCACTAGCACTCGGCAGTATAACCCCAGTGAACGACGTGGCGCTGGCAATAGTGTGGTGTGATTTCATGGCCGACCCGACTTTTACAGCTCGTCTCAAATTCCCAGAGCATTCTAGTATAACTACGTACGTGCTAGCGTTAAACTGTTTTGTGTTACAACATTTCTTGATCTTGCTTACTTATAATGAATATAGTTTCATCATCATCATCATCATATCAGCCGGGAATCGTCCACTGCTGGACAAAGGCCTTTCCAAAGGATTTCCACGACGACAAGTCCTGCGCTGCCCGCGTCCATCGGCTTCCCGCGATCTTCACCAGGTCGTCGGTCCACCGCGTGGGAGGCCTGCCTACGCTACGTTTTCCGGTGCGCGGTCGCCACTCGAGAACTTTACTGCCACATCGGCCATCTGTTCTACGAGCTATGTGCCCTGCCCACTGCCACTTCAGTTTAGCGACTTTGTGAGCTATGTCGGTTACTTTAGTTCTCCTGCGGATCTCCTCGTTTCTGATTCGATCACGCAGAGAAACTCCGAGCATAGCACGCTCCATTGCCCTTTGGGTGACCTGAATATACTATGAGGCCCATAGTAAGCGACCAAGTCTCAGTACCGTAAGTCATCACTGGCAACACACACTGGTCAAAGACTTGAGACACTGCGGTATTTGGGACGTGAAGATATTGCGAAGCTTCCCGAAAGCTGCCCAGCCGAGTTGGATTCGTCGATTGATCTCTTTCTTAAAGTTGGACCTGCCTAGCTGGACTATTTGTCCCAGGTATACATATATACATAATATAGTTTAAAAAAACTAAAAAAACACACTTTTAAAGCACATCAAACTAAAAAGTGAAAAATAATTCATAATATAAGCTGAAAACAATAACGAACGAAAACTACTACTATTATTGTGAAAAAGCGTTGGGCGCTTTGTGCCATATTTTTTGTATATCGAGCAACCCTCGCTTTTTTCACAATAGTACTAGTATTTTTCGTTCATTATTGTTTTTAGCTTACATTTAGAATTATTTTTCACTTTTTAGTTTGATGTGCTTTGAAAGCGCGTTTTTTTAAACTATAATTATTTTTCAGTTTTTAGTGTAGGATAACGAGAACGACTTACGAAATTATTGTATTGTCACTGATTCTTGATAAATGTACAGAATTTAAATTAAATCTGTCCGTTTAAAGTGGGTCAAAATCGAGTGCAAAGGAGTCGGTTACAAACATACATACAAGCATACATACATACATATAGGTGAAGCGTGTTAAAAAGGAGAACTTAAAATTTGAGGATCTTCAAGGCGATAGTGAATAGGTCTCGGAGGAAAAAAAAAGACGGAGGGATTATCGTTTAAGAATCAGCTGT
The DNA here is from genome assembly GCA_947284805.1 of Coleophora flavipennella. Classification (NCBI taxonomy): domain Eukaryota; kingdom Metazoa; phylum Arthropoda; class Insecta; order Lepidoptera; family Coleophoridae; genus Coleophora; species Coleophora flavipennella. The sequence goes on along the minus strand of OX369265.1, from coordinate 10,073,135 downwards.
AGTATAGTAATGGCGGCGGCCTAAGAATGTATAAGTAAATAGAGTGTTGCCCTTTTAATATAAATTTCCCCATTTTTTCTATACTATTCGTAAACAAAGATGACCTATTATTACTAACGTAAAGATGTGACAATCTCGTCCCCTCTTCGCTGACATTGAAGGTATTGTTAGTGATCATGTATCGTCGATTGTCACCGTGAGCTGAAGACAAAGTACATAGCTGTAACTCGTCAGTGGCGTAACGGCTAGGGCCGCTACATCCGTCCGAAAATGTTTTTGATGTGTAACATCTTTGCTCTCGCTTTCCTGCAATTTGTGGGAGTGATTTCGTGAAATGGGACGGAAATGTGTCCCATTGTAACAGGAAGTCGCGTTTTTTCAGGCTTTAAAAGCGCGGAAAAGGCAAAGGTATCTATGACCATACAGCCTAGTCTGCCGTATCTTTGCCGTCCTTTTATAAAGTATTTTGTCACATGTTACACATCATATGCGAGTACTGTAGGTCTCGCTCGAATTTTTTTCCAATTACGACTTCATATGTACATTTATTCAATAATGAAACTAAGTACTCATATCAGTTTTGGAAGCAATTGTTTCAATAACTAAAAAGTTCAAAATGTCGCTCAGTTTTAAAGTTGAGACAATGGTTTCGAAATCATAGACCTCAAGGACCTTCAGATATCGATTTTGAAAGCAATCGGTCCAGTCACCAAAAAGTTCAGAATGGCAGCTACTTTTTTCAATTCTGAACACGGATTTGAGATCAAAGACCTCAAAAACCGTCAGATATCGATTTTCAAAGAAATCGATCCATTATCGAAAAGTTCAAAATGGCGGCCACTTTTTTCAATTCTGTCAACGGATTTGAGATCAGAAACGTCAAGGGATTTCAGATATCAATTTTGAAAGCAATCGGTTACGTAAGTACAAAGTTAAGATTTGAGATCAGAGACGCCAAAAACCGTCGTATATCGATCCATTATTGAAAAGTTCAAAATGGCGGCCACTTTTTTAAATTCATTCCAAGCAATCGGTTCCGTAACCACAAAGTTCAAAATGGCGGCAACTTTTTTCAATTCTGACAACGGATACGATTTGGTCAGCCAGTCAATAATTATTGAGTGGGTCTCTTCCTATTTATATAATAACAGTGTTTGAGTAAAACGCCTGTGACATACTGATGGACTGACAGACAGACGGACATGGTGAAACTAGAAAATTCCTAGTTTTACTTTGGAACCCTAAAAACGGGCGTGACAGACGGACGCAGGGGACGGACGGACGTAGAAGTAATATTATAAGGGTTCCATTTTGTTCTAGTGAGGAACTCTAAAAACCAACAAAATCATGCATTTTAGAGAATAAATATAGAGTATGTATACTTTGATTGGCTACCATTTCGAGCACACTTACATTCTAACTTCTTTTGAGTGGACATGCTTTGATACACGAAGGAACCTAAAGTAAATAATTAACTGATAATAAATGCCCAACTTCATTAGATAAGACACATCAAACTCGATCTACCACAATTTCAGGTAATTTGTTTCTAAAGCTAGTGGCAACACTAGTTGTTTGGTTGGGGTTTCTTTGTTCCAATGTTTACAATTTTAAACGCGTTAAATATTGGAAAATAAGTGAAAATATTATAAACTAACGTATGGAATGTGATCCCCTGATGTATTTTTTCTCACGCTCGAATCTATTTTTATAGCGTTTCAAGACGCATGTCGGCATAATAAATATTATTTCACGTTACGTACATGTGTTCTTTTGCTAAAGGTTCGCTGCGTAATGACGGCCCATGGGTGCAATATGTTATGAATGTGTGCGTGTGGGCTCGTACTTGCGAGCGAGTGGGTGCAATAGGGGTACTTCAGTGGCTTGTTCTCGATGGGGGTCCAGCTATTATTAAAACGTCCTTGGAATAGGTATTATTTGAGTTTGCGTGTACCATCCTTGACTAAACCCTTTCCATCTGATGAGTTGTAGTCAAACGCACTCATATTTTTAATAATAAAAAAAATTACTATGCGTCTTTTTGCCCCGCTGCCCGCTGCCCCGCAAGTACCCTTCCGTTGCTCTGCGTAAGTACATTCGTTGCGCTATTGTAAGCCGCTATATTGTAATACTAACATTTGTATGCCTTGGATAAGGTGCAATTCATCAACTACACACATTATTAAGAATTGTTATGTAAAATGTTTTTTAAACAAATTAAATTTATCATTTTCTTGGCTAAATCTGTTGTAAGTTATATGTGTTATACCTAATTTACATATATTTTTATCAATTGATTGATTGATGAAACTGAACATCTTTTCGCAATGACACCATACACAAGCTTAAAAATATATTGACTTCCCATACCAGTAACTGATTAGTCGATTTGAAAACTTTGTTACTCTTAAGGATGTAACAAAATTGGTGTAGGTCCTGTTAATTGGGACTCCTAACTTTAAATACAGAACAACTTTAATTCTATGACTTTGCTGAAATTGTAAAAAAAAATCATTGAAATCAATAAACTGATTCGTTTAAATTTCGTTGCCTTTTTGTGGTCCAACTTTTTTTGGAGAACTATGTCAGGATATGCTTATTAGTAAATCATGTCACTTCCCACCTCCTCAACCATTGCTGTCCAAAAAATTACAGAATCCATTGTTCTGTTGCGATGTTAAAGAAATTAACCAAAAAAGAGAATATTTTCAGTTCCCTCAGGAATTGCATCGGGCCATGCTATTTAAACTGGATAAAAAGTAGCCTATATCCTTTATCGTGACACAGGCTACCTGAATGCCAAATTTCATTAAGATTGGTCAAGGCGTTGAAGCGTGAAAAGGCAACAAACAAACACATTTTCACATTTATAATATTAAGTAAGGATTCAAAGGTTAAACTTTTATTCCGACTATTATTTCTAGTTTTTTATAGTTGTATATGTCGAAGTGGTCATAGCTCATTGTGATTTGTGTAGTTGGGTCGATCACGCAGGTTCACTAACCTAAAGCACGATTATTACCCGGATGGGTTTGACTGTGATAGAGGCTTCTTTCTCGACCGTTTCCGTGCTTCGCAAGGCAAGCTAAGCCGTTGGTGTCGGTTGCTATCAATAAATGGCAGTCGTCAAACCGTGTAAAATATAGGCGGCTGAATAACTTCTGACAGTGGGTTTCGCCATTAGCCCTTCAACCTCCACCAACCCGGACTTGGCCCCCGTGTGTGGAGTATGGCCCTAACTCTCCCGAGTTTGAGACGTGCCCCAGCAGTGAGGACGTATATGGGGTTGTTAACTTCCTACTTTCCTACTAATATTATAAACGCGAAAGTTTGTAAAAACGTACGGATGTATGTTTGTTACTTTTTCCACGCAAAAACTGTTAAGTTAGTTGTTATGTTGTCAAGGGTTTACCAATTGTGAATAAAAAAAAATAATAAAAAAAAACTACTGAACGGATCTGGCTGAAATTTGGTAGGTACACCGATTAGGACCTGGATTAACACATAGGCTACTTTTTTCCACACTCGCGCACTGCGCACCTTCGAAAAATTATAGAAACGTTGTCCACGCGGGTGAAGCCGCTGGAACCAGCTAGTACTCTATATATGTACCTCTAAATTTTTTTTTTCAATTTAAGGTGATTCTACTAACACACTAGCGCCTGCAATAGAAATAAAAATTTTATACATTCTTATGGAATTTAATCGAATGCATTGAGTGTTTTCCGCATACGGAGGGCAACAACTATTGTCTAATTATTATATTATAACTGTAAATAAATAGCAACAATAGTTATTTATGCCACTGCCAAGTAATGAGAGCCATTGTAACATGAGTGCAAGTTAATGCCACGAAGCGAAGCCGAGTGATAGACAGCACTATTATTACAATGGCTAATTGCGTCCAGTGGCATAAGATACTTTTTCAACGATCATGAAATAAATAAAATACATTGAAATTTTGTCATTATTATATATTGAAATTTTGAAGCCAAAGCCATAAAAATATTTAAAAAGTTTCATTGTAGTACTTACTTTTGAACTTTTGTACATACTTATTTTTGAAGCCTAATCCATAAAAATTATAAAAAGTTTCAATGATTTACAGTTGTCTCGTTTTAAAATGATCATTGTAAAACGAGTTGTGGGAATGAATACTTATGTTTGAAGCCAGTCATAAAAATATTTAAAAAGTTTCATTGTAGTACAGTTGTCTCGTTTTGAAATGATCATTGTAAAACGACTTGTAGGAATGAATACTTATTTTTGAAGCCAAAGCCATAAAAAAATATTAAAAAGTTTCATTGCAGTACAGTTGTCTCGTTTTAAAATGAGAATTGTGAAACGAGTTGTGGGAATGAATAGTTATGTTTGAAGCCAGTCATAAAAATATTTAAAAAGTTTCATTGTAGTACAGTTGTCTCGTTTTGAAATGATCATTGTAAAACGACTTGTAGGAATGAATACTTATTTTTTAAAGCCAAAGCCATAAAAATATTTAAAAAGTTTCATTGTAAAACAGTTGTCTCGTTTTGTAATGATAATTGTACAACGGCTTGTAGGAATGAATACTTATTTATGAAGCCAAAGCCATAAAAAATATTAAAAAAGGTTCATTGTAGTACAGTTGTCTCGTTTTGAAATGAGAATTGTGAAACGACTTGTATGAAGAAATACTTTCGTGTTATGATTTGAGGTCATATATTTAGGCGGCGCATTGGAAACTTTGATCGCAAGGATTTCGATTTTTCTCTGCAATTACAAAACGTGTGAAAGTAATATTTTGTAACCTGATTCTTCATTTTAATGACCTCATTTTGTCAGTTGCAGAAACACGATTCGTTAACTTTTATAATAGAATAACTTTTTAACTCTTATATATCAAAGAAACCTTTTTCGAAACAGAGATTTGCATTTTACAGGCAAATCAGACCGATTTAGTACCTCTAAAATTTCGAACTCGATTAGTTTAAACCTCGTTTAAACACACACTTGAATATGCCAGTCATCATCATCATCATCATATCAGCTCATATACGTCCCCACTAAGGGGTCGAGCCTACCCTGACTTAGGGCGATCAGGCCCAGTGCGGGTTGGTCGACTTCACACACAACCTGCGAGTTTCTCCGCAGGCGTGTGCAGGTTTCCTCACGATGTTTTCCTTCACCGTTAAAGCAATCGGTAAGTATTTTTGAAAATCTCATTGGTACATTGGCCGTCCAGATTCGAACCCGGTACCCTGGTTAAAAGGACCGAGTCGTTGCCGGTTGAGCCACCGCCGTTTATGCCAGTGCGATTTTTTAAAATTAATTTTGTAACAAAAAAAACATTGAATATGTGCAAAAGTGTGATTATTTTTTAACTCTCTACACGTAAATAAAAAAGACAGAGACAACTGGTCCGATCAATGCAAAATGGAAGTAGAATAATTATATTTTGCAAAACTGCTAAAAGTCTAATCGAATTGCCGTTTTTCAGCTTTCATTCGCTCATTTTACCGCATCTTTGACGGCTCCCGACAAACACTCTGTCAAAGGTGCCGCCTTAAATTCAATCAGGCGCGGCACCTTTGACATGGTGTTTTTTGAGAGCCATCAAAGATGCTGTTAAATGAGCGAACGAACTACATATTATATATACTTCATCCGGTTTTGACTCTCCTTGTGAGCGAGAGTTACTGAGCAATTTTGTCCGAAGGTATGAGAATTCGTAATGAAGATGAACCTCTTATGCAAAATTGACTTAATAATAATCAAAAATTAATCAGTTAGTAAGAAGATTATGAATATTATGTTAAAGCAGAAAAGCTATTATTCAGTAATAAGCATAAATCAAGTAGGCCCCCAGGTACTTAAACTTTTAATAAGCACTCTACAAGCGTGAGTGGTTCTTGTGTGAGCGCGATTAAATTGTAAGTCCTAGGCGTAATATTTTTTAAATAAATTAATCATTGAGCGTCAGTGGCGTAACGGCCAGGGCCGCCGCCTTCTGTCCGGGAGGTCGTGGTTCGAATCCTGCCACGTACCAATGTGATTTCAAATTTAGATTTCACATGTACGTTTATCCGACGCTCTTACGGTGAAGGAAAACATCGTGAGGAAACCTGCACACGCCTGCGGAGAAACTCGCAGGTTGTGTGTGAAGTCGACCAACTCGCACTGGGCTCGCGTAGTCGACTAAGGCCCGATCGCCCTAATTCAGGGTAGGCTCAAGCCCCTCGGTGGGGACGTATATGAGCAGATATGTTGATGAAATTAATCATTATTTATAATAAAGGTAAGTTAAATTAGTTTGAAGTAGGTTTACACCGGCTTTCATTAGTTATTTGGCCATTTTCAAGGTCTATAAAGTATTTAAAAACGACAGAGGTGCATAATAGTAAAAAAATATATTATAGTTCAACTTCTTGGCTCCATTTTTCGTTTCCTTCAACGCGCAGACGAAAAAAATAAGGGCGGGTAGAAGTCGGGGCTATTTATACGATACTTACGTTAGTTTTATCGTGAATTCGATGATTTTTAGAGGACATTTGCGTGGTCTATGACGTCCTCGGCGACAGATAGGACATGCCCAAAAATACATTTATGTATTGTCGCGGGAAGCCGATGGATGCGGGCAGCGCAGGACCGGTCGTCGTGGAAATCCTTGGGGGAGGCCTTTGTCCAGCAGTGGACGATTTGTGGCTGATATGATGATGATTGTCGCCGAATGAATCCCATAGACGGTATGATTTTTTTATCTGCTATAGTTCACCTGTACGAAGCGTTTGTAAATATCTTCCTTTCAAGCGGGACTTGTGCCACTAGGCATGCTTTCCGGACAACTCTCAAGCGGGAAGAGTGACTGAGAGGCACTCGAAAAAGTTTGACGTAATGTATGACGTATTAAGTGTACTTATAATGTTCTGATCTCTGTCCAACTATACCATAACACTGTGGAGATACTGACACATCATTATTTATTGTTTATTTGAGTAATTATTTTTTTTTCCAAATTAAAGGTTACTAAACTCTTTAGTGTCAGATTTCATACAAAGGTCAAATAAAATTAGTTGTTTGCAAAAAAAAACAAACAAAAATGAATCTTGTTTCAATTGTTATGGATAGGAAGAAGATTTTATTAACTAAGTAGAACAGTAATTAGTTTTTACAGTTAAAAATACTGAGAAAAACTTGGATATCGGCAACGCGCTAAACGGACTTCCGTGCGGCCATATTACTCTCCCCGCTTGAGCCCCGGCGGCGCGGTTGATATCCCCGCTTGAAGGGGTGGCCAGTTTTATGGAAAGCCCGCCGAGATGACGAGTAAACCGTTCATCGAATTCACGTCAAAAAAGGGGCAAGAAACGATCTACGTGTGCGTATTTTTTGTATTTATGGAATAGTTACGTAACAATACTAACAATATGGCATGCTAGCATTTATTTCGCCACACAGAAGTGGTGTGATCTTCTCAACAACTAGATTTTGCGACTGAGGGCGGCCCCTCACCGGCGTAGAAGTAAGACAATGTCTTAATTTTAGGAGCCTCAAAATGTAAGGCGGCTACGCTCGTGATCTGCATAATTTAATATGGGATGTAGGATGAACTGAAAGTAGCTACCTATCATCATATCAGACGAAAGACGTCCACTGCTGAACAAAGGCCTCTTTCAAGGATTTCCACGACGACTGGTCCTGCGCACGCGTTGCGTCGGTCCACCGTGTAGGAGAGGCCTGCCCAAGCTACGTCGTCGTAGGTTACTTTGAGGAGCTACATATTCATAGTTTACTTGCCAACGAAGACATTAACTATTTTGTCAAGATATAACCAAGATGAAATTGAAAAAAAAAACCATAGAAGGTGTTATGAGCATAGTTCTGCACATTTGATTGTAATGAAACTGCTGTAAAACTCCTGAATATATTTTTTTATCCTCGATCGGTAAGTCCTTGGCATCATCTCACCTGATGGTAAGTGAAGATGACGCCGAAGATGGAAGCGGGCTTATCAAGTTTCCCCAACGCAATTGGGAATTGGCTATCTTATCTTTAAGCCGGAACATATCAAAACTGTTACCTAACATTGATGTTTGGTGGCTAAACTTAGATAAGATGGTGATAGCTAGCCAGGCAGGCTTAGAAAATGCCCTTCCACCAACGAAACCAAGTATTACAAAGTTTGACTCTGCCGGGAATCGAACCCATGACCTCCCGATGTGAAGCTAATGGACTAATCATTACGCCACGGAGGCGATTAACAAAGAATCACCATCATCAGCTCGTGTCAGTTTACTGGTGAACTTGTCACTATACGAGTACATCTTCGGCCCTGCACATCAAATTGTCGCCAGCACCTCGCAGAAGCATCAAATACTTACATGGTTTTGCTTAAACGTAGTCTCTACTCCAGGAGTCGCTTTGTACGCTAGAAGATTATAACCTGAAGGTATAGACAAGAAACAAACCTGGAACTCCAGCTTATACAGGACAGGAAACTTTCTTCTCTGCTCGCACAGCTTGGGGAAGTTCTTCAGCTCGACAGGCCGGTCGGGGATGGTTTCCGATATGGAGCCGTTCTCGTCCGCTGCCCAGACAGAAAGTGCTGTGTTATTTAATGTTTGCTAGTTAGACTATATTTATGATGCAAGCAATACTAGATTCCGGACTTTCTTTCGCAATCGAAAACACATTCGCAAACCCTTCTTTTTTGTGAAATTAAAGTTTCGAATACCCCAATTGTCCATTGTTTCCAGGGTTCATTAAAACCTAATTGTTTCATGTAGCAATTTTCCAATAAACATGTTTCGTGACAGATTTTTAGCTGACTACATGTCTTATTTGTTAAATTTGTAACATAATTGGTGTAGGATCCTTAAACTAGGGGGTGGTTTTAATTAATACTGAATAGCTTTATTCAAAAACTCATAAAATTTTTTTTTATTGACTATCCATACAAAGATGACGTACAGAAATACAGAAATTGGTCAATTAGCTGACCAGTAATTATGAAGTAATTTTTTTTGCAAATTGACATATATGGGTCTTTTGAGAAATAGCTTGAGTGTGATGAGTATACAAGACCCGGAGTCCTACACCATTTTTATGACACTCTTTATTTTGGGGTTTTTCCTTAATAGTTAGTTTACTATAATATTGAAAAGCGTATTCACAAAATTGTTTCCTCTACAAGCTTAAAATTACTACTTCTTGAAAATGGATAGACCGAATCTAATGAAACTCTATACACATAAGCAAATCACGAAATTCTTGTTTATGGATAAATTAAATTTAAAAAAAATGTGTTGTCACTGTTTATTTCTATTAAGTTAATATTGTAATTATTTTTCTATTTATTTTTTTGCCGAATAAACTTTATTTATTTCTTTCTTTCTTTCTTTCTGACTAACAGAGATTTAATATTTTTATAGTAATCTTACGAGTAATATTCGCTAATGTTTTTTAAAATAAAGTATTTTTTGAATGTAATCTGTACAAAATCTAGAATTTCGTGACTTGCTTATGTTTATAAAGTCTCATTAGAATCGGCCCATCCATTTTCAATAAGTAGTAATTTTAAATGTGTATGGGAAAATATTTTGTGAACACGCTCTTAAGGATTTAACGAATGCGTATTCGATAGTGACAGAGAAAACAGAATCAAGGGGCAAATGAATGGACTTATTGACTATTTCAAATGAGTCTCTAGGACATCAATTTAGCACATAAACTAATGATTATTGAACACCGAAGTATTTTGAGATATTATAGATTAACAATGAAACATCACGATGAAATGCACCTCGTTTTTTATTAAAAATAACCTTTTCTTAAACACTGAAACATAATATGTATTTGATGAGAAAACAGAATCGCGGGCCAGCTGAACGAATGACTCATTAACTATTTTTTTAAATAAGTCTCTGGGACATCAGTTTAGCACATAAACTAATGATTATTGAACTACGAAATCTGATGAGATATTATAGATTAATAAATGAAACATCACAATGAAATGCACTTCGTTTTTAATTTAAAAATTTTAGCTGTCGGCTTGATTAAAAAATAAACTTTTCTTAAACACTGAAACACACATGACACATAATAATTTAAGTGTCACTGAAACTAATTTGTAGGTTAAGATATTGCGTCATATTAGGAGTAAACCAAAAGTTTTAAACCCAGATATTACTCTATCTAAATCTGAGTGTTGTTTGTTTATCAAAAGTCTCATTAATTTCTAATTAAATGTGTAAGCACTTCGGAAACCACTCTAGTTTTTGAAGCAAGTAGACTTTCTTTTCTCTCTTTTCAGACATCTGATTTTGTTTAACAAGGGCGACGACTCATTCTATGTGATTCTTATAAGTTTAGTGTAGGAATATTATAAAATAAATTAATTAATTTGTGTATCTAAGGTAGGTACCTGTAGGCTACTCTTTATATTTCGTACATTTATTACATTATTATAATATTCTTATTAAATGCTCGTTATATTGAAGTGATGGATCACGTCGGGGTCATAAGTGTAGGTGTATTGGTAGATAAATAAATAGCCCAAACTTAAGATACACAGAAGGTATAATGTCCGGTCAAGATACACACAATCACGCTAGGTACTGTTGCTTCGCTTTTTGTATTTAGAAATCGCTTTATACCAATTATCTATTTGTGTTTTCTATATTTTCTGCATCTCTCTATCTACTGCTTACCTGGTGGACTATCCTCTCGCTTATTTTCTATGTAGTGTATGTGCCTTCTACTCCATCTGTATATTGTGACTAGCTTTTGACTTGACGTTCTTATGAAATCTTTAACGGAAAGTGGTGTACGACCCGCAATAACAGTTTTCTCCAGATCCCTCAGGAACTACCTATAACGGGATATTCTGACTAGCAGCTATGTCACTTCCCACCTTCTCAATCAATTATACACAAAAAAATCACATAATCTGTTACTCCGTTGCGATGCCTACGTGCGCGAGCGTGAAAATTAGTTTTCTCCAGATCCCTCGGGAACTATGTCAGGAAATGTAATAACTAATAAGTAAATTATGTCATTTCCCATCTCCACAACAACCATCTCTGTGCAAAAAATCACAAAAATCTATTGTTCCGTTACAATGTTAATGAAACTAAACTTATTTGGCTACCTATCCGCCAGCGCAGGAACATCCATATATCCTTTCTCTTCTATTTAATGCGCTGTTTAACCCTGCGGCTCCTGAGTATCTCCGAGAGAGGTTTAACTTCTGTACGTCAATGGAATGCCGTCTCCGATCCAGCAAGAATCGTGCGCTCGTTATTCCTTGTCACTGCTCGAAGACGTACACCAATTCTTTCACTGTCCAAGCTGCGCGCCTTTGGAATTTATTACCAGTGAATATCAGAATGTGCCCCTCGCTCCTTGCATTTAAGACTGCACTCAAAAAACATTACCTTAATCCTCCTCCCTTATGCTAAATATGTTATAATATGTATGTAAAGTATGTATTTGTTATATATAAGTATATATTTTGTATGGGTATAGTTATTTATGTATATATTAATGTATATATTAATGTATATATTAATATAATAATAAAAAAAATCACTCGTAAACTTTACCTGACCGTATGCTCTGAAGTCCTTTCAGCATTCCAAGGTTGACTGGAAGAGATCCCGAAAGGGATAAGTCCTCCTTTGCTATATTAATATTCTTTTGTTAACAAATTATTTGTTTTAAATGCAATAAACAGTTTACAAACAAACAAACTTACCAAAAAAAGTGTACTTTTTTCAGTTCCCTTAGGAACTGCATTGGACTATGCTCTTTCACGGGATAAGAATTAGCCTATGTCCTTCCCAGTGACATAGACTACCTGAGTACCAAATTTCATCAAAATTGGTCTAGGTATTGAAGCATGAAAAGGTAACAAACAAACAAAAAACCAATAAGTTTTCACATTTATTAATATTGTAGTAAGTATTGTGTGTATCTTGACCGGACATTATACTTTCTGTCAACCGTAAGTTTATAGACTATTTTTGTATTTACCAACACACCTGCAGTACTAATAACTACTTTGTGTAAGTTTGTGTTAGTGTCATATTCGTAAGCCACAGCGCACTCTTATTTGCGTTTTTAAAAACTATTCATTTACAAAATTATTAATTCGTTAGTTGAAGAGCAAACAAAGAACTCTATATAAGCGTAAATTTTGGGCGCCTAAGTGTTTTAAGTGTTTTTTAGGTAAAGCCACAGTGCACTCTTCATTTTGTTTTAAAAAACTACGCAGTTACGAAATTATTGCGTTAGTTGAAGAGCAAGCAAATAACTCTATAAGCGTAAATTTCTATAAGCGTAGATTTTACCTATTTAACAGCAATACTCGGTCACCGATGATGAGATACTTTGACCTGTGCTACACTAGGCCAGCTTTTTAGGTTAGGATAGTAGATAATCCAGTAAAAATATATAGAACCATATCCTGTTAAAATATCCTGGCTTGAAATGTGAGCTTGATATCACCAGCTTGATATTAAACTAGCCTCGTGTAGCCTCGTTTCCTCAATTGATTCGAGTAGCTCCTAAACAAATCAAACTTTCAAAATCTCGCAATTATAGCCAGCAGCCTGGGCTCTATCATGGTAGGCACTCTCTGGGATAAGGCCGGTGTAGAGAAAATCAAACTAAAAAATAAACTCCTTAGTAAACAGAGATCGTGAAATACTAATAATGAGCGAAACAAGAAAATAAAAGCAAAAAGTTTCTGAGTTATCGACCTTTGGCTAAAGTGGCCAGTGCCTGCAAAACCACTCCAACCAAACTGACTGAATAGATGATAAATTATGTTCGAATTTCAAATCCCTAACCCACTCTCAATAATGGAAAGGATCACGCGCAAAAATATTGTATTTCTGACGCTGAGCTTTTAGATCAAACTCGTTATCCTAAAGCTACTCCTCTTTGTTGTCACGGGGCTGAGTGTAAATAGGTAAGTCATTTGAGTTATCTTTTTTATTTGTCAAAATAATAAATGTTGTCTATGTCTAAAAACCGGCCAAGTGCGAGTCAGAACCGCACACATAGGGTTCCGTACCATCATACAATATGGCGCTAGTTTCTTCAGTTCCGTACTATCATACTAGATGGCGCTTGTTTCTTCACGTTTAAAAAAAAAACATGTTTTTGTATGGAGACTTTCATTTTTTATAATATTAAGTATTTGTTGTAATAGCGGCAACAGAAATACATCATATGTAAAAATTTCAACTGTCTAGCTATCACGATTCATGAAATACAGCCTGGTGACAGACGGACAGACAGACGGACAGCGAAGTCTTAGCAATAGGGCCCCGTTTTTACCCTTTGGACACGGAACCCTAAAACCGACATATTGCTCTAGAAATGTTTGAAATAGCAAGGCATGACTTCAAAGTTTTTATTACCCGCCTGCCCAAAAAGGACCCCTTCTTTTTATTCGCAACTTGTAAACCCTTGGCATCATCTCACCTGATGGTAAGTGACGATGATGCCGAAGATGGAAGCGGACTTACCAAGATTCCCCAACGCAATGGGGAACTGGCTATTTAATAGGAAATATATGTCTGTTTCTTTGGGTAAGGCTTCATGGATTTTGAAGTGCTAGGTGTCGTAAGATTTGTCTTGATCCCGTGAATGACATACGCTACATTTTTACCCGACTGTTCTAAAAAGAGGGCTGATATTTTTTGCTGTAGATTTTAAATTTATAATAGTTTCACTTACGCGTTTCGTTCGACGTAGTGTAACAACAAGCCGTTTCTATAGATTTTACACCGCAGAAGTAATGCAGCTTTTGTACCTACAAAAAAATCATATTCCATTTCAAAATTTAGTGTGCTTTGTGTTCAGGCACATATTGATGTGTAACATCTTTGCTCTCGCTTTCCTGCAATTTGTGGGAGTGATTTCGTGAAATGGAACGGAAATGTGTCCCATTGTAACAGGAAGTCGCGTTTTTTCAGGCTTTAAAAGCGCGGAAAAGGCAAAGGTATCTATGACCATACAGCCTAGTCTGCGGTATCTTTGCCGTCCTTTTTTCAGGCTTTAAAAACGCGGAAAAGGCAAAGGTATCTATGACCATACAGCCTAGTCTGCTGTATCTTTGCCGTCCTTTTATAAAGTATTTTGTCACATGTTACACATCATATGCGAGTACTGTAGGTCTCGATCGAATTTTTTTTTTACCTACCACCGGTTTTTTATTAGAAAATTTACGTATTTTAGTCTACGACTGTAGATGGCTGTCAAGTACCTAGCTTCACAAAGTGGATGTAAAATTGGAACGTGCCGAAAATCCGTAAGAGATTAAATGAAGAAATAATCTTTACTATTATGGTATAACGATATTATTAGCTATTTATGCACATGACCATCAAATAATCTAGACACGCGGCAGCGTGTCAAGCCAAGTTCAAGCAAAAGAACTGGCGAACAGCGCCGTGTGTAATATTACACGAACCATTTGGAGCCACTTTTGACCCCTTTATAACTCAAAATCTATTAAACACAAACACACGAAAGTTAGTATTTTTATTGATACTAGTGAGATTAACTAGAACCCCAAATTTCATAAATATAGCTTAAACGGTTATTAAGATACAAATGTCTAAATATCGCCATTTTTCCACTGACTCACTGACTGACATATGGATCAAAAATCTTCCAGTAGGCCTAGAAAATTCAAATTTGGCATTCAGTTAGATAATTGCGTGTATATAAAGGAAAAAATCAGAAAACAGTATATTTTTTAGATTTGAAATATTTTTAGAAAATCGATTCTATTAATTAGCACCTAGCGCCTGTCAAAATTATGAAGCAAGAATTTCTTCTTTCTTTTTATTTTTTTCGTAGGGGAATTACGAATAAGGTCGCTGATGAAACATCGCTTTGTATAGGTAGGTACTTACTAGATCTTTCATAAACCTAAGACGCTCAGAAATAACGCAAACTGCAACTAACAACGCCGCTGCCGGCTCAACGATTAAACAGCATAGCGGAAAATAAAATTGTGTAACAAAAGAATAAACTCTTTTACAAGTCTATGATATATCATAGACTTGTAAAAGAGTTTGTATACAAAACCCCAGATTCAATTCCTGTCTTATCATCATCGTCATGTCAGCCGAAAGACGTCCACTGCAGGACAAAGGACTTATTCTAGGATTTGACGCGGTCGTCGTGGAAATCCTATCGTCGGGCCCTGTGCAGTCGCCATCCGACGGCTTCCCGCGATCTTAATCAGGTCATCGGTGCACCCTGTGGGGGGCCTGAAAACACTGCCTACACTATTCCTGTATATAAACGTTTAATAGACAATCATCAAAATATAAATAAACACTATAAATAAATCATATAGACCTACTAATATATAATAATAAAAGTATTATTACGTAAAGTATGTAAAGGCAAGCTAGTTGGTTTGTAATACCTTACTCTATTTAGTAACTTACTAGCTTTTGCCCGCGGCTTTGCCCGCGTAGACATCGTTATTATGACTGTCTTCGAAGGTGAGTGGTGAAGAACGAACTAATTTCAAATATCGATATGTGTCTACTCAATATATTTGCAGAGTTTGGTTTCAATCCGGCATGTAGTTTTTGTATTAAAGCGGAACTACGTTTGTATGGACACTTAAGGTGGTTCGATTAGCACACTAGCGCCGCCAATAAAAATATTTAATTTACTCATTCTAATGGATTTAAATCGAAATCCCATCAAAAACATAAAACTGAAAAATGTTAGCCAAGTTCAATACTTAAAATATGCTTAGTAACAAAAGGATTGAGATCTAAATGGGTGCCACGTTCAGCAGATAATCCTGAAATCTGCTTATAAGAATTAATAACTTTGTGAACAAAAATAAAACTATTTCGTATATACGTATATACATTCAGTTGGGATGACAATGCATGGTTAACTGTGTGACGTCATTCTAAATCCAACATGGCGGCACACTCAAGATGGCAGACTAATTATTTTTAATTCACTCCTACAATATGGGTATCAAATGAAAGGGTTTGCTGAGAACAATACGAAATAATTAAAATTATTTTCAAATTAAAGCTTGTACCTAAAAGTTTTTAGGTTTTTCGAAAGTTATAGGTACTAGCTTTGTTCCGTTGAATATTCTGGAAATTAACTCGGAAGCGAAGGACACGGCAACGTGAAGATCTTTTAAACCTCGACCATTAATTACTTACGAAATTGTCCTCAAGTTTTTATAGCTTAAACACGGAGTTTTTTTAAATAGATTCCTTTTACGTTTCCCTATTCCCCCAGGAATACTCGCCTACATATTAGGCACCTAATTTTAAGAGAAATATTTTTTACGAGATTTCCTTTTACGGAGGCGCTATTAGCGCAAAAACCCTCGTTTAACTTTTGATCAGTTTCTTCTGACAGAAAACCAATTTCATGTTTATTTTTAAAATAATAAACACGCCAAGTGCGAGTCGGACTTGCACACGAATGGTTCCAGGCCATCATGCAAGATTAAAAAAATGTCTTCTATGGGGCCCCCTTTATTTTTAATTATTTTACTGTGAAAATTTCGAGAGCGTCAGTGACGCAACGGCAAGGGCCGCTACCTCCTATCCGGGCAGTCGTGGTTCGAGTCCTGCCACGCACCAATATGTTTTCGAATTTCGATCTCATATTCACGTTAGGAAACCTGCACACATCTGCGAAGAAACTCGAAGGTTGTGTGTGAAGTTGACCAAACCGCACTAGGCCCGCGTGGTTGACTAAGGCCCGATCGCCCTAATTCAGGGTAGGCTCGAGCCCCTCGGTGGGGACGTATATATGAGCTGATGTGATGACTGTGAAAATTTCCACTGTCTTGTCTACCTATTATGAAACACAGCCCGCTGACAGAAAGACGCACAGTACCCTAAAAATTACTCAAAGAGGACTAAAATTTAACTTTAAGGGGTTGTTTTTGAACAGAGGGAAAACAGTGGTAAAAAGCTTTTCGCGAAAAAACTTTTTTGTTTATATCTTTATTTCTTGTAGGTTTTAGACGCAATTCTGAATAGACGATAGACAGATTTTTTTATTTGACATAAATAAAGTAGATATAAAAAAAAACACAAAAATAAAACTAACAGAATTGGTGCAGTGCGATTTAAAAATGGACTTTATCTCCCTATATTTAAAGCGTACTTACTATTTATGACTCCTTTCACACTTTACGCTTATGTAAATTAGGGTCTCCCCACACTGCCAACCCACACCGTTAGTTGACCCTTGCTAAGGTCCTGTCCTGCCCACGTAACCTATTGTAATTTGTCTTCCATTTCGTTAATGATGAATGAGACCCGAGATTGAAGGGATAAAGTACACACAATTTGATAGCTAAGGCATGTGTATTCTTGAGAGGATTAGATAAATTACGTCGCTGAAGGCGTTAACATCGAATGGTGCGATTTAATCTACGTCGTTTTGACCTTTTTGGGTTACGTACCTCAAAGGAAATAACTATACAAAATAATTATTAATAAAAAAACCTGACTGCATAAAAACTTAACCCCTGTTTTTGGTCAGTTGGGTAAAAAAGTATCCTATGTCACTCACGGGATCAAAACGAATCCAACGACACATCGCATTTAAAAATCCATCAAGCCTTTAGCTGTTTAAAACGTGCCAAAGAAATAAAGATAATATACAGGGTGTAACAAATTTGGTTTAGGAGCCCTTAGATGGGGGTTCTACTCATCATACTGTACAACTTTCCCTAAGGAACTCATAGTCAATTCTCAAAAAAATGCATAAAATTGGTTGATCAGTTGGTCGATTTGTATGAACAGTTATTAGTAGTTTATGAAACTGTTGCATAATACCATATAATACCTAGTTATGTGCAGTTTCATACACTATTTTATCTAATCTCATATATTGGGATTGAATCATCTAAACAACAAAGATCAAAGTTAAAAAAATCCCACGAAATTCAGTATCTACAACAAAACGTGTCATAGCGCTAAATCCCAGCACATCACCGCGCTTGCGCTAAAGCGGACGCTGTCACAGACAGGTAAAAACAATGCTTTCACTATACTCAGACATTTTTAAGAAAGAATGAAAATAATCCACGAAATTCAGTAACTACAACAAAACGTATTCAATGAATGGCGCCAAAACCTAGCACATCACCGCGCATGTCACAGACAAGTAAAAATTGAAATTGGAATGAAAACTTTATGTAATGCTGTAAAAATGGCGCGAACTGCATGTGCATTCCAATAAAAAAAAAATATATGGAACTTCGTTGATGATATTAACTTTTTGGATTAACTTGTATCGTAATGGAAAAAAAATCTCTAACAAAATAATGTTATAAAGTAATTTTTTAGTAATAAAGTAAATAAGTGTTTTAGTTGTAAGTGTTTTGCGGTTCATAATTGTTGTTGCCGAAATGTAATAGTGAATCAAGTTTTAACCGACCTTGTGGTGTAATGATTAGTCCATTTGCTTTACATCATGCGGTCGCAGGTTCGGTTCCCGGCAGAATCTTACTTTGAAAGCCGCGGTTTGGTTGGCAAGAGTTTTTGTAAATCCATGAAATAGGCTAGCTACCATCATCTTATCTAATTCTTGCCGCCAAACATCAACGTTAATAGCATGGATGTGTTCCAACTTCTTTCAAATTATTATTACTTCATCTGTACCGGTGTCTGTGATCAAATCTTGCAATTTAAATTTGACCCACTACCCGGTTTCCGATTGAGCTGAAACTTTGCATGCACATGTAAATCGGGTGACAATGCAATATTATTATGGTATGAAGTTGATAAGATGATGGGAGCCGGAAGGTGACCACGGGAACTCTGTAATAAAACAAATCAAACTCAGTTTGGGCTGATGGGTCTGATGATGGAGCCAGAAGATGGCAGCCCGGTAACTACCTTAAGAATATTTGAGTTTAGTGTGTTTAGTTGAGATAACCTTAAGAATATTTGAGTAAGCAAATAATTAAATCATAGATAGGTCAGATACTTTTTTATTGTAGATTAATCATGTAGGAGATCAGCTATGTTTAACAAGTATATATGGTAGATAATTCTTAGGGGGCGTCCATTACTAACGTGAGGTGTTTAGGGGAGGGAGAAGGGCAGGATCGAGCCGAATCTCATCGAATTTCACTTTAATTTCTCAGCAAATAACATATTTACGCATAAAAATACATATTTTTAAAAATCTCACATGAGATTGGGGTGGTTGGGAGAGGGTCGAGCTAAATCTCACGACACTAAAAAAGGGGGGAGGGAGAGTCAAAAAATCATCAAAATCGCCTCACGTAAGTAATGGACGCCCCCTCAACTCTTTATTTAATAAAAACTGGACAGTTACTGTACCAACATCGTATAAGAATACGTAAATACGTAAGTACCTTCTAATACAATATACATTGACGTAACTATGAAGAGGAGCTGTCGTTGTACACGGACCCCACATCATCATCATATCAGTTCATATACGTCCCCACCGAGGGGCTCGAGCCTACCCTTAATTGGGCGATCAGGCCTTAGTCGACCACGCGGAACCAGTGCGGGTTGGTCGACTTCACACACAACCTTCGAGTTTCTTCGCAGGCGTGTGCGGGTTTCCTCACGATGTTTTCTTTCACCGTTAAAGCAATCGGTAAGTATATTTACGTAAGTTTTGAAAAACTCATTAGTACATTGGCCATCCAGATTTGAACCTGGTACCTCTGGTTAGAAGGGCCGAGTCGTTACCGGTTGAGCCACCGACCCCACACCTCACTAGATTTCTACTTCAAGTCCATACTAAACAAACAGGTAAATAACGATAATATCACGACAAAAGATATCTCATATGAAGTATTCGTTACCGCTCAGATAGCGAGCGGAGGTGGCGGTATCGTTTGGGCCGTAAGGCGGAGTCGTTTGGACCACAGATGGCCCACAATAAGCCAGTGATGACGGGCGAGATGAGGCGACCTAACTCCTACCAAAGTATATTATATTAGTACAAACTTATGTACATTATGGACACTCCCTGCCGCTCTCTAGATTCCGACTTCACTCCCTCGTCACCCAGATTGATACAGATTGGTTTTAGTTTGGTTTTCAAACGTATAGAATTTTGCCGTGAATTCATTTGTTCTGTCATTTGTTTTTAGAAATGTCATTTCTCGCCCATTGTATGAAGTGTCCGGGGTGAGCTCCTACCCTGCACGAAGGATCAGGTTTTGAATTTCGAATGCTGAATGACATAATCCGCGTTTGATCAGGAATGGGATATAACTTTGTTTTATTAGCTCATACTACTAGCACAGTGTAAGAATATTTCTAAGACTGTGCTACTTATATAGGCAAGCGACAACTTTAAAAAACAACTTGACCAACCGCGCACTTCAGTATGACAAAAACTCAAATGCATGCGTGATATTTGCCTGTTATAACATAAATTTTTTGGATTTAGCTTTTATGACAAGTGGTAGATTTTTACTCAGGGGTACAGGGCATTTAGATTTATCATATATCATATTATTAGCTCATTCCCCACCGAGCGGCTCGAGCCTACATCACATTATGTTGCATTTTATAGGTACTGTGCCTTCAGGATCAAAAACGAAACCATAAAAAGTTTAATAAGTAATGTAATTCTGTAATAAACTAAAGTAAACGTTAAACCTAGTAAGTTGCACTACTATTAAAATTATAAATGAACGCAAAATTTGTTCGCCGCGCGCGCGTTCAGAGTGTTCATTTTATCGGAGACTTCGCGCATCTAGTCGCGCGGGGAGTAGCACTCAATCCGAGCAGGTTGAACGTGTTTAATAATATCGTACGTAATTCTACTCATTTTGAGTTCAAATCAATGCAAGCTTGAACGAGGCTGTTACGTTGAAACCGAACGCCCAATTCTCAATTTTTACATGTTTTTATTACCTTTCATCACTATAAATAAGTTTAAAAAAAATTATTCAATTAAAATGAAAGGTCTTAAAGTCACCGATTTTTGTGTGTTGATTTCATTCAATATTAACTATTTGTTTTCGAGAAATTTTGCAATTAATGCCAAAAACAGGGTCTACAGTATATTTTTTTAAAATCAAAAGTGGTAATATTTTGAAAATTGTATTCAATTAAATCGATTTTTTATTACTTTAAGTGTATTATATATTTTTTCCATGGTGATACGAGTAGCTTTACACAATCTTTCAATAATTTGAATTGAATATTGTCATTTGACCCATCTTAGATGTGTTCCGGCGTGAAAATAAGGAAGCCAGTTCCCCATAGCGTTGTGGAATCACGGTAAGCCCGCTTCCATCTTCGGCATCATCGTCCCTTACCATCAGGTGTGATGATGCTAAGGGCTAACGAATTGTGGAAAAAAAATGCTAATTATAATAATCAAGTTAAAAATGGCCTAAATTGCAAAAAGGATTGCTGAATAATGGACTTGTTTTAAACTTCGTTAAGAACGGATTATATTATGATAAATTACTTCTCGGGTAATAGCCGCGCCCGTACTCGGCTTTGCAATGACAACGGCTGGATTAAGAAAGGCCCATTTTTTTAAAGAACCGAAAAAGTATTTTTAGAAGATTTTTTTACAGATGGTTTTTGTTTTTGCATTTAGTCCATTTTTGTTCGTTTGTAAACTCTTTATTGTACAACAAAATTTACAATTATAGATACATAATAGAAATATGCACAAAGGCGGACTTATCCCAAACAGGGATCTCTTCCAGTCAACCCTTAATCGCTGATAGGATTTAAACTTTAAGTAGAAACAAATTAGTACACAATATATAAGAACTAAAAACAATAAGAAGTAATAAACAGATAATAAACTACACTTAGATAAAAATAATAAATATACTTAGATACTTATTTAATAAAACATAATAAATATATATAATATTTATATATTTATAAAAATATTTACATACATTTTTAAGTCTGTTTACTAGGTCAATGTCATCGTTGTCCAGACGACCGCTATGTAATACGACATGGGAGCAATACGTCCGCAATCTTGTTCAGGAAAGGGTTTTGTTCTAGACTCAGAACATACAATAGAAGTACAGGAAATCGGTGTAACACACACTGTGTTGCCAGTGATGACATACGGAAATGAGACATAGTCGCTTACGATGGGCCTCATAAGAAGGCTCAAGGTCACCCAAAGGGCAATGGAGCGAGCTATGCTCGGAATTTCCCTACGCGATCGAATCAGAAATGAGAGCAGTGGGCAGGATCGTTGAACAGATGGCCGTTGGGGCAGTAAAGTTCTCGAGTGACGCTGGTGCACCGGAAGAAGTAATGTAGGAAAGCCTCCCACGCGGTGGACCGACGACCTGCTGAAGGTCGCGGGAAGCCGCTGGGTGTGATGGAGGAAATCCTTGGGGGAGGTATTTGTCCAGCACTGGACGTCTTTCTAATAGGTATGATGATGATGACAGAAAGGTGTTTATTTTTATCACGCTTTTATTAGCTTCACCTGTATATATGTATGTTTGTAACCGACTCCTTTGCACTCGATTTTGACCCACTTTAAACGGACAAATTTAATTCAAACTTCGTACAACGTAAACTTCTATCAATAATCAGTGACAATACAATAATTTCATACGTTTATATCATTATCCTGAACTAAAATTTAAAAATAAATATAGTTAAAGAAACTAAAAAACACGCCTTTAAAGCACATGAAACTAAAAAGAGAAAAATAATTCTTAATTTAAGCTGAAACAATAATGAACGAAAAATACTAGTAAGTTTTTTAAAACTATTTTTATTTTTTTTATTTTACAAAGCAAACACGAAAGAATCGTGTCAGTTTGGACATCCTCCGACAGAATAGGCCATAGCTGCTTGTCAATCTCATCAATAATATAAGATGTTTTGTTACTATAAGATTTTAAACTCTTGATTTTAATATTTTTATCATTTAAAATGAGGTAAATTTAACACTCTTAAAAAAATAACACTATATAACGCTATATATCAATCTAACAATATAATAGATTCGGAAATGCGAGGCAGCACAGGTCATAAATAAATAGTGGCATATGGCACGGAGGTTATATATGTATAAGCTAAACTGGTAACTGTACGTATAGAATTAGAACCTTACTTCCGTACTATTTACTTCCTAATTTTGTTTTACAAAAACATATTAAATTTACAGTAAAAAGAACTTTTATATACTAGCCATTTTCGACCCGAACTCAAAAGCCTTTTTTGTTAGAAAAGACTTCTAGAAGTGTGGACGATTACCTAAAATAGTTGTCAAAAATTATAATTAGTTTTGTCATGAATTATGTAATGTGTTTTTTTATCTGGCGTAAGGACATGATTTGTTTTTAATATTTTAATTGCAATTATTATTATTATTATTTTTTAATTTTATATTTAAATATACTTTATTTTTCTACAATTTTGACATAATGTAGATATAATGAATTTTTGACATGGATTTAGTTTTGTTTTGTGTTGTCCATCTGACGTAAAGAAATGATTTTGTTTTATTTTTTTATTATAAGTAATTGCTAATTAATTTTGTAATGAAATGTTGCTATGAAATAAATGACCTTGAACTTGACTTGAAACTTTCAATTTCTGACTAGGTAGGTACCTACATTACTTTATGTTTATCGTATTTTAGCTTGTGTCACACGACGGATAGGAGTAGGAGATATAATATCGATATAAGGGTGTGGGTTAAAACTCCATCGTGGACATGTAATTAATATTATTTAATTAAGAAAGTAAGAACTAGAAAGAAATATAAAAATAGACAAAACATAATACACTTAAATTTAAAATACAAATCACAAAGAAACATAATTTGATGTTACCCGTGATGGGTCCTAAGTATCAAGATACGAACTTATTAAATTTATTAAATTATGAGCTGATTTTTTTTTTTTTATTCACAATTGGTAAACCCTTAACAACATCTCACCATGATATTTTTTTGGTTTTTGAATGATATACTATTACTTATTACTTTTGAGTGGTATTTGACTGACTCGGTGGCTCAGTGGTTAGTTCTCTTGACTACTGATCCGAGAGTTGTGGGTTCGATCCCCACCCAGGGCAAACATTTGTGTGATGAGCAGATTTGTTTGCTCTGTGTCTGGGTGTTAAATATCTATATATGTATGTATTTAAACGTATATAAGTACGTATATCAGTCTCTGGTTTCCATAACACAGGGAATCCTACTTTGGGGCCAGATGACCATGTGTGATTTGTCCCAGAATATTTATTTATTTATTTATACTGTCAGATGGATGACAGCGCATGCGTGAAAAAGAAATAGATATTATGGAACGAAGAAGGGTCACATGAAAAAGAACGCATAACAGCGTGCCGCGTTACAGCTTGATTACTTTTTCGTACGAAAATGTGAATATGCAAAAAGCTCCTGTCTATTAAGCAATACTTTTTGGCCGCCGAATGAATGTCATTGCTGCCTGGCATCCAACCAAAACTGTGCTGTATCTAAGCTGTATGCCTGGCAACATAATTTTAAGCCTCGTCACAGTTAGGTAGGTAATATGATGTAAGTATTAGCCTCGTGCGTCGGTGGCGTAACGGGCTTCGGTGGTGTAACGGCTAGGGCCGCCGCCTCCTGTCCGGGAGGTCGTGGTTCGAATCCCGCCACATAGCAATGTGATTTCGAATTTAGATTTATATGTACGTTTATCCGAAGCTCCTACGGTGAAGGAAAACATCGTGAGAAAACCTGCACACGCCTGCGAAGAAACTCGCAGGTTGTGTGTGAAGTCGACCAAGTAGCATTGGGCCCGCGTGGTCGACTAAGGCCCGATCGCCCTAATTCAAGGTAGGCTCGAGCCCCTCGGTGGGGACGTATATGAGCTGATATGATGATGACTAGCCTCGTATGGAACAAGTGAACAAGGTAGGAAGCGATTGGTCGCAGCTTAGTTTGGCTCGCGTACTTGCGTCGAACAAGCAGGTTAAGCGACTCCAAGCATGGGTGTGACTAATAATAGCATTTTACCGTTTTCGTGCTTTCCAAGATACCTTAAGCCGTTTGCGGTCTAGACGGCTGTTAGGGTGGCTAGAGACAACTTGCCTTCGCCACAGCCCAAAAACTTCATAAAATAGGAACTTGGCCCATGTGTGTGGAGTATGGCCTATCCTTTTAGATAAAGATGCATCGATACGCATCAATACTGTGGACCCACCTTTTTGCAGTGGGTTTAGTATCAGTAGTATCCGTAGTCCACCCAGGTGATCTATGGGTCTGCGTCAGTATCCGTAGTCCACCCAGGTGATTCAAGGGTCTACGTCAGTATCCGTAGTCCACCCAGGTGATTCACGGGTCTACTCAGTATCCGTAGTCCACCCAGGTAATCCACGGGTCTGCGTCAGTATCCGTAGTCCACCCAGGTGATCCACGGGTCTGCGTCAGTATCCGTAGTCCACCCAGGTGATCCACGGGTCTGCGTCATTATCCGTAGTCCACCCAGGCGATCCACGGGTCTGCGTCAGTATCCGTAGTCCACCCAGGTGATCCACGGGTCTGCGTCAGTATCCGTAGTTCACCCAGGTGTACCAAGGGTCAGAACAAGTGCACCCAGGTGAACTTGTCAGGTGGACCCCGGGTCGGGAAGGCTTTTTGCCGATACGATACCAATCTGATAAATAATTTTCGAAAAACCTAAAATCTTACAAGCTTTTAATATTGCATTGTCACGCGTTATACATATGCATGCAAAATTTCAGCTCAATCGGAAACCGGGAAGTGGCTCAATATTAACTTGCAAGATTTCACCCGAACAAACATACATTCATTTGAAGTTACATAAAAGCTTTTAAAATATCGGCGATAGCCATACCGATACCAATAATCTAATTGAATTTTATTTTCTAGATACGTTATTTTCGACGCTAAAGCGGTGTCCAATTCACTTCGATGGAATTTAATTTTCTGGATAGTTATTTTCGACGCTCGTATCAAATCATTTATATATATATGTATATATATAATTATATATTAAAAATAAGAGAGGCCCTAGTACACTCCCTTTATACAAGCACGTTGGGAGGCAAAGAGTCTATAGAAGACCAGGAGAGCGCTATAACCAGAGGCGTATTTAAGAATCCGGCGCCTCGGCACACCCTGGACACTTCATACAACGGGCCAGAAATGACATTTAAAAAAGGAATGACGGAACTAACAAAATGGCGGCGAAATCCTACACGTTCTACAACCAAACTGTAACCAATTTGTATCAATCTGGGTGACGAAGGGGTGAGGTTGCAATCTAGAGAGTGGCAGGGAGTGTCCATACTTTAAGTTCATCATTACAGCTCATATACGTCCCCACCGAGGGGCTCGAGCCTACCCTGAATCAGGGCGATTAGGCCTTAGTCGACCACGCGGGCCCAGTGCGGGTTGGTCGACTTCACACACAACCTTCGAGTTTCTTCGCAGGCATGTGCAGGTTTCCTCACGATGTTTTACTTCACCGTTAAAACAATCGGTAAAAGCGTCGGTGGTTAAAAGCGTCGGTGACTCAACCGGTAACGACTCGGTCCATCTAACCAGAGGTACCGGGTTCAAATCTGGACGGCCAATGTACCAATGAGTTTTTCAAAAACTTACTTTAAGTTACTACTAATATATATACTTTGGCCCCAGGCACACAGCCCTTCCCCCCCCCCCCTCTAAGTGATAAAAAAACGGTCAAGTGCGAGTCAGAGTTACGCGCTAAGGGTTAC
Source organism: Coleophora flavipennella (assembly GCA_947284805.1). Lineage (NCBI taxonomy): Eukaryota > Metazoa > Arthropoda > Insecta > Lepidoptera > Coleophoridae > Coleophora > Coleophora flavipennella. The sequence continues at coordinate 10,046,397 of OX369265.1, read as the reverse complement.
GTACTGCCACACGATAAACGTCACCTTACTGTAATCTTGTGTTTGCATGATCGTAGTGGTCCAACACCCTTATTTTTTTAATGGGTTTAATCTATAAGAAATTATAGACTATAGGTACCAAATTCAAATTTTCAGATTTTGCTCAAATTTTTTCCTACTACGACTGACGAAAGAACCGAAAAAGGAACGACCCTCACCTCTTAACGCCCCGGGCCAAGTGCCCTCCTGGACTAAGAGTAAACACGCCTCTGGGCCTATAACCAAGCTTGCATTGAATAGAAAATGTAATATGTCGCAGGCTCCATACACGTGTGGGCTGTAATTTCTTCCGAAAGCTGCACCGAGCTAGTGGTAATCGAAAATGGAACTACGTGAGAGGTACGTGAATGAGATCTTAAATGAGTATGTTGGCCCGTTTCTAGTAAACATGGGCGAGGACGCCATCTTTATGCAAGATAACGCTCGTCCCCATACAGCTCGGATTCTCGGATAGTGTGGACATTTTTACATAACATACTTTTATTCAAAATAAATTTTATAATCTTAAACTTTTATGAGTTATTGTTATTTTTATTTAAGCACCAAAAAATTGTCTGTAAATCTTTTCTTAAACATGTTTGGAAATTTGAGTATTATTTTAACAACCTTCTTCGAGGAAAATCGAAATTGCTGTACTGGCCAAATATATGCAAGCAGCGGCCGGCAAAAGTTGTATAAAAATCCATATCTGTCTTATTTTGCGGCCAAATAAATTACTATGTAAACTCATATTTGCCGTGTAATTCAAAAATGGAAGTATATTTTACTCCGAAAAATGGCAACCAAGAAGGTAACTTATCAAAGGTTTTATTTAAATTTCGAACTGACTTGTAAAGAGAACGCTGATTATTGAAAAAAAAAACAAATGAACACTTTGGCGCGTAAAAATTATTGTTGTTCGTTGTTCGTCATTGATTTTGTAAAGATTTCATTGAAGGTTTAATATCCATCATGATGATGATGAAGGGCAGGACCAATCGATGTGGAAATCCTTGGGGGAGGTCTTTATTCAGCAGCGGACGTCTTTCGGCTGATATGATGATGATTAATAAACTAACACCCAAAATTATAAGAGCTTTAAGTTTTTTCGAAAACTTTAGGAAATTAATCGAATCGCACCTCTTTGAGAGCAGAGAAATGATCGTCAATTCAAACTGCAATAAAGGTGATATTACAAAATCAAATGCGAGAAAAACTTTTGAACTCAGCTCGTTTATATAATTTGCTTCGAATAGAAAGTACGTTCGCGACTTGTCTTTGAGAGTTCAGAAGTGGGATAATATTCTAACTTTGATTCAACTAATCAACTGGTGACTACCTCTCATCATATCAGCTCATTTACGTCCTCTTCGAGGGGCTCGAGCCTACCCTAAATTAGGTCGATCAGGCCTCAGACGACCACGCGGGCCCAGTCGGTCGACTTCACACACAACCTCCGAGTTTTTCACAGGCGTGTGCAGGTTTCCTCACGATGTTTTCCTTCACCGTTAAAGCAATCGGTAAGTATATGTATGTAAGTTTTTTTAAAAACTAATTGGTACATTGGCCGTCCAGCTTTAAACCCGGTACCACTGTTTAGAAGGACCGAGTCGTTACCGGTTGAGCCACCGACGCTACAAAATGGATATGGTGACTACCTCTATTTAGCAATTATTTTTGTGAATAATTAGTAGAAGATATCTCAATGGGTGTACAAGAAAGATGCTATACTGCTTATCTGCTATTAGAATAAACTTACTGTATAAAGTCCACCAGTGGACGTCCTTCGGCTGATATAATTGAATGAATACAAGGTGTAAAAAAATTGATGTAAGACCCATTAACTGGGGGTTCTACTCATTATCCACTCGCCTGGCACGGACTTATTTTTGCTCTTTTCGCATCTGGCAAGCAACCGATAGTCGGTCGCGCGGGAATTTGCGCATCTGGCAGCGTCCGGCTGCTGGACGGGGCCCTGTTCGCGAGAAGTGACTCACTTCATACCTGATAACTTTCCCCGAATAACCCATAGTCAATTCTAAAGAAAAATGGACCCCTCCATACAAAAATGCACTTAGGTAGTCAATAGCTGATCGTCAGGCTTATTCATGTAATTTTTAGTTGATAAAAAGGATTGTATTGTTATGTTTTGGTCACTGAAATAAATAAATAAATAGATTTGTATAGAGAGTTTTTTTTGCGATTTCAGCAAGGTCATAGAACAAAAGTTGTTTATTATGATGAGTAGAAGCCCCAGCTAACAGGACCTACACCAATTTTTAGTTGATAAAAAGGATCGTATGTTTTGGTCACTGATGGATTGCATGGACAGTTAAACATTTTTTTTTGCGATTTCAGCGGTCATAGAACAAAAGTTGTTCATTATGATGAGTAAAAGCCCAAGCTAACAGGACCTACACCAATTTTGTTACACCCTTTAAATAGTGGAGAAATAAGATATTGTACAAGTTAAGATTTGAAATATTGGAGATTGATATTCTTTTTTTTATATAGGCCAAGTGCGAGTTGGATTAGCGCACTGAGGGTTCTTTACCAAAACATCTTTATAAATCAACTATATAGAATATAAAACTAGATCCTAGATGTCGCTAGTTTCTTCACGTTTCAAAAAAACCACGTTTTTTGTATGGGGGATATTGATTTAGATTTTTATAATTTGTTGTTTTTTTTAATCCACAATTGATAAGCTCTTGGTGTCATCTCACCTGATGGTAAGTGACGATGATGCCAAAGCTATCTTTAGCCATCATAGGATAGCCTGATCCCCCTTGCGTTGGGGAATCTTGATAAGCCCCTTTCCATAAACAGGCTTACCAAGATTCCCCAACGCAATGGGGATCAGGCTATCCTATCTTCAAGCCGGAACACTGCTGTTAACACTGATGTTTGGCGGCAAGACTTATATAAGATGGTGGTAGCTAGCCAGGCTGGCTTAGAAAATGCCCTACCACCAAACAAAGTCTTGCAAAGTTGAATTATTATATTTATTAGTATATTAGTATATACTTTTATTATATGTAAGTATTTTGACTGACTCGGTGGCTCAGTGGTTAGTGCTCTTGACTACTGATCCGGGAGTCGTGGGTTCGATCCCAACCCAGGGCAAACAATTGTGTGATGAACAGATTTGTTTGCTCTGTGTCTGGGTGTTAAATATCTATATATGTATGTATTTAAACGTATATAAGTATGTATATCAGTCTCTGGTAACCCATAACACAGGGAATCCTACTTTGGGGCCAGATGACCATGTGTGATTTGTCCCAGAATATTATTATTATTATTATTATTATTAAGTATAGTTTATATAGCATTTTTATTAGGTACATGTTGTAGTACGATTAAAATTTTATTATTATATTTTTTATATATTATATTATATTTATTATATTTTATTTATAGTAAATTTTTCTATCTTCAATATTTTTGCATAAGTTTGCTTTGCACAACCCTTACTTTTATTTAATTGTAACCATTGTCTGGGTTGTCTGGAGGAAATTGCTTTAAGCAATAAGGCCGCCTACAATGTACAATTTAAAATTTTACTATTTATTCTGTACTACTTATTATCCGTATATATTTTTGTAACTGCACATTCCTTCTCGTATATCTACCAGATACGCTAAACTACCAGGTTTAAGATATAGCGTCCCCACTCACCGACAGCTAGGTCATAAAGTGAGGGCCACTATTCCTGCCAACACTATAAGGTGAAGACAAGGACCAGTTACGGTAGGTCTTTTGTAATTGTACATTAAAGCATATTTGATTGATTGACTGAATCCGCCGGGAATCGAACCCGCGACCTCCTGGTGTGAAGCGAATGGACTGACCATTACGCCACGGAGGCGGTTAAAAGTAAGGTTTTTAGCAGCAATAAAAATACACACTGTGAAAATTTCAACAAAAACCTATAAAGTTTTATAAAATACAGCCCGCTGACAAACAGACGGACGTAATAGGGTCCCGTTGGTCACCCTAAAAAGACCAGTGACCCAAATTTAACATTAATGAACTGTTTCAAATGATAACTTCATTAATGTTAACTATGTTATTAACAATCCTTAATTTAATTAAACAATAACCCTTTGATATATTTTTTTATTTATTTGTTGTTTTAGCGGCAATATAAATATATAATGTGAAAAATTGAACTGTCTACCTATAACGTTTCATAAAATACAGCCCGCTGACAGACAGACGGACAGCGGAGGTTTAGTAATAGGGTCCCGTTGGTCACCCTAAAAAGATCTGTGACCAAAATGTAACATCTATGAACTGTTTCAAATGATAAATAATAAATAAATAAATATTCTGGGACAATTAACACATGGTAATCTGGCCCCAAACTAGGATTCCCTGTGTTATGGGAACCAGAGACTGATATAACTACATATATAGATACAGACTGATATACATACATATATAGATATTTAATACCCAGACACAGAGCAAACAAATCTGCTCATCACACAAATGTTTGCCCTGGGTGGGGATCGAACCCACTACCAACTTTATTAATGTTAATAATGTTATCAACAATCCTTTATTTTATTAAACAAACGATACTTTAAATAACACGGAAATCTGGAACAAACGGTCAGCAGTTCATTAGAGAAGTAGGTCAACTCGATATTGTCATTAATATCAGTAGATTGTTCCTCTACACAACAGAAATGCACAGTATACCTACTTCAAAACAAAGGGGAGTTGCCCTCCCTGAACTGGTGAGAGTACCCCAAAGGGCACTTTAGGTGGGGCTTGCTTTAATTAAGAGACTACCTGTGTTGCTGAAATACCTGCAGTAGCTATTGGTGTTGTGTGGTTTGCTGGCCACTATTTTCTCTGATGCAATAAAGGTAAATATTCTTGGATTTTCAAGACGTAAAACTTTAACCATCAATTCAATCCAGTCGCATTTTTTTAATATTATGGTCGTGTCCATCTTGAAGTGCCATTTTAACTGCGCGAATTAATTTTTAGGACAGTACCTCATTGTAGGCGTATGTTATTAATTTTTTAATACAGTTGCTCGAAAAGTAGTACTCTATATGCCAGTTTACTGTGTGCAAAATTGATTTAACTGTACATTTGCTTTTAACTTTTCCACTTTTTTTTTAATTTCTAGCAAATAAAAAATTAGAATAACCATAGATACATGATATTTTCTCAGACTTTTGAAAGGATCTCTTTTGTTTGTAACGTGAATAGGTATCATTGTCATTATTACTATGTAAATGTGGGGAGAGGGGAGGTGGTAAGGAACCCTTGGAGTGCTAGTTTGACTCGCACTTGACCGGTTTTTTTTAATTTTTTCTCACAACTGCATTGAAAAACGTCGTTGATACATGGGTGTAAAAGGTAAACAGTAAACTCGTGACGTGAAGATGGACGGCTCGGTCTCACAAATGTCACTCGTTTTTTTTTGAAGTGAAAACTTCTTTAGCGGCGTTGTGCACTTTTTTTGTAATGGGTAAAAAATGTTAAACTCGCGTCAGGACACGTGACCTGATCGAAAATTCGTAAGACGGATGGAGATGATTTTTTGTTGATTTTTCTGAGATATAAACTTTTTAATGTAATATAAATTGTCATGTTTGTGTACGATAGCGCAATAAATAAATATTGTAATCTACCACATAAATGATAGTACTTTTATACTGATAATCAAAGCAATTCGTGCAAAATTATTCCCTAACCATTCCAAAATATCAAAAATGCACAAAATTAATATTCAAGTTTTCACTTCTGCCGGCACTCCCGGAGTGCAACCCGTTTTTTTTTTTACCATCCTTGTATTATAAATTATAATCATTGCTATGTCTTCTGCCATAACTTTCTCTTTCCAATGTCTACTATAAGAAATTTCCTATAGAAATAAGTTGTACCTTTTGTATATTTTTTATCTTGCTTGTCGCTATTTCTGTACACAGAAATATATATACTATACATAGTAAATTGTGAAATAAATAAATTATTATAAAACTATTACGTCACATTAACAAAGTTACTCAATAAATAATAAGTCATTGCTTTATATACTTTGTATTGATCTTTGGTTTTCTCTATGATTTGATTATAGAGTCAAAACAAACCTAACCATGAAATCTTTTAGTAAGTAGCCAGTGGTAACAAAACGTAAAATAAAAGCTGCATTCCGATTTACGTAGATATCACCGTTAAGAGGAAACGCGGGCGCCATTTTTTCCATATAAACGTAATCCCCTGTTACCTTCCTGGATAATAACAAAAGAGCAAAAATGTTTTATTTTTCATTAAAACCTACATCCATCCATGTTTTGTTTTTTTCCCATATTCTAATTATAACAGGAAGTAGGAGCCTTCAAAAACTGAGAAAATTGCCCAATTGAAACGTTATATTCAGACACCCACCAAAAAAAATACGCATATCTAAATATATAAAACTCAAAGGTGACTGACTGACTGACTGACATCATAGTGATCTATCAACGCACAGCCCAAACCACTGGACGGATCGGGCTGAAATTTGGAATGCAGGTAGATGTTATGACGTAGGCATCCGTTAAGAAAGGATTTTGGGAAATTCCCACGGGAACCGCAAAAATCGGGATCTACGCGGGCGATGCTGCGGGCATCCCCTAGTTAACAATAAAATGAAAACATAGAGGCATAAATAAAGCATTTTAAAAATACTTTTATTGCTCAAGTTTTGCAGATAGATAGATAGATAGATAGATAAATCATTTATTTTTTTGCAGGAGGAAATAGGGGACTACGAAATGTTGTTTTGGTCAATTTTAGTGCCTATTATCGGTCTGCGCTGCAGTTCTCCCTTTCTTGCTGTAAACGGAGAGGTTTGGGGAGGGAGACAGCAACATTTTATACAAATACCTTTTATTTAGATCGCGTTTCCTCTTAACGCTGTAGTCGCCACTTTCCATATTCCACATGCACGGTTGTCAGGCAGTGCATAACTTCTGTACTAGTTGCACAAGTATACAGGTGACAGCTGGACGCATTGTCGGCAGGTGGATATTGAGAGCCCGCCTGCATCAGATAGAAAACCGATATAAAATGTTCTTCTGGTGAGATAACATCTGGACCATCTGGACTATCTGAGCTTGGTTTTTGTTTTATTTTTAATTTGAGTCCCCAATATTTAGATGATGTAATTATATTAATAATTTAAGACATCTTCTTAAATCACTATTATTTTCGTTCAGAATTTTTATTTTCATTGAAACAACACTTAAGCGATTATTGTAAAAAAATGTTACTTATAACCCGCGTAAAAAAGGTAAGTTGTTAAATTTTTTTCCTTAAAGATGTTTTAACTTGCCTTGAAAGTTGCCGAAAAAGCTTGTAAAAAATGGGTGGGGCTGTGTCGGGCATACGGCCAAAGTATATATATTATACGGCCGTTGGTTTAACGTGAAACGTCTGTGTCAGCGAGTAGCTTTTAGTGTTAAAAATTGAAATAATTTAAAATAACGATATATCTACGATGAACGGTTACAGAAAAATAGGCATCCAAATATTTGACCCCCCAAGCACCTAGATCTGGTCAAAACAATTCATGTGAGTCTAAACACGAGGAGTCTACGATGGATAGATATAGAGATATTGGCATGCAAAGTTTTGATGTCAGTGACCTTGCAGGAGGGACGCTCCGGGCTTTGCCTTACCAGCAGCTCGGCTTCTGGCCTCACATAGAGCACTCCGGGCTTCGCCCCATGCGGAGCTCAGTCTGCGGCCTCGCAATTTGTTACTTGGTTGTACAGAATTATAGTCTTGCTGAAGATATTTTTAGGCGGTATGGCTATGGAGCCTTAAAAAGAAAACTGCTTTTTTTTATTAACTTCAGTCTTCTTGTCAAGGTCACATTTTTCTATTCATAAATCTGAAAGTCTTTCCCACGGAACCTTTACAGTCGGTTCTACAGTAAACAGAGTCATTTAGTCTCTTTCGTTATATCCGTTGCATTACAGTTCCCTGACCTGGTACCCTGTATGTGATTTTAAAGACAAGTCATGTCAAAAATAACAATACATGGTACATTTGGCATGGCCGAAATTCTAAACAGTACTTACTTTAATCACCACCACACGTTTTAACGGAATCCGTTTCAGAACTAAAAAATCTAAAATTCAAAACAGTACACCATGTCACATCGATTTAAGACATAAAACTTGATTCCATGTCAAAACATAAATAAAAGGACTAAACTAGTAAGGATTTATCCTCATTTATAATAATATTATAAATGTGAAAATGAGTTTGTTTATTTGTTTGTTTGTTACCTTTTCACGCTTCTACACCTCAACCAATCTTAACAAAATTTGGCATGCAGATAGCCTGTGTCACGGGAAAGGACATAGGCTATTTTTTATCCCGGGAAAATAGTATAATCCGATGCACTCCCTGAGGGAAATAAATAATTAATACTCATTTTTTTGGTTAATTTCTTTTACATCGCATCGGGACAATGGATTGTTGTAATTTTTTGCACAGAAATGCTTGAGGAGGTGGGAAACGACATAATTTACTAATCACCCTTTTAAGACAGTCGTAAAAACGATGTCCACGCGGGCGAAGCCGCGGGAAAAACCTAGTTTCAGATAAAACAGTACCCAATGCGAAGTCAGAAACATCGCGTTTATTCTAGTTGTTCATTGAAAGAAAATTAAATAAGTAACTTGTGCATTGCATTGTACTTGTTTGGAACTTCGGCTACGCTCCGTGGAACTTTAATGTGTACAGGTCTGTGCGACTGTACGAAGGCTTTCCATTATAAAGTTAAAAGGAAACCGATCGGTTGCTTTGTGAAAGGCAGTACACTGATAAAGAGAATTCATTACATACTAGCTTTTGCCCGCGGCTTCGCCCGTGTAAATATCGTATATGTATTTGCAGTGTGTACACCACAAGAGGCATGCGAGCGTGAAATTACTACGCATTGTCTCGGGTTGGAAAGGATTCTCAGGGGGAAGAAGGATATTTGTTTTCATTTCTGATACCTATACTATATCTATCAAATAAAACTGTAACGTGGCCGTGTCTGTACATGAAATATTTTTGGAAAATAATAACTTTGGTGGACTTTACTAACGATATAGAGGCCAAAACAACAACTTTTGGATTTTTTGTCTGTCTGTCTGTCAGTTCGTACATCACGCAAAAACTACCAGATCGATTTTGATGTAATTTTGTATGGCGGTTCCTTATAGTCCGGGTAAACATATAGGACACTTTTTATCCCGGAAAGTTCAAGAGTTCCCGTAGGAAAATATCAAACCCTCCACGCGGAAGAAGTCGCGGGCACAGCTAGTCTATCATAAAATGTTAATTTTCTATATTTTCTGCTTTCACTCCCGCTTCCGCTACTATTCCTACTTCCGATACCACTCCGCAATCGTTTACGCTTTCACTCCTGCTTCCGATACTACTCCAATTCCGTTTACGCTTTCACTACTGCTCTCACTCACAATTCCGCTCCCGCTTTTGCTTTTCCACTTCAAATTACGCTTCGGCTCCTACTCCCTCCCCCCCCGCTCCAAATTCCGCTACCGCTCTTATTATGCTTAATAAGAGCGGTAGCTGTAGTCAGCTCCCACCCTACTTTCGTCCCTTTCTTCATCAGCTTCCGCTCTCGCATGGGGTTAGGGGGAAGAGGTGCGTCAGTGGGTGTCATCTAGGTTATTAAGGAAGTAAAAAGGGCTCTCCATGGAGTTAAAGGAATGTCAGGGCAACCGAGGCGGTGAGGGAGGGTGTGGGTGTCGGAAAGAGATTTCTCGCGGATTAAGTTGTTTTTTTTCCCCAAATTGTAAAAATAAATAAATAACTGACTTTGACTTTCTCATACAAAAAACAACCCCTACTTTAACCTCTTTAGGGGATGAATTTTGTAAAATCCGTCCTTAGGATGTCTGCGTTTAAAGAATCCATGTGCAAAATTTTAAGTTTCAAGTTATAGGGGTTTAGTCTGTGCGTTGATATGTCAATTAGCCAGTTAGTCAGTCGTTTAGTCAGTCAGTCGGTGAGTTGCTTCTTTTTAACGCAGATACGCCTACCAGCTGTTATAACACCGGAAATTTTATTTTTTTAATATTTTTTAATTATTTTTTTCTAAGCTAGTACAACGATTACAAATCACATGCAATTATAAAAAAAAGTAATTTCCGTAGTAAGTGGGTAATATTAGGATGGTAATTTAAAAAAAAACATAATATTATTCGATAATACTATGACAAAGTCTGTTAGAAGGTCAAATTCGAGTTAAATCTCATTTACTGTGTTGTGTACACTGAAATTCAGTGAAAAGCTGCAAATGGTGCAAGCATGAAAATTAGAGCGTATGATCTTTAGGTCATATCTTATTTGACCCGTAGCACCAAAAAAAAAGGGAAATATAAATACAAAAATGTTACGTCTTAACTTCCTTTCCTTTTGTTGGTCCTACGGGTGAAATTGATTCATATGGACTAAAGATCAATCGTTCCGTTTTTCATGCTTTAAACACCATGTGCAGCTGTTTTTGGCGTACAATGCCGCTAGGACTACGTATGAAAATTGCATGTGTTGTGGTTGAATTTGTATGGAACCCAAAAACAGATAAAAGTAACTCTCTAACAAAGTCTGTTAAGTGTAAATATAGTCATATCTTATTCACGTGTTATTAATTATGTACAAGTTACGGGTTGTGTGCATTTTACATTTAGTACATTTTGAGTGTTGTGCACATTTAGCGTTTTGCTTATTTTGCCCCGAAGGGATAGGATTTATACCAACAGAAACTTATAATAAGATCTTTGTCAGAAACACGCTTCAAAGGCAACTCGAGACTCAAGCGAGTGTATTGACAAACTAAGTTCTGAAACTCAGAAACTTACTAATTAGGAAAGACCGAGTGGCATACAATATTCGTAAACATCCAGTGAAATGTAAGTAATTGGGTGAAATTTTCTGTGGTTTATTCGTGGTTTACACGTTATATACTTATTAACGCGATTCAGCAATCCAACTAAACCGCCTATCTCCATGGTGTAATGGTTAAGTCCACTAGCTTCACATCAGGAGATCGCGGGTTTGTTTCCCGGCAGAGTCTAACTTTGTAAGACTACTTTTGGTTGGTGGAAGGGCATTTTCTACGCCCGCCTGGCTAGCTACCACTATCTTATGTAAATAAATGTTAACAGCATTGATGTGCTCCGGCTTGAAAATAAGATAGCCAGTTCCCCATTGCGTTGGGGAATCTTGATAAGCCCGCTTCCATCTCCGGCACCATCGTCACTTACCATCAGGTGAGATGATGCCAAGGACTTACCAATTGTTAATAAAAAAGAGTATGAGGGCTTAACCTATATAGACTGTCAAAAGTCATCGCAATATAACATTAGCTTAGCTTACTAAAAAGCGTCGGTAGCTCAACGGTAACGACTCGGTCCTCCTAGCCATTGGTCCCGGGTTCAAATCCAGACGTCCAATGTACCAATGATTTTTTTGAAACTTACGTACATATACTTACCGATTACTTTAACGGTGAGGGAAAACATCTTGAGGAAACCTGCATATCTGATTCAAGATGTGTATGAAGGTCGCGTTGCACATGTCCGTAGGTGTAAATCTAAATCTCCTACACGTGACCGCGGGTGATGCTAAGTGCAACACCAGGTAACCGCCGTCTATCTCTTGATTGGCACGGTTAATTGTGGCACACGATAGAAGAGGGATTAGCTTACTTCACAAATGATTTGGATTTGGACTAACTGAACTTTTTACTTTTTGCTAATTCGACTCAAGCAGGTCGTTGGAAAAAGGGAACAATAGATCTATAACCATAACAGTTCTCGTAATACTAAAAATATTAATAAAGTCACTACAAAAGAATATTTTTAACCGCCTCCGTAGCTCAGAGGCAAAGTTCACTGGCTTTAAACAGGAGGTCGCGGGTTCGATTCCCGGCGGGGTCAATTGTAAGACTCGGTTTGGTTGGTGGTAGGGCATTTTCTAAGCCCGCCTGGCTAGCTACCACCATCTTATCTAAGTCTTGCCGCCAAATATCAATGTTGATATCATTGGTGTGTTCCGGCATGAAGATAAGATAGCCAGTTCCCCATTGCGTTGGGGAATCTTGGTAAGCCCGCTTCCATCTTCGGCAATATCGTCACTTACCACCAGGTGAGATGTTGTCAAGGGTTTACCAATTGTGAATAAAAAAAAATTTGAAAAACCTAAAAGCTTTTTGGGTACAAGCTTTCATTTGAAAAGAGTTTTAAGTCCAAAAGCTGAATGCTCAAATTCAAAAATTCAATAAAGGCTGTATATTCCCCACGATTCTATTAAAAATAAAAGACGATTCTCAGACCCTAAATCCACCTCCAAATTTCATCATCAGATCAACTTAAAAATACCAAAAGGATCTATCGACACCGGGAATACATCTTCATTCGTTCGTAAATCTTGGTTAGCCCAATTCTATGTTCAGCATCATCGTCACTTACCATCAAATGAGATGATGCCAAGGGCTTACCAATTGTGAATGAAAAATAAAAAAAAAAACAAATTTCAGATCAATCGGACCCCTGGAAGTAGCTCTAAAATCGGTCGCAAAAATTGAACTAAACAAATATTATTATTATATCAGCTCATAAACGTCCCCACCGAGGGGCTCGAGCCTACCCTAAATCAGGGCGGTTAGGCCTTAGTCGACCACACGGGCCCAGTGCGGGTTGGTCGACTTCACACACAACCTTCGAGTTTCTTCGCAGGCGTGTGCAGGTTTCCTCACGATGTTTTCCTTCACCGTTAAACATACATACATACAAACATTGCAAGTTAAATAAAAGCTTTTAATATACAAAGTATGAGATATAAGTAATACAAGTTAAGAAGTTGAATAGTAGATTGTTAATCAAGGGAAGAAAGTGACCCATTTCACTCGAGATATTTCTGGCGCTCGAACGAAGTGAGAGCGCCAATAGTTCGAGGGTGGAATGGGTCATTTCACCCGAGTTAAACACTCTACTTTTCATTTCGACATTATTTATATGATATAAAGTATTAATTAGATATCAATAATTTAAGCTTACCTATACCCAGCCTCCAACCTTTTTGCAATGGCCGCTAGCCACGGCCGACTAGATTGTACCTAATCGAGATGGTCACGACGTGCATCTAGGTGGCCATGGCGAAAATTTAAAAAAAAGTGTCATTTTATTATTGCAATATGGCGCGCAGCAGAATGATTTAATATAGATCTGAAAAACACGTCGTTTAATGTTTAGTTGAGTTTAGATATATGAAAACCTCTTATTTTAATGTAATTTAATAATATGATGTAACTCAATTATCTTCGACTCCGTGGCTGGCAATAAAAAAAATAATACTTTCCACCCTAGGGATGACAATACTTTCCACCCTAGGGATGACAATACTTTCCTCCCTAGGGATGGAAAAGCAATGTTCCGCCCGGCTATCTACTCATGAAAATTAAACTTTTCGAACAGAAGAGATGAAAATATTTTTTTTGTCTTACTAATTTGGCACCTAACTACCTATAATACCATACTTACACAAAACTAATAAATTTTGAGAGCTCACATTCAAACTATCTAAACTGTATGTCAACTCTGAAAAAAAGTCATACAAGCCTTCGTCTACACACTAAAGCGTTATGTTATTAACTGTATCAAATAATAGCACATAATATACAGGATGTTACAAGAATGTACCGACATAAACTTAGATGGCGATTTCACTCATAAAATCGAACATCTGAGTAAAATCACAATCCGAGAAAAGTACATATTATATTAAGGCACCCTGTATATACAAATGTTAGGAGCATCTACCTACTACAAAGCTTTGTGTTAGATCCAACAACGTTACGAAGCGAACGAAGCTAACAACTACTAACTATAATGTTTTGATTTTAGAAAAATATCCCTCCATGTTTTCAAATTTCAAATATTTCTCTTCTTTAGACCTTTATTTACTGAAAAAAATATTTTGAAAAGTGACATGTCTAGGATGGTACACGCAAACTCTTATGGCTCCTTTACACGATGAGCCATCATGGGCTAGCAAAAGGGACTAAGCAAAGGGTTAGAAGAGTGAAGATATAAGTACCACTTTGTCTTACTTGACATGTAGCTCTGTCCCTCTCGCTGGCCCATGATGGGCCATCGTGAAGAGGGACCAAGATAATGTTATTTCTTAGGTCACAGAAAGGACTTCACATGGTAAAAATCGGGAAACTCCTACTCAGTAAACCTGGTTTTATGTGTTAAGATATTATGGATTAGACCGAAGGCGAAATAGGGATCACGCAGATTCAGAGGTTATAAACATTTCATTCAGTTGATTGACAGGAACTACGGCGGCAATTTAAAATACCTATTTGAGATTTTTTGTCGTTTGCTGCTTCAATTCTGCTTCTATCTATCTGAAACTATGTTTTTGGCAATCTAACATTATTTTTTTCGATTTTTTATAAAATTTACTATCGATAGTTCTTGATCTAAGACATAATAATGGAAATCAGAAAGAAGTGACAATGAGTGTTCCAAATGTTGCAGATTTCTGCTTTTTTAGATCTATTATCCGCACATTTTTAAGAGCATGCTTTGGACTACAGCAAACATAACACTGATAAAGTATTCCAGTAAACAATTTATAAAATAAGTTTGACTGTAAGCTTTATCATCATATTATTATAGCTGAAAGAAGTCCACTGCTGGACAAAGGTAAAAATAAAAACAAATAAAAATAGGAAATATATAAAGGAACTTGATGAACTTAACAACATTGATGTGTTCCGACTTGAAGATAAGAGTTTCCATTTCGTTGGGAAATCTTGGTAAGCCCGCTTCCAACTTCGGCATCATCGTCACTTACCATCAGGTGAGATGATGCCAAGAGCTTACCAATTATGAATAAAAAAACTTAAAAAACCTCTTTGTATAATTTAATTTGAAAGAAGATTTGAATTGAACCTTTAGCTCTATGGTATATATATTTGGCTCTTTGGTACTTGATCCTATTAAATTATGTCTTTGACAAACATATGTAGTAAATCGTGTATATTTTTTTTTATTGTTCATCGTAATGTTCGATGTCTTCGATTCAACTTGTTATCAGAAATTATCGAATTACTTTTCCAATATGTTTATTCAGTAGCTTTTATGACTTTCCCTTTATTATCTATTCAAATTATGTCGACATCAATAAGCGATGTTTTCCCATCTCAAGCAGTATCATGTTTATATTAGATGTTCATTTCGTTAAATTTATTGAATCAGGCATTATTTAGCGAAATTCCTTAACAAGATGCTTCACTTCGGTATTTCGCTTTAACGATTTTGTGCTTAGGTACTTAAGTGATGGAATAATCAACGGCATTGAATTTAATAATCATCACGTAAGCAAAGTATTTATTTATTTTATTTTTATTCACAATTGGTAAGCTTTATAAATTAGTACATACAGTATGGACACTCCCTGCTGCTCTCTAGATTACGACCTCACCCCTCGTCAACAAGACTGATACAGATTGGTTATAGTTTGGTTCTCGAACGTATAGGATTTTGCCGTGATTTTGTTTGCTGCGTCAGTTGTTTTTAGGAATGTTATTTCACGACCGTTGTATGCAGTGTCCGAAGTGACGTAAGCGTAGAATCTTTGACACGAAACAGCATAGGAATAGTATTTGTTAACACCGTGTTAATTTCAATATTCAAAATTCTGAGTTTTATATTTTTAGGCTTTTTCCTCTATTTCAAGTGACGAAGTATTATTATTATTACATTGACCACTCAGTTAGAACTTACAATCCCTGTTAAAAACTGAGATTTTGTATGTATTTTATTTTGTGTGGGTTTCATTTCATTTCGGTGTCATCGTTTAACTGTATCATTTAAAAAATATATAAAGCAAGATAATCAATCGCGTGTTTTGGTAGGTATTTTGTATTGTTTTTAATTTAGTCTTCAGATGCTAGAAATTTGTTTTTGAGCCGAATCACATTTTTTAAATAAACATTTTCACAAAAAATGTGTTGCCAGTGACATACGGAACTGAGACATGGTCGCTTACAGGACCTTAAAACAAGGCTCAAGGTCACCTAAAGGGCAATGGAGTGTGCTATACTCGGAGTTTCTCTGCGTGATCGAATCAGAAACGGGGCGGGGCACATAGCTCGTAGAACAGATGGCCGTTGGGGCAGTAAAGTTCTCAAGTGGCGACCACACACCGGAAAATGCAGCGTAGACCGGCCTCCCACTCGGTGGACCGATGACCTGGTGAAGGTCGCGGGAAGCCGCTGGATGCGGGTAGCGCTGGACCGGTCGTCGTGGAAATCCTTGGGGAGGCTTATGTTCAGCAGTGGACGTTCTTCGGCTGATATGATGATGATGATGATATTCACAAGTTGTTAAGTCCTTGAGAGTCATTCAATGAGTTTCGGTACACCAAATAAAATCTTTTAAAATAAATGTGCTTTCGGAATCGGTAAAACTTTTAACAACGTTGGCATGAGTGGTTGAACAAAAAGTTGAGTTTGTAAAAAGTTTGAAATCAATTTAAGATTTAACTAAGATCTCCTTTCTGGCTGCTCTTTTAAATTTCCTAGTTCACACTGAGTTTGCGGCGCGCACTACTGAGTTTGTGAATGAAGCATTAGTTCTAAATCTAGCGCTAAACGAAGCTGCTAAACACATATTATTATGTACTTTTTGCGTAAAACCGTGACTTACTCTCTGGCTTAAACGTGATATTTTCTGAAATCATAAAAAAGTAGGCATTAATCCTGTGGCTCGTGGGAATGCGCCCATATCCTATGCTATTTTATGTGGCGACAGAGGCGACCGCAGGGATAGGAGTATGTGGATCCTTAATTAAGCTTGCTCTGTGGGGCAAGGTACTAATTGCGATCTATGGTTTTAGTACCTATGTTTTATTTTTAATGGTACTTGAAAACACGAAAATTTATAGAGCAAATACTGTGCTTAAAAATTACACATTGATAAGATTAGTTCCTTAATATCAATTCTTAATAGTTCCTGGTTTTGAAAACGCCTTTCACAAAAACGAGTGGTAATAAAATTATGAGTTTTTACTCGTTTACTAAAAAAAATTTTTTAATATTTACTGTAATCGCAAAAAATATTAGGTCTTTACCTATGAAATTGCCGATTGTACAAAAAAGTTTAAAGATGAAAATTAACGTTAATAACTATAGTTATTAAAACTAAATTTATTCTCAAAATAGCATTAGACTATTAGAAATTAAATGATGCTAAACAAATGCCTATTGTTTAGATATTTTGAGAGCACGGTGGCTTGAACCCTATTAAGTCGGGGTTTTTCACCTGAAAAAAATCGCCTTTATTGAGGCAAAAAATACACATTTTTAATTTTAAAGCTCTAGAGTTATCACAGCAATTTCTTCGTTATTAATGTCATACTTAGGAATACCCCGCATAAGATTTCGTCACTTTCAGGAAAATTCAAGAAAATTAACTAGTCTAAAAAATTGCCCCATCTGACCACTAAGAAAATGCCTTTGTTCCATTCAATGGAACATAGCTCAGGGGATTGGAACATGAAAGACATGCCACTAGTTACTAATAAAAGACCATAAGTAGTGTCACCATAAGGTCAATAATAAAAAACAATAACTTTTTATTTTAAATAAAATTGCCATTTAACCTAAAAAACTGAAGCGGCAATTTCATAGATAAAGACCTAATATTTGGACTTCTCATACAAAGTTGGCTAATCAGCTGACCGATTTTATGAGAAGTTCAGTTTTTTTAACAAAAGCTTTAGAACGGAATCGTCCAGTTCTAAAGTACAATCACACTCTTTATTTACACCCTCGTAAATGGAATCAAATTGATATTTAAATTATTGAAAGGGAAAAAATTAAACAAACTTCCTAAATGCGCCTCTGTCTGCCATTGTCAATTTCGGGTGCTTTCCGGTAATAAAGTTACGATTAGGAAATAATAAGTTCCAGCGTTTCTTACATAAAAATGCCTTTACTTATTTATTAATATTACCTTCATAGCTCGACAGTCTTCCTTTCTATGTGTCGCCGAACCATAGGAAATTAGGATTTTTGGGATAATCCTAGGAATGTAGCAAAGGGCCGGATTATTTGATTCTGAGATAAAATTTCGCTATCTTCCTAACTATTTTCAGGATCTTGCTGTGTCGCAGGCACATTGTCAAAGTCGTTATATTATAATTTCTCTAGGAAATTGTCAATCGGCTCCATTTTTTACAATTTCACGGTTTATTCTTAGTGACATCTATGTATCTCCGACTAAAACCGTTGATTTCTTCATCCTGCGAAGCATTCTGTTACCCAAGGGAAGAGAGTTTCGCGGTTCTTTGTCTATACAATCAATCTTACCTGATCGAATCTAACATAGCTCGCTTCTCTTGCTCATTTGGTGTTATTATAATTCATTAAATTTCACTAGTGAAATTATAATATTACGATTTTGACAATATTCCTGCGACATGTTTTCTCGGAAGTGATTAATCCGGCCCTTTGCAATGGTCCTAGGATTATCGCAATATTCCTGAATTATCCTGCAACATATTATGTCAAGGATAGTTGAGGCTACCAACCCACATTCTCACTAACTTTCAAAGGCTACAACTTCAAATTGAATTCCTCAGATCAAAGATGTTCAGATAGAATGTTGCGAACCGTCAGGTTGAAGTCACTTTTTGGAACATGTGTGCGTTATCGGTGTGTGTGTGTGTGTGTGTGTGTGTGTGTGTGTGTGTGTGTGTGTGTGTGTGTGTGTGTGTGTGTGTGTGTGTATGTGCGAGTCTTCTTTACCACGTCTAGCAAAATACTAACGAGTAAAACTACTCCAGTTTTGACGTCCATGTGTGTAGGTATGTAGGTGCACGGGTTAGAAGTAGTTTTGATTGGCTTCACATTGAATTAACATGGCGTCTATCTGAACTTTTATTTGAGCTGAGTTGTATTCATACTATTTTGTATTCTGTGACCGTGTGTAAAAAACTACATGTATACTATGACTGAAGCTTTTGTGTAAGTTGGTAGAAAATTATGTTGTAAAAATATAAAATAAAATAAATTAAAAATTACGTAAGAAGTGACTTCCATAGTTCTTTAAATGTACTTACCTAAATTATGTGGCAGCAACGACACGAGAACATGAAACAAAAGAAAAAACAAATTTAGCAAACGGGCTAATTAGGAAATTTCGCTGGCACTTTGTTTTCAGTTTAAACACTGTAATTAATTACACAGTGGCCTGTGGTTGTGGTCCAAGAATAGTACCATCCCTTCTCTTCCCGAGTAAAGGAACAAACCGGAGGATGGGCAGAAGCGTCCTTTCCACGTACTGTGCCAATAAATACTGCGTTTGCCAACATATTGCCAACCCGCATGCCAAGCGTGGCGAATGCGGCATTCCCCTCTAATTTGAGGGAGGCCTATGTCCAGCAGTGGACGCCTTTTGGCTGCCAACAAAGCAGGCTGAATAGCAAATTACACATTTAGGTATGGACGATTTAAAATAAGTATAATATAAAAACTTAATAAAAACACGAATGCATAAAAACATCACCTCTCGTTTTTGGGAAGTCGGGTCAAATGTATTCTATGTCACTCACGGGTTCAAGACGAATCTAATAATACATCGCACCTTAAAATCCATCAAGCCGTTTAAAAGTTATCGTGGAATAAATAAACATACATTATATACATGAAACATGAAAACAATACACTCCGTTTTAGTGGTTGGTCGTGTAATGAGAAACATTAGATTAGTTAGAACTCTCGACAAAAAACAGTACCTTAAAGCTCTCAAAAAAGGCTACGTTATTTAATTACTATCTATGCCCGCGACTTCGTCCGCGTGGAAGGTATGAATTTTCCCACGGGAACTCTTAATTCATCTGGGATAAAAGTATTCTCTAAGTTAACCCGGGCTATAGGGAACCACCATACAAAATTTCATCAAAATCGGCTTGGTATTTTTTGCGTGATACGCAAACATACAGACAGACAGTCAAAAATTACAAAAGTTATTGTTTTGGCCTCTATATCGTTAGTAAGGTCCACCACAGTTATTTATTACTTACCAAAAATATTTCATGTACAGACACGGCCCCGTTACAGTTTTATTATATGTATTGATTAACTTTAGGGAGTCCACGATAAGAGAGAGAGAGAGTTTTCGAAGTAGCTATGTGAGTAGCTACGTGGCTTACTAATTACGACAAAGAACGATGCTAAACTGCCAAAACTCTTACGTCACACATCGACGGCGAAGTGACATGAACTCATAACTACAAAATCATGAATTTACAGGAAAATAAAAAAACATACTTACCATAAGTTGTTTATTACTTTTTTGAATTTTTTTTTTACAGTAAATTCATGAGTAATAGGAGACAAATTGAACAGCGATAGAGCACTTTCATTACCATGTCGGTTTATCAGATTTTAAGCAGATAGAAGATATTGTTTTTAATTACAGCAATTCGTTTTCTATAATTAACAGAATTAGATGGTATTGCAAATTAAACAAGTTTTGTTTTTAAGATTTATTTCACTATATTCATTAGATTGAGACAAAACATTTTATAGTGACAGCGTATATTCCCGGATTATCAGTAAATTTTAAAATAAATCTAGAAACCAGAAACACGTACCTTTGGTACAGTACAAAGTTACTATATTTCAGAGGTCTGATTTGATGTGCGGATATTAAACTACTGATGCCGAAGATGGAAGTGGGCTTAGCAAGATTCCTCAATCCAATAGAACTGGATAATCTTTTCTTCATGCCGGAACACATCATGGTGTTAACATTGATTTTGGCGGCAAGACTTAGATGACATAGTTGTAGCCAGCCAGGTTTACTCGGTGGATAGCTACCTACTATCATCTTATCTAAGTCTTGCCGCTAAAACATCAATGTTAACAGCATTGATGTGTTCCGATATGAAGATAAGATAGCCTGTTCCTCATTGCGTAGGGGAATCTCGGTAAGCCCGCTCTCATCTTCGGCATCGTCGTCACTTACCATCAAGTAAGATGATGCTAAGGGCTTATCTATTCTGCATAAAAAAATCACACACAGGAGTTTTCACGTATCAGTGACAAAGCCTGGGTGGTCTTAGTATTATTGTCTAGTAGTTTGGGGTAAGTGCTTTATGGTGAACAAGAAAGCTGTAGAAGTTGTGAACAGAATGCTCCTGGACATACAGAGGGATAATCGTGCGATGGGTAATATTAAAACAGTTCTCTTTAGCGGTTATTAACGCCAGACGTTGCCAGTAGCGACGCAGGATACCAGGGCTGATAAGGTAAACATCTACATCAAGTGCTTTGTAAATGGCCGGGATTTTAAGCTCAAGAGTTTTTACACGTGCTCCTCAAGATCGAAAAGGGGATAAACTAATCTAATATACAGTAATCCTACTGAACATCAATGAACTGGTACAACTGCCACAGTCTCTGTGTAAAATTGTGCCGTCCGTTGAGGAACTGATTTACAGTGTATAAGGTGATCTTGGTTAAATAGCGTGTGTGCGGACAATTCTCACCTCTAAAAACAAGTTGATGGCGGTTATAAATGATCGCATCCTTAGTGAGATCGACGGGAATGAGGTCGTAATACATCAAAATTATTATAGGATGCTTTATAGTTTTCATCTGTTCGTCGGTAATCGGTATGTCACAGCCGTTTTACTCAGACTACTTATTGCATGTATAAATCTAAAGTTTCGAATGGTGGTTAGCTGGTTTAGTTTGGTTCGCATCTCCCTCATCCCGAAAAACTTCCCGTTCCAGTTCAAGCGCGTGCAGATACCTGTGAGCATCTCTTGCAATGATAAAAAACAACTGTTTTATTTTCGGATTTAGGATCTCAAATGATTAATATTCATGTAGTTTTTCTTAATTTCCATAATTTATCATGTTCAGTTATCCACACGAGTCAAATCGCGGGCAACAGCTAATCACTTAGCTCATATCTTTGTGTACTTTTTTTACTCCTCCAGTGAAATTGTCAATAGGTCTTCTGAAGTTGGAATATTAAACGCACTGTCACACATCACTTAAGAAGAAAAAAAATATGATTCATGTAATATAAAATGGTAAATAGAATCATTTGCTTTAAGAATGACCTTCAATTTTAAAACAATAAATTCTATCTACAACAGTAACTAAACTCAAAATATTTTGCAATGGTCTCATTACTTGTCCCCCAAACGTAAGCCTGGCGCCTTTCTCTATCACACCGCATAAAGTCAGTATCGTGTGAAAGAAAAAGCCTACCTAAATGTTGTCATTTCGCTCGCTCAGTCGTCAGACGGCCAAGTGCAGCGCTAGAGTATGCACGCATCCCTTAGTAGATAGATGATTTTGCCAGCAAAAAGTACGCGAAAAGTACTAAATAGCAGATAATCACAGCAAGATATACGCTGATTTGTTTAGAAGATACTGACACTACTGAATACCTCGCTAAATATTCAAAAATCAAGGTGGGTGTCTTCGCGAGTGCATGCAAAATGATATTTTACGCCTAACTACATAAAAATCACGAAATCACAAAAATGTAAGTTAGGAGTTCATGTCACTTCGCCGTCGACATGTCGCAGTAAACCGTGTCTGTTCAGTTTCAGCGGATGTAACCACACGTATTCTTCTTGTAACTTTTAACAGACTAGTAGTGCATGTTAATAGGAGAGAGAGGATGACGCATGCGCGTGATGAGACACTCGATGCGTCATTGAAAAATGAGAGGGAACGTGAGGTGTAGTTACAGGTAGGCTTACAGTCCATAAGTCACAAATCACAACGACGAGGGTTGACACTGAGACACCAGACGTCTATTTGAAGATTTTGGATAGGGATGACAAATGCTAGTCATCTGAGTAACTTTTTATCATCTGTCAAAAACGACATTTTGTTCTAAAAATGTTTGAAATACCTAGGCGTGACGTCATAGTTTAGCAGTGTCATTTAAGTACTCATTTTGTGATTTTGGTGAATTAAAAATCGAAGACTTGATGGAAAACAAAACGAGTAAGGTTTTCCGAAGTTTAAGTAGGGGGACAATTTTGTGATCAAGAGTTTATAATTTATTTCTGACCCTGTCGCAAAGATAATTATAGTTCCTAACCCTGTCGTCATCCCTATTATAGGGAACTAGCCAAAAAACTCACTGTGCGAATTGGAACGCGTTTGATTTTTTTTTATGGAATCAAATTTGTATCAATTTAACTTAATCTTATCATTTACTATAAAGTAAATGTCTTCTACCACGTCTTACCAATTACTAACGAGTAAAACTACTCCAGTTTTGACGTCCATGTGTGTAGGTATGTAGGTACACGGGTTAGAAGTAGTTTTGATTGGCTTCACATTGAATTAACATGGCGTCTATCTGAATTTTTATTTGAGCTGAGTTGTATTCATACTATTTTGTATTCTGAGGCCGTGTGTAAAGTATTTATGTAATGGCTAGGGGATGCCTAGCGGCGGCGTTGCCCACGCAGAGTTCCCGTTTTGCCATTCCCGTGGGAATTTCTCAAAGTCCCTTCTTGGCGGATGATTACATGGTTTGAGCTGTGCGTTGATAGCCAGTCAGGTCAAAATATTTTAAAAGTACAGATTTTTTTAAGATTTACCAAATGAATAATTAGTACGTAACTATTTACACCTGTGAACAAATATTTTCATCATCGTGAATTCGATTTTTATTTGATATCTCTAATGATAATTTCACCAGAGCATCCTTATATGGAACATTAGCTTTTGCCCGCGTTGACATCGGTTTTATGATCATCTTTGAGGGCAAGTGGTGCGCGAGTCGCAAGTCCCTCAAAAAAAAATCTGGCTATTTTGATTGGCAGTTTAGTCACTTTCCACTCCCGCAACTCTTTCTATGCAAAAAAAAACGAGCGAGACCTAAAGTACTCGCATATGATGTGTAACAAATCACTGTTACACATTTCCGTCCCATTTCACGAAATCACTCCCACAAATTGAAGGAAAGCGAGAGCAAAGCTCATTCGTCAGATCGAATAGCGCGCGCTTTTGCGACTTCCTGTTACACATTTCCGACCCATGTTACACATTTCCGTCCCATTTCACGAAATCACTCCCACAAATTGCAGGAAAGCGAGAGCAAAGATGTTACACATCAAAAGTCAATCCGTTGCTCCGTTGCGACGCCGACGTGCGCGAGCGTGAAATGAGTTTTCCACAAAGCAATCGTGTACATTGTCGGGCTTTGCTAATTAGTAGATAGTCTATGTTATTTCCCTCTTTCTCAACTATCTCTGTGTACAATACGTCGCTCCGTTGCTATGTTGAAGAAATTAACCAAAAAATGATTTTTTCAGTTCACTCAGGAACTGTATGGGACTATGATATTTTTACGAGATAAAAAGTAGCCTATGTACTACTCCATGACACAGGCTACGTCTATGCCAAATTTCGTCAAGATTGGTATAGGTCCTCATATCGGCTCATATACGTCCCCACCGAGGGGCTCGAGACTACCCTGAATTAGGGTGATCGGGCCTTAGTTGACCACGCGGGCCCAGTGCGAGTTGGTCGACATCACACACAACCTGCGAGTTTCTTCGCAGGCGTGTGCAGGTTTCCTCACGATGTTTTCCTTCACCGTAAGAGCGTCGGATAAACGTACATATGAAATCTAAATTCGAAATCACATTAGTACGTGGCAGGTTCGAACCACGACCTCCCGGACAGGAGGCGGCGGACCTAGCCATTACGCCACCGACGCTCTTGGTATAGGTGTTGAAGCGTAAAACAAATAAACACATTTTCACATTTATAATATTACTAGCTTTTGCCCGCGGCTCGCGAGCGTGGACATGACTTTTCCCCAGATCCCTCGGGACCTATGTCAGGATATGCTTATTAGTAAATCATGTCATTTCCCACCCCCTCAACCATCTCTGTGCAAAAAATCACATAATCTATTGTTCCGTTGCGATGTTAAAGAAATTAACCAAAAAAGAGTATATTTTTAGTTCCCTTAGCAACTGTATCAGATTATGCTATTTTCCCGGGATAAAAAGTAGCCTCTGTCCTTCCCTGTGACACAGGCTACCTGCGTCCCAAATTTCATAAAGATTGGTCAAGGCGTTGAAGCGTGAAAAGGTAACAAACAAACAAACAAACACATTTTCACATTTATAATATTATATCAGTATGGGTTTTCTCTATACTTGGGTCCTGGAAATTGGAGGCCAGTGTTTTTCGTCGTCTCGACACTTGCCTCGTCGCGTCGCGGCGGCGCCGAGTGGAGTATATCCGCCCTCTTAAGCTCTTGTGGTACAAGTACAAGCTAGCAAGGCAGGAATTTACTTCAAGGAAGGCCCGGGCGGGGGGAACCGCGAGCGAAAATTTCAATATTACCTGACAATTTGATTTGATTAAAGCTGAATTTAGTTTGCGCCCGCGGCACGTTCTTTCTCCATTGTTAATTTTGACCAACAAAATCTCTCTGTTTGTGTCAGTCAGTGTGATTGTTCACGAAAAGAATGTAGGTAGCTAAGATTACAATATAAATTGAGCAATTGAGCCTACGCGAGGCCTGTTTATACTGGTAGTGTGTACGTACAATGTGATTCTCTACTCTACTTAAGTAATGTGTTACTTAAGGGTGAGCGAAGGCTAGAATTTGTGTCTAGTCTTTGCTTCTTACTCGTAAATGAACCACAACTATAAATTTAGTAAGTTCAAAAATATAGGTAATATCAACGAACAGGATGGAGAAAATATAAGAGTAAGAGTAGTAGAGTAACGATCAATGTAACGAATTATTGTAATTTATGTACACTACCGAGTGTTTTAATCATAGCCCGGAAAACTGCACATCAGAAGTAACCAGGTGCGTATGAAGGTCAAGTTGCACACGAACTTAGGTATTATGTAAACCCGAAAAAAGCAGGTAGTTGCACTAATAAATTAATAATCGTAGGTATGTAGCGACACCATCAGTAACCCGACGCAGTGAATACTGAACCTTAACTCAAACAACGAAAGTACAAAATATATACGACACCTAGAACGCGTTATTAACATTTCTTCGCTGCTAAGTATATATACAAGTACCAACCATCAACGGTTGGTACACGGCCGGACCCTGGGCATAACCACCTCACCTGGCGGAGATAATATCTCCCTTTGCTCTCAAGAGCACCGTTTCTACAGGTACCTAAACCACAGTATTACGATATGGCTTACAGTAGCGCAACGCCTTTGATGACGCACGATGCCGCCACGGCGTAGGTACTAGCAGTACTAGCTTGTAGCTAGCCTGGAAAACTCGCGGAGTTTGGCAGGCTGTGCCCCGTCGCCCGCTGCCCCGCAAGTACCCCTCCGTTGCTCTGCGTAAGTACATTCGTTGCACTACTGTTAGCCGCTATATTATAATACTGTGCCTATAGATAGATACCTGAATTCCCGCATTCAACTCATCACTTGTACCTATCACTTAATCCCCACACCATCCCAGGCTGACATAAACACCCGGTTTCTATGTAAATTCAGATTTTACGTTCCGAGCTCCGACGCGCGGTGAAGGATGGTAACAACTCGGAATTCACCCATTTGGGCTCATTCGTACCTTGTATGTAATCGTCCTACAGTCTTGTAATTAGTTCACAATGAGTTGTTATTGTTCAATGAGTTGTTAAATGTGAGAAGTTGTACTGTAAATTCAGATTTAAAGGATAGTGGCAGTTTTTTAGGTTATAATACCGTGGTATGGTGGACGGACGACCTAGTGAAGGTTGCGGGAAGCCGTGGGAAGCGCAGGAAAGGTCGTGGAAATCCTTGGGTGAGGCCGTTGTTTTGTAATGGACGTCTTTCGGTTGATATGATGATGATCATCGTATAGTAATTGTAAATAATGCCAATGTCTTTTTAGGGTACACCTCCTCTAAACGTAAAAGTGAGGATAATTTTTTTTGGTCTATCCCATCATGTGGGGTGTCTTGGAATAGGTCGTTCAAAAATGATTTTGCGGTTGTGTGAACACCGTTTTTAGATTCAGAGATCCGTTTGCTAAATATTAAGCTTTGAAGTCAAATTTTTGTTAGAGTCAGTAAAACACAATATTTATTACTGCAGTAGAAACAAATATTGTGTTTTATTTATATTAATTATGGAATAGTGCAATAAAAATCATGAAAATTTTTGAATCCGTATCTTTTACTGCGGTTTCAACAAATATAATGTTTTATTTATATTAATATTATTATTGTGGAATACTGCAAGAAAAATCATAAAAATGTTTGATTACGTGTATCTTATACTGCGGTTTAAACAAATATTGTGTTTAATTTGAAAATGTTTACTTCGTTGTTCCGCTTGTTGCCGGATGATATGTGTACCTGGGATAAACAGTCCAGTTAGGTAGGTCCAACTTCAAGAAAGAGATCAATCGTCGACTCCAACTCGGCTGGGCAGCGTTCGGGAAGCTTCGCAATATCTTCACGTCCCAGACATCGCTGTGTCTTAAGACCAAGGTCTTCAACCTGTGTGTGTTTCTAGGAACTGAGACATGGTCGCTTACTATGGGCCTCATAAGAAAGCTCAAGGTCACCCAAAGGGTAATGGAGTGTGCTATGCTCGGAGTTTCTCTGCGTGATCGAATCAGAAACGAGGAGATCCGTAGGAGAACAAAAGCAACCGACATAGCTCTCAGAATTGCTAAACTTAAGTGGCAGTGGGCGGGGCACATAGCTCGTAGAACAGATGGCCGTTGGGGCAGTAAAATTCTCAAGTAGCGACCGCGCACCGGAAAACGTAGCGTAGGCAGGCCTCCCACTCGGTGGACCGATAACCTGGTGAAGGTGGCGGGAAGCCGCTGGATGCGGGTAGCGCAGAACCGGTCGTCGTGGAAATCCTTGGGGGAGGCCTATGTCCAGCAGTGGCGGCTGATATGATGATGATGATGACTTCGCTGTTCCATCATGAACCTACTGTCGCAAGTATACAATAATACAGATTCACTCCCGCGATAAATCTTATCTAATCTAATATGAGTAAGAGTAAATAAACCGCAATCAAATTCAACTCAATGACTACACCGTATTCTCGAAATTATCCTAAGCGGTCGTGCCCGACGTTTTATTGTCCACTAAGCCACGGAACCACAATATTACAAATAGCGCCCCGTCTGACCGTGTCTTTGGATTTAGGGCATTTTGGTGCCTAGAGGCATTTAGTTCTTAACGACGTTGATGGATACTAAACGAGACACAATATAGGTATGCACCTTAGGATAATTGTTATGCAGTCTTTCGGCCCCAAGAAGTAACTAAAGGGTTTTCCAATAACAGGTATTATTTTGAATAGCCCGCTGTTTCGGTAGATGTCACTTTTGAAGGTGTCATTTTTTGACTTTTGACAAGTAGAAACTACGCCATTAATAAAAATGGAACGATACACGCTTTAACAACGCATTGAAATTATTAAAATTCACTATAAAAATGGTGAAAATTTGGCAGAGACGGTTCGTAAAACTCGAACATTTTTGGGACGTCGTGCGTGAAGCACCTTGTCGGACCGCAATACAGAAATTGGTGGAAAAATTCGAGCTGTTGGGACAAGTTCGCATTGTTGCATCTGGGGCTCGGAAAACCCAAAAGTTATTGTTGAAAAGCCTCTCTATCCTCAACGTGTGACTGTTTGGTGCGGTTTATGGTCCGGCGGAGTCATTGGACCTTACTTTTTCGAAAATGAGGCTGGAGCAACAGTTACGGTGAATGGATTGCGCTATCGAGAGATGATTAATGATTTTTATGGCCGGAATTGGATGTTATTGATCTGGACAACGTTTACTTTCAACAAGACGGCGCTACGTGCCACACAAGCAACGAAACCATTGATCTTTTGCGGGAAAAGTGTTATCTCTCGAAGAGGTGATCACAATTGGCCACCGAGATCTTGTGATTTAACACCTTACGACTTCTTTCTTTGAGGCCACGTGAAAGAGAAGGTCTAAGCCAACAGCCCAGCGTCTATTCAAGACCTTAAAGATGGAATTCGTGAGGCTATCGAGAACATAGGGCAGCCACTTTGCGATTTGGTTATGGAAAATTTCATGCAAAGGATATGGTCCTGTAAGCGTGGTCGTGGTGGTCATTTGCCTGATGTTATTTTCCATTATTAACGGCATACCTTCTTCTTTATAATGAAATAAACATCCGATCATTTATATTAAAAAATGGCATTTTTCTTTGAATATCAAAATAACACCTCTTATTGGAAAACCTTTTAGTATCTCATCTATGCCCCAGTGTTCAATTTCAACTTATTTAAGTCGAATATAGCTCATTCATACGGCAAATTATTCGTATAAAATGTATGCTTCATAAGTATATGTTAAACTATCATAATTTGTGCACACGGTTCAGTGACAGAGGCTCTTATCAGTGAATCTGCATTCCTTAGCCGCGATCGAACAAAAGACACGCTGGAAAAACTCTGACCAAGTAAATTAAATAAATAAATATTCTGGGACAAATCACACATGGTCATCTGGCCCCAAAGTAGGATTCCCTGTGTTATGGGTTACCAGAGACTGATATACATACTTATATACGTTTAAATACATACATATATAGATATTTAACACCCAGACACAGAGCAAACAAATCTGCTCATCACACAAATGCTTGCCCTGGGTGGGGATCGAACCCACAACCCTCGGATCAGTAGTCAAGGGCACTAACCACTGAGCCACCGAGTCAGTCAAAACGTCAAAAAGTACTAGGTGGGTTTTTCCTAGTCGCCAGCGCTGGTCCGCGATTAGAATGCGACACACTGACACAGTTAGTCACCGACAGGCGTATGAGATCGAGAGTTGAGCCAGCGGACAGACGGAAAACGGGCACTACACTGACCGCGTGAGAACGGGACCGCGAAATATTCTACGGATAAGCAAGTGTCGCGAGATTTGATAAATTAGCGCTGCCCACGGTATCACGGATTCCTAGTTGCCATTTTTTGGGGCTGTATGCGTTCGGATAGGTACCGCATGTTTGCTAACCGGCGTGAACCAGCAGTCGGAGCGGATAAAAGCCCCGAGGGCCAACGGCTTTGACGGCGTGGGCGCAGCGGTGCGCAATAGCCGCGTGGTTTGCTCGGATAAGCGAGTTTGTTGTAAGTGAACAACTGTTAAGTTAAGTGTTCAGTGTTACGGAAAACAGTTTATTAGTGACGCGATGGCGCGGTCATTTGGTTAAAGTTTAATATTTGTGCCTACCAAGGGAGGTAGTTTTATGCGATAAGAAATTTGGTCCTCGCATGGATAAGCACTACTTACGGAAGTCAAAAATAACTATACCTACTGGGTTTGTGTTTTAGCATAAAACCCTTATATTTGGATGGATACCAAATTAGTAGAACAATCTATGTATATACAACGGAGCGTTACCTTATGTGTGGTGAAGAACTTCAGTTATTGTACGATATACCTACGAGCTTGACTTGCGTTGGGCAAGTCTCGGAGTACAATGGAACATCCTACAATAGACTTCGGGTATCTCACAATACGAGTGTTCACACACTTGGCATACAAAATTAAACATTTAGCTAGGCACTCATAACTACCCCTTCTTGCAAGCTGGACATCGGGAGTCTTCTGGGACGATCGGAGCTGCGATTGGTAAGACCTAATCTTTAATGTAATTTATTTGTGTGATATTATTTTTGTAGCTATTCAAATCTTAGCTCTTCCACGCATGTCGACATTTCCTGCCACGAGTAATCGGTACTTGGGCATTTGATCAAAGAAGTTATTACTTGTACATTTGTTTGCCTAATGTAGTAACCTTCGTGTTCTCCTACATAGAAAATAGATCACAAGCGGTGGTTCTTAATGGATACCCATCAAAATAGCTCCTTATACCCTTCGGGGTACCGCAGGGTTCAATATTGGGGCCGCTGCTTTTTACCATCTTAATATAGGATATCGATGACCGCTTTCACCATTCGGACTTTCTTCTATTTGCCGACGATATGAAGATTTTCAAAAAGGTAAGTGGACCCAACGATGCACAACTACTGCAAGACGATTTAGACAGGCTATCCATATATTGTTTACATAATCATCTCGATCTTAACATTCAGAAATGCAGTTGTGTTACGTTTACTAGGAAGGCCTCTCTTTACATTCACGACTATCATCTAAAGAATACCTTGCTCGAACGTTTTTGTAAATTTTCTAATAAAGTGCTACACCGATTTTGATAAAATTTATATGGGACCACACGGAAAGCACTAGCTTTCAAAATAAAAAAGAACCATCAAAATCGGTTCACCCAGTCAAAAGTTCTGACACACTATAAAAAAAAACATACAGTCGAATTGAGAACTTCCCCTTTTTGAAAGTCGGTTGAAAACGATGCGAAGCCGTGGGAAAAATCTAGTACTAAAAAACACAAGTGCACTCTGGTACTAGTCTGGTTTGCGATGAAAGTTGTTTCGAGGTAGAAAGACCACTGGTTACAAAGGGCCACTGGCTCGGCCATAGTGGGCTACACTGTGGTGAATTTGACCGCCACTCGAGGCGTCTCAAGTTGAACGTAATGAGATTCTGGCACATTTTATGGAGACGTAATAGAACAGTCATGGAATTTAATTGTTTACCAGATTCACGAAACTTAAATTTTGCCGGTTTGTAAGTATCTACATTTAAAAAATCAATAGTTGACACAAAATTTAGTTTGATATAGGCTTTTTAATTATTTTTTACACTAACCAATGTGTGTTGCCAGTGATGACTTTCGGAACTGAGACATGGCCGCTTACTATGGGCCTCATAAGAAGGCTCAAGGTCACCCAAAGGGCAATGAAGTGTGCTATGCTCAGAGTTTCTCTGCGTGATCGAACCAAAGTAACCAACATAGCTCACAAATTCCCTAAACTGAAGTGGCAGTGGGCAGGGTACGTAGCTCGTAGAACAGATGGCCGTTGGGGTAGTAAAGTTCTCGAGTGGCGACCGCGCACTGGAAAACGTAGCGTAGGCAGGGCTCCCGCGCGGTGGACTGACGACCTGGTAAAAATCGCGGGAAGATGATGGATGCGGGCAGCGTAGGACCGGTCGTCGTGAAAATCCTAGGGGGAGGCCTTTGTCCAGCAGTGGACGTTTTTCGGCTGACATGATGATGATAATGATGATGACACTAACCAAGAAGAAACTACATACTTTTTCTTTATCTACCGATCTTCTTTGACGTTATTTATATCTATCAGATAAAATGTGGATGAAACAGGAAAAACTAATTTCATAACCCAGCAAAATTATAATTGAAAACGCTAAACACGTTAAAAAACCGACTTCCATCGCAACAACTTAGTACAATTTTGCATTTTTGGTTTTTGTTAATTTTCTAATTAAATGCTACACCGATTTTGATAAATATGGGACCACACGGGAAGCACTAGCTTTCAAATAAAAAAAAGAATCATCAAAATCGGTTTACCCAGTCAAAAGTTCTGAGGTAACAAACATAAAAAAATACAGTCGAATTGAGAACCTCCTCTTTTTTGGAAGTCGGTTGAAAAGGACTTGAATCTGCTAAACATGATATGAATTCCGTGACTGTACGATGTTGGTAAACTCCCTCACTCTTTCATGATTCGACCCAGAACAAGAAAAGCTGCTTTGGAAAATTTTTATGTACACAGGCCAGCACATCAAGCTACACACTTTGGACTTTGTACCGTTCTTATGGGGAATGCGTATGGATCAGAATCGTACTACGAATGTATAGCTTGATGTGCTGGCCTCTGTACTTATTTCTACTTTGGAGATGTCAAACTAAATTGTAATTATCACGTCATATCAGCCGAAAGACGTCCACTGCTGGACAAGGAAAAAGGATTTCCACAACAAATGGCGACCGCGCACCGGAAGACGTAGCCTAGGCAGGCCTCCCAATCGGTTAGGAATGCGGTCAGCGCAGTGTCGATCGTTGTGGAAATTTTCATATTAAAAGGTATTATCTTAATGCAAGCATTGAATTCAAAGCACTAAAAACAGGGTCAATGCTCTCTAATTGGTTCGTTTTATAGAAGCAAGATTCGTGGTTCGTTATAAAGAAGCAAGATTCGTGGTTCGTTATAAAGAAGCAAGATTCGTGGTTCGTTTTATATAAGCATGATTCGTGGTTCGTTATAAAGAAGCAAGATTCGTGGTTCGTTATAAAGAAGCAAGATTCGTGGTTCGTTTTATATAAGCATGATTCGTGGTTCGTTATAAAGAAGCAAGATTTGTAGTTCGTTTTATAGAAGCAAGATTCGTGGTTCGTTATAAAGTAGCAAGATTCGTGGTTCATTTTATATAAGCATGATTCGTGGTTCGTTATAAAAAAGCAAGATTCGTGGTTCGTTATAAAGAAGCAAGATTCGTGGTTCGTTTTATATAAGCATGATTCGTGGTTCGTTATAAAGAAGCAAGATTCGTGGTTCGTTATAAAGAAGCAAGATTCGTGGTTCGTTTTATATAAGCATGATTTGTGGTTCTTTATAAAGAAGCAAGATTCGTGGTTCGTTTTATATAAGCATGATTCGTGGTTCGTTATAAAGAAGCAAGATTCGTGGTTCGTTTTATATAAGCATGATTCGTGGTTCGTTATAAAAAAGCAAGATTCGTGGTTCGTTTTATATAAGCATGATTCTTGGTTCGTTATAAAGAAGCAAGATTCGTGGTTCGTATTATATAAGCATGATTCGTGGTTCGTTATAAAGAAGCAAGATTCGTGGTTCGTTATAAAGAAGCAAGATTCGTGGTTCGTTTTATATAAGCATGATTCGTGGTTCGTTATAAAGAAGCAAGATTAGTCGTTCGTTATAAAGAAGCAAGATTCGTGGTTCGTTTTATATAAGCATGATTCGTGGTTCGTTATAAAGAAGCAAGATTCGTGGTTCGTATTATATAAGCATGATTCGTGGTTCGTTATAAAGAAGCAAGATTCGTGGTTCGTTATAAAGAAGCAAGTTTCGTGGTTCGTTTTATATAAGCATGATTCGTGGTTCGTTATAAAGAAGCAAGATTCGTGGTTCGTTTTATATACGCATGATTCGTAGAACAAATGTTTCATTATAATGCCTCGCATTCTATTTCAACTACAAAAACAAAGACAGAATTAAAACCATAGCTCAAATATTTAAGCTAAGGAATAAATCACTAAAACTCTAATAAATCTATTAGTGACTCGGATAAATTATTTAAACTTTTGCATTGAAATTTGAGCATTATTTTGACAACCTTCTTCGAGATAAATCGAAATTGCTGTACTGGTCAAATACATGCGAGCAGCAGCCGGCAAAAGTGGTATGAAAATCCATATTTGTCGTGTATAGCGGCCAAATAAATTACTATGTAAACTCATATCTGTGGTGTAATTTAAAAAAGAAACTATATTTGACTCCGAAACATGGCAACTAAGGAGGTAACCTATCAAAGGTTTTATTTAAATTTCGAACTGACTTGCAAATAGAACGCTGTTTATTGAAAAATTAAACAAATGAAAACTTTGGCGCGTGAAAAGTTATTGTTGTTATTATTATTGTGAAGGTAATTATTGAAGTTTTAATTTCCGCGCATGATTTGAGAAAAGTACTATACAAGCCTTGGCCACAACTAGGCATTGATGGACTTACGTAGGTATGTGTGCCACGGCTTCTCCTCGGCCCACATTTACACGTCCGTCCATCAACGCATCTTTTGCTGGCCGCTGCAGTTATGTAATATATTCACCTATTTTAGAGTAATTTCGAGTGGTTTTCGGACAATTTAACGACCTCCGTAGCGCACTGGTTAAGTCAAGCTTCAACTACAAAACTAAACATAAAATTTAAACCATAGCACAACAGGAGGTCGCGGGTTCGATTTCTGGCGGAGTTCAAATTTGTCAGACTCGATTTAGCTGGTGGAAGCTGGCTGGCTTCTACGCTCGCCTGGCTAGCTACCACCATCTTATCTAAGTCTTGCCGCTAAACATCAATGTTAATAGCGTTTATGTGTTCTGGCTTAAAGATAAGATAGCCAGTTCCCCATTGCGTTGGGGAATGTTGGTAGGTCCACTTTTATTTTCGGCATCGTTGTTACTTATCGGGTGAGATGATGCCAAGGGCTTACCAATTTTGAATAAAAGAAAAAAATTGTGAGCCGTCACTGGACGCCTGGCAGATGTGAAACACACTATTACATATAGACTGTATATGTATACCATCATATAGCGTGGCGACGCGTCGCCACGCCAGTAATCGGTTTTACGTGCGGCTATAGATGTTTCACATCAAAAAACTTTATATTATACTGGATTTTGCCCGCGGCTTCGCCCCCGTGGACATCGTTTCTATGACTGTTTTAGAGGATGCGCGGTGCACGAGCCGCATGACTTTTCTTCAGCTTCTTCGGGAACTATGTCAGGATATGCTTATTAGTAAATCATGTCATTTTCCACCCCCTCAACCATCTCTGTACAAAAATCACACAATCCATTGTTCTGTTGCGATATTAAAGAAATTTACCAAAAAAGAGTATATTTTCAGTTCCCTCGGGAACTGCATCGGGCTATGCTATTTTCACGCGATGAAAAGTAGCCTATGCCCTTCCTCGTGACACAGGCTACCTGCATCCCAAATTTCGTTAAGATTGGTCAAGGCGTTGAAGCGTGAAAAGGTATACAAACAAACCCATTTTCACATTTATAATATTAGTAACGATAAGGATGTTCCTACCTACAAAGTGGACCAACATATTTTAATTGACCCATCCATCCCGCACTTCGAGAAAACGCAGACGAGTGAAGGGGAGATGGTCATAAACGAGGGCCCTAAAATAAATTGATCTTGTTCCGCGCATGCGCACAAAGTGGGCGCGTCGCGTAGCAACAAGTGGCCGAGATACAAAAGTCATTTAAGTATATGTGCGTAGGCGTAGCTATTGTTTGGTATAGGTGTATTTATATACAGACATACACTGACCCCGATGGTAGACTGTTGAGCATACAGAATACAACCATTAATCTTATCTCGGAGGAATAAGACATATAAAAAGCGGCTAAGCGCGAGTCGGACTCGCCCATGAAGGGTTCCGTAGAAGCGGGTTTGGTAAATTGCGTGACGTATTAAAAAAAACTACTTACTAGATCTCGTTCAAACTAATTTTCGGTGTAAGTTTGCATAGTAATGTATATCATATATTTTTTTAGTTTTATCATTCTCTTATTTAGAAGTTACAGGAAGTTACCCTCCCCGGTTTACGTGGGACACACATTTACCACTTTAGAAATATCTCTCGGGCAAACTTAGAAAAAAATGGTATTAGAAACCTCAATATCATTTTTGAAGACCTATCCAGTACCCACACGTATGGGTTTGATGAAAAAAAAAAGGTTTCATTTCTAAGTACGGGGAACCCCCAAATTTTTTCATTTTTTTTTTATTTTTGTGTGAAAATCTTCATGCGGTTCACAGAATACAATTACCTACTAAGTTTCAACAGTATAGTTCTTATAGTTTCGGAAAAAAATGGCTGTGACATACGGACGGACAGACAGACAGACATGACGAATCCATAAGGGTTCCGTTTTTTGCCATTTGGCAACGGAACCCTAAAAATCGATGTTTGTTTGTTTGTATTTTATACGCTGTTATACCATTCATCCGATTGCGTTAAAACTTCGTATGGTTTGTACAGTTTTTGCGTGAATGCCCGTGGAGCTAATAGGTAAATAAAATAATATAAAATCGAAAAACCTAAAAACTTTTAGGTACAAGCTTTTGATATTGCATTGTCACGCGATATACATATGCATGCAAAATCTCAGCTTAATCGGAAACCGGGAAGTGGGTCAAATTTAACTTGCAAGATTTCACCCGAACAAACATACATACATTGAAAGTTTATTAAAAGCTTGTAATTAAAACAACCAGCTATATCCATGCGGGAGAAGCTACGGGCACTCACTATAGTCATAGATAAATATTATTTATCGAATCGATGATTCCAGTTGAAAAAATTACACAGTCAGCAGATTTTTTTTATAATTAAAAATTTGAGTGCGTTTGACTTCATCTCGTGACGATGTAGTCAAAGATCGTACACGCAAACTCAAATAATGCCTATTGTGACAAAAATAAAATAAATTGGGGTTAAAAACCCTTATGGAGTTTGCCACATATGATACGTGGAATTTAAATCAAGGCCTAAACGGAGTTTTAAAGAAAAATAATTTTAGGGTAAATCAGAATACCTTCAATAAAATACACAATTTGAAGTAAAAAAGGGTAAAATATACTAAAAGGCTTACGGGATGACGATGTAGGAATGTTTTATACTAATCAGCTCAAAGCATCGTTATATCAAAATTTACAAAATTTAATGGGTATTAGAACGATAAAATCTATTAATGAGATATAAAAAATAATATTTTTTACTTGGGGTGAACATTACCCCAAGGTTGTAAGTATCACCAGAAAGGAACACAATACTCTTAAGTAACTTAAAATTTATAGTCCGTTAAAATACAAAGAGGTGAAGGAATTTGAAGCTTGAAAGTAACACTCGATGTAGAACAACAGCCACAATACTTTACATCGCATGGCCTCGAAGGTAGCGTAATGTTAAGATAATGGAAAAGAAAACACTTCCCTTGAAGCTAGAAGTCGGACGTGCCGCACAGCAAATAAAGATGGCCGGCAGAACGCACAGCTCCTTCCCGGGATCCAACCACTCTTCAAGCGAGTACTGCACCATGCGGCGCAGCAAAAAAGGAGAAAATACTGTATCTTGCGCTGGTATTGTATTACGTCTCAGGTTCTTACGAAGCGGAATATCTTCGGGATTCCAAAAAATGCGGCCGGAGTGTAAAGGCCCTCAGAAAAACTCAAAATAACTATAAATAATAATATATCCGATAACTCTAAATTTTAATATTCACAACCAGAGATTTGTTACCATAGATGGGTTATGCACTAACAAACCACATTTGAAAATCGAATCCATTTACACACACATTATAATAGGTACCTACCGAATGCTACTATGAAAAGAGATGCCAATTGGCATCTTTTTTTTGCTTCACTTTTAGGATGCATGTAACCTATCTACCTCCCCTTATATATAGCATATCTCTGTTCACAACCCAAAATTCCAACAAAAATTCGACCGTCATTCCTTTTTTCTCAATCTTGTCAAAACATCACCGTTAATCAAAAAAAAATCAATACCTCGACCAACAGCGGAAACCAAAAAGAATTTAATACGAAACAGCAAGAAAGAAGATCGGCTAGGAAGCGATACTTTGCGCTTCCCTATTCACTCTCGCCTTCTTGATTTTTATAATTTTTAATTTTCAGGGTTACGTTCCATTTCTCTTAATAAATCAATCCTTGTGATCTATCT
Source organism: Coleophora flavipennella (assembly GCA_947284805.1). NCBI lineage: Eukaryota > Metazoa > Arthropoda > Insecta > Lepidoptera > Coleophoridae > Coleophora > Coleophora flavipennella. The sequence continues at coordinate 10,007,911 of OX369265.1, read as the reverse complement.
GTCTAGCCGGCTGAAATTTTTACAAAATACGTGTTACGCTAGAGGATTTACTACGAAATAATAAAATTACGAAAAGTAAACAAATAAAGATGGTTGCCTTACAAGAAACGTGTTTTTTAAGGATTTTTTTTCTCTATCGTGAATACGATACAACATACTAGCGTAAAACTTAATGTGATTATTATTACTAATACTATAAACAAAATATAATATAAACCAGCCAAGTGTGAGAAGTACTCGCGCTAAGGAGTCCAAACTAATGTTTGAAAGAAAAGGTTGTACTTGTGTGGAGAAGTGTAAGAGTACGAAACACTCAATACACTGCGACACGCATTTCGCCGTTGTTTTTTTTTTTTAGTAAATCCACCATAATAGGATTTTTGAAGTGAAAACTTCTTTAGGCGCGTTGAGCGTTTTTTTAAGATGGAAAGAAACCATTTAACTCGTGACACTGGCCGTTACCGAAAGCCGACACCGCACCAGGAACACTCGCAAGGGTAAAACTTAGTCAACCTATAGTCGTTCGCCAGGAACACTCGAAGGGTTAAAACTTATAAACTGTAAAATGTTTTCACATCTGTGGGTACTCCTGGAGTGGTTAGGTTTTTCTCTGAAAATTTCAGCCTGTTGCAATATTACGGTTTAAAAGATACAGCCTTTTAAAGGTTGGGTAGACATACAGCGTGTGCTTATTAAAGGATCCCGTTACATGGAAGGAAACCTTAAACAGTGTAAACTCTATATAGCGACACTCAAGGGACCGGGCATTTTGTGACGTTATTGAGAGTTTTCGTTATACAGAGAGAAATTAGCGTCAAAGTAACCAGTTGGTTCCAGAAAATTTTGACGTTTCACAGAGTAAATCGTTATATCGAGTGACGTTTTACAGAGTTTACACTGTATATATCTTTATATATATAATTCTACTGTACGTGTGTATGTCACTGAACTTCCCCTAAAAGGCTGGACCGATTTGAATGAATTTTTTTGTATGCGTTTGGGTAGCGCTCTGGATGGTTTAGATTCACAAATCAGCCCAGCAGATGGCGCTGGTAGTGTAGTGAAAGGTGGAACGAAGTTCGCCGGGACAGCTAGTATTAATATATTTTATTAGTGCATTCTAACATACAGTATGGACTCTCCCTGCCGCTCTGTAGATTCCGACCTCACCCCCTCGTCACCCAGATTGATAAAGATTGATTATAGCTTGGTTATAGAACGTATAGGATTTCGCCGTGATTTTGAGTGCTCCGTCATTTGTTTTAAGAAATGTCATGTCTGTTGTATGCAGTGTCCGGGATGTGACCAGAGTATGAATTATGTAACAGAACCAAAAATCTGCCACTTGCCTTAGTCCCACGGAACTACATTTATCTTAAAAAAAATCGAAATATCCTCCACTTTCGCCTAAGCACACAGTCGACTTCGGCGAAGCACTCCCCGAGTTGCATTTCTCAATTAAATGTATGGTATTATTATTAACATTTGATAATATTTTAAATCATTAACAGTGTCATAGCGATTTTTGTTCACTTATTTTTTTGAGTGACCCCATAGAAAAAAATCCATGGGCGTTAGAACAGGTGACCGCGCTGGCCACTGGACTTCGCCATAGGTACCTATCCACGTGTTCCCAAACCTTTCGTTGAGGTAATTTTTTTCCATGGCCAAGAAAAATTTACAACAATTAGACCTATGGTTTCCGTACAATTTTTGGTACCAAAATAACAAAAAAAATTTTTTTCATAAAAAGCCATATCTCCGAACACATTAAGATTTTTTAATTTTTAAAACGCCATTTTGATTTTCTCTAAAATTGAGATCACGGTTCCTAAGAGCGTTTTTTTCTATCTCATATAGTTTAGAATTTCTCCATACCGACTCTTAAAAAAACTCACCTGTAAAATATTAAAGTTATATGAGAGCAGCGTAATAAATTAAACATTATTGTTCAATATGAACTTCCGCATATGATCACCAAATTGTCAAACTGATATGATTGCTGCGTAACAAATTAAACACTATTGTTCAATATGAATTTGCGCATATGATCACCAAAATATTAAAGTTATACGAGTGCTGCGTAACAAATTAAACACTATTGTTCAATATGAATTTCCGCATATAATCACCAAAATATTAAAGTTATATGAGTGCTGAGTAACAAATTAAACACTATTGTTCAATATAAACTTCCGCATATGATCACCAAAATATTAGTGTTATATGAGTGCTGCGTAACAAATTAAATGCTATTGTTCAATATAAACTTCCGCATATGATTACCAAAAATATTAAATTTATATGAGTGCTGCGTAACAAATTCAACACTATTGTTCAATATGAACTTTCGCATATGATCACCAAAATATTAAAGTTATATGAGTGCTGCGTAACAAATTAAACACTATTGTTCAATATGAACTTCCGCATATGATCACCACAATATTAAAGTTCTATGAGTGCTGCGTAACAAATTAAACACTATTGTTCAATATGAACTTTCGCATATGATCACCACAGCAGAGCTAACAACCAACAATCAAACTAAAACAAAGTTCAATCGTTTTGTTATAATAATTTGAACGAGGTCCCAAACAATTTACATGTTGAAAGCTAAAAAGCAGCTTGATAAATTGTCGTCCCGTAATAAAAGGCTTCCAGGGTAACGAGGGCCCAGTTTATTGCAGAAATAATAAAAAAAAATGCTCCGCAATATCTCTCGTATTACTTAGTGCTAGCCGGGTTTGTTTACTGATTTGATCAGGACTTGCTGGCGAGGTTTATGGGTAAGAGTTATTTATACAATAGGAACTTAATACAATAAATAGTTACGATGCGACAAAGATAATTTCTGTGATATTTGGAAATACAAAAAAAATATATTAATGGAGTCACTGACTAAAACAGGTATCTTACTTGAGATAATTGGAAACACATGTTAAAAAACAGCCAAGTGCGAGTCGGACTCGCGCAAAGTAGGTTTCTGTAGTCTTTTAAAAAAATAAATGTATATTTAAAAAACTACTGGACTGGACCGATTGTGTTGAAATTTGGTACACATATGTGAGTCGGTGACCCACAGACGGAAGTGTAATAAAAATGGGGGTCGCTTTTGTGGGGTGAGTTAGAAAAGTTTAAAAAAATTGGCCAAGTGCGAGTCGGACTCGCGCACGAAGGCTTCCGTACCATTATCTGTAAAAATCACGTTTGATGTATTGTTTATGTTTGTTGTATGGTAGCTCCCCTTAAATGTCAATTTTATTCTATTTTACTTAATTAATTTTAAAGTGAATAATACAACTCAATAACGCCCTAATTCAGGGTAGGCTCAAGCCCCTCGGTGGGGACGTATATGAGTTGATATGAATACAACTCAATATTCTGTGAATATTCAAGCGTCTACCTGTTGCCGTAATCAATATCAAGCAAAAACGAGTAAAAAAATCACGTTTGTTTTATGGGAGCCCCTTTAAATATTTATTTTATTCTGTTTTTAAGTATTTTTTCTTATAGCGGCAACAGAAATACATGATTTGTGAAAATTTCAACTGTCTAGCTGTCACGGTTCATGAAATACAGCCTGGTGACAGACAGACAGCGAACTCTCAGTAATAGGGTCCCATTTTTTACCCTTTAGGTACGGTACCCTAAAAAAAAGTTTTGGAAACAATATCGTGTGCTATATCAAATAAAAGGGCTTGTTCTGAGAATCACAAATACATTTACTTATAATTTATGTTATTGTTAATTTCCTGGAAAAGAACTCAACCGATTTGATGAAATGTTTATGTTTCCAATCTGAAAGCACTTCCTGAAATATATTGAAAGATTTTTTCAAACCAATTTCTCAATAACGGAGTTCTGAGGTAACAAATTAAAAAAATACAACTGAATTCAGAACCTCCTTTTTTTTAAGTGAATTGAAAAAATCCAACACAATACATCATAATCTACACTAATATTACAAAGAGGTAAAGTTTTCAAGTTTGTGAGTTTGTTTGTAGGAAGTAATCTCTGGAACTACTGCACCGATTTTGAAAATTTTATCACTAGTAGAAAGTGACTGAGTGACATAGGGAACCGCCGGGTCGTTCCTTTCCCTCTAACTTGGTAGAGGGGCGTGATCGCTGACTCTCGCGTTATACTCGTGACCGGGTCCTGTCCGTGTGAACTGGCCTTCTCTTGTCAAAGGCATTAATGACTCAATAATTATAATGTATAGCTTCTCGTATTGTTCTATGACATCATTTGTTTTATTCAATGATTGAATTTCGACGTTGTTACCTGATGACTGTTTTTTTTTATTATTTTCCACAAATTACGTTATGTATATGTAAATACTATTTTATGACTATCAGAACAAGTGTAATATGCACCTATTTCGAATAAACATTTTGAACCTTGAATCTGTATCTACACTCGCGAGCCGTTCGCGGCTCGCGCACCACTCACCCTCAAAGACAGTCCTTAAAACGATGCCCATGCGAACGAAGCTGTGGGTAAAAAAAAATCTACATTGTGGTAGACCGTGAACGGGTGGCGCTACGTGAATGGTGTGGAGAAATAAGTAGTGTGACAAACGAGAAAAAAATATCCTATTTGTCATACTGGTGTGATAATCTGGTGTGACTACGAGTCGGCAACGATTTTTACAAGCTTTTATTTAACTTGCAATGTATGTATGTTTGTTCGGGTGGAATCATGTGACACAATTTTGAAGCCGATATCTTCAACCGAATAAGCTACAATTTTGCATACACATTTAGTTTAAGTAAAAAGCGTCGGTGGCTCAACCGGTAACGACTCGGTCCATCTAACCAGAGGTACTGGATTCAAATCTGGACGGCCAATGTACCAATGAGTTTTTTCAAAAACTTACGTACATATACTTACCGATTGCTTTAACGGTGAAGGAAAACATCGTGAGGAAACCTGCACACGCCTGCGAAGAAACTCGAAGGTCGTGTGTGAAGTCGACCAACCCGCACTGGGCCCGCGTGGTCGACTAAGGCCTAATTGCCCTGATTAAGGGTAGGCTCGAGTCCCTCGGTGGGGACGTATATGAGCTGATATAATAATAAAAAAAAATTGTTTGGGTGACAATGCATGGTTATAGCTAAGTGATGTCATTCTAAATCTAATATGGCGGACCCCCAAAGGTGACGGATTAGTTTCTTTATATGCACCCCTATGATAGTTTGCTGAGAGGAATACAAAATAATTAAGTCTTTTGAATAAAAAGGTTGTACCTAAAAAATTTTAGGTTTTTTGAAATGAACTTATTACAAGCTTTTTTTTAACTTGCAATGTATGTATGTTAGTTCGGGTGAAATCTTGCAAGTTAAATTTGACCCACTTCCCGGTTTCCGATCTGAAATTTTCCATGCATATGTATGACGCGTGTCAATGCAATATTAAAATCTTGTACCTAGAAGTTATTAGGTTTTTCGAAAATTTTCTTTCTTTAGTTGAAAGTTGTCTTTTCTACCGTCATTTATATTATGTCTTTTATTGTCAAACATTTACCATTGCTCCAAAAAGTTATAAAGCTGCACCGCTTGCGTTACAGTTGGCAAACGAATTTAGCGTAGGTAAAATGTTTCCAACTAGTTAAAGTTCCAGAGAATACTGCAATTTCGTGGAGTTTTACATTTTCAAGCGACTTCCAAAAAGGAGGAGGTTCCCAATTCGTCTGTATGTTATTTTTGATGTGTAACATCTTTGCTCTCGCTTTCCTGCAATTTGTGGGAGTGATTTCGTGAAATGGGACGGAAATGTGTAACATGGGACGGAAATGTGTAACAGGAAGTCGCGAAAGCGCGCGCTATTCGATCTGACGAATGAGCTTTGCTCTCGCTTTCCTGCAATTTGTGGGAGTGATTTCGTGAAATGGGACGGAAATGTGTAACAGTGATTTGTTACACATCATATGCGATTACTGTAGGTCTTACTCGTTTTTTTTTATGTGTGTTACCTCAGAACTTTTGACTGGGTGTACCGATTTTTATGATTCTTTTTTTATTTAAAATCTAGTGCTTCCCGTGTGTTCCCATATAAATTTTATCAAAATTGGTGTAGCAGTTTATTACAAAATTAACAAAAACCAAAAATAATAAAGTGTAAATGTACTAAGTTGTTGCAATGGAAGTCGGCTTTTTAACGTGTTTAGCGTTTTCAATTATACATTTACATTTTCTTTCGTTTATTATATTTTCGAGCCGTTCATGAAGGCAACCTTCGCTCCATTTTTAAGGGTTTCGTAGTAAAACTAGGAACCCTTATAGTTTTGTCATGTCTGTCTGTCCGCGGCCTAGCTTCTAGCTAGACTATTAGTAGTTATGAGCTGAAATTTGGCAACGATATATATATAATTATAAAGCAGAGAGATCTGTAAAAAAAATTCGTAAAAAACATATTTTTAAGGGTTCTTCCCCTTACAGTAAAGTGGCATCCCTGCTTTACTTGTAGGGGAAGTACCCTTAAAAAGTTTTTTTTTTCGTCAAACCCAGTCGTGTGGGGGAAAGTGCTAAATTTTGTTGGAATCGAGTTTCCCCACCCCCTAACAACTGTACCGCTGTATTTGGAAATTTGAAAAAATTCATGAAAGTAGTCTATATAATGAATTTAAAAGGAAAAATACCAAAGCTAATAAGGCTTTTCTAGTTGACAAGCAATATTCGATCAAAAAAAATAGTATACATATACACTAACCTTATCAAAAATGGTGCTAGCGCGTTTTAGAATATATCAAAATGTAAGTAAATCATTTTAACAAACATATTGGCAACTCGGAACCCTACATTGCGCGTAGCCCGACAAGCACTTGGCCAGTTTTAATCTTATCTTATAATTGAACTAGATTTTTGCAGTTAATATCGAACATTGCAAGTTTTAAGTGTTACGATAGCTCTGGAGAACACTCGAAGCTCAATTGTGATCCAGTTTTCATGGTCCTGCCTGACCACAGATGCAGATCAGTTCAGGCACACAATCTGTGAGAGGCTGGAACTTTACTCACATTTTTTTCTTTGATTTGTGTATTTAATGCAGGTGCAGTTATAAAATAATATTCCTGGCAGGTACGTGTTTATAAATAATCTTGTTAGCTTACTTTAGCATAAGGCATGTAGATAAAGTTATTTCAAATCAATTGTTTATTTGGTAAATCTTTGTTAAAACTTTACCCATTCTTTCGCAATAACTCCTATAACTTGGGGATCTTCAAGGCAAGAGTGAATAGGCATTATTTGAGTCTACGTGTACCATCCTCGACTGCATCATCACTTACCATCAGGTGAGTTGCAGTCAAACGCACTCAAAGGTTCGAAAGGGATACAGTCACGAAAAAATCGATACAGATCACGTAAGGAGACCTCACGTGAACGAACAAAGAAAAAAATTTAATACATGAGTAGATAGATTTTCTCGGTTTCATTAAACTTGTTATAAAATAGCGAGTCTATTTTACGAAATTTTGACGCGCGTGGCCGTGACCGCGCTTGACCCCGCCCGCTATATACAATACTAATATCATATTAATCTTAAAATTAGGTTCTATTAGAAAATACACGTGAGGTTGTGAGGGGGGGGGGGTGTGGCTAAAAACCTCACCAAATATCACCAGGGGGAGGGAGGGGGCCAAAAAGTAGCCGAAAAAACTTAGCGTGATTTGTGCACAATTCAGTAGTCAGAAGAGATAAGAGTTACGAGATAGAAAGAGAGGCACCTTGTAGGTGAATATAACCGTAGGTAATTAGCGCTGTGCGACCTGAATTTGCACTTTATTGTATCGTAGCAAGAGTCGTTATTCATTCAAATGATTTTGCAGAGTTAACCTTCTTTTACGTAGTAAATAGTCTTCATTCTTTGGCTACGTAGAATTTGATAAAGTCGTTAAGTCTATCTATCGTAGCGCGGCGTTTACGAAAGTGTTAATAACGCATAGGTAAATTAATAACGCAAAAGCACATTTGAGACACGGTCGCTCACTACGGGGCTTAAAAGAAGGCTCAAGGTCACCCAATGGGCAATGGAGCGTGTTTTGCTCGGTGATCGAATCAGAAACGAGTAGATCCGTAAGAGAACCAAAGTAACAGACATAACTCTCAGAATTACTAAACTTGAGTGGCAGTGGGTGGGCACATATCTCGTAGAACAGATAGCCGTTGGGGCAGTTAAGTTCTCACCGCACCGGAAGATGTTGCGTAGGAAGGCCCTTCCACTTGGTGGACCGACAACATGGTGAAGGTCGCGGCAAGCCGCTAGATGCGGGCAGCGCAGAGCCGGTCGTTGTGGAAATCAAGACTCATGTCAAAAAAGTTTTGTGCTCTAGAGGATATTATAAAATAATAGATTATGTAAATGACAAAGATATATATGGTGATTCTATAACAAATACCATTACCTGAGACTGTAATCTGAATCATGACATTATTTGTAATATACAATTTTTTTTTTTGTTTTGACTGTTTAAAAGTGTGTGTAAACACCTATTTGAAATAAATTGTTTTGAATTTTTTTGAATTTTGAATCCTTGAGGGAGGCCTTTGTCCAGCAGTAAACGTCTTTCAGCTGATATGATGATGATGATCGAATCCTACTACGTACCAATGTGTTTTCAATTTCATATGTAGGTTTATCCGACGCTCTTACGGTGAAGGAAAACATCGTGAGGAAACCTGCACACGCCTGCGAAGAAACTCGAAGGTTGTGTGTGAAGTCGACCAACCCGCACTGGGCCCGCGTGGTCGACTAAGGCCCGATTGACCTAATTCAGGGTAGGCTCGAGCCCCTCGGTGGGGACGTATATGAGCTGATATGATTATGAGGCACGATTTAGCGATTACATTGGATAAACTCATAAAGCCTGTAGCGGAGTGTAATATAGCTCTTGAGTACCAGGGTCGTGAGTAGGGTTACCAACCGTCCCGCAATACGCGGCACATCCTGTTTCTAGGACCCTAGAAAATATGTCCCGTTCAGGGTGTGTGCGGGACGCCAAATATCCTGGTTTTAAAAGTCATTCTAAGTACGACTATGACCCTACAAAACACTACGCCGCCGACACAGCAATCTGGTCACTGGTCGTGATGGTAATTTATTAATGTGATATGAATATTTACGATTCTTAATGAAATAGAACAAATATTTTACTACTATTGACTACTAATTAAAAAAAAAACCTTCATTCTTTATTCTGGTGCGCAGTCGCCACTCGAGAACTTTACTACTACAACGACCTTCCGTTCCACGAGCTATGTGCCCCGTCCACTGTCACTGGATGCGGGTAGCGCAGAACCGGTCGTGGTGGCAGTTCTTGGGGGAGGCCTATGTCCAGCAGTGGACGTCCTTCGGCTGATATGATGATTCTTTATTAAAGTAGCTGGATCCCGCATTTTAAACACTTGTCCCGCATTTAAAAAGATGATATCCTGCAAATTCGTATTTTAAAGTTGGCAACCCTAGTCGTGAGCCGTAGCGCGACAAGTCTACGTGTCACCGTAGTGCGGAGGAGACGAAAGTGTTATTAAAGGAGTGTCTCTGTTTTCCTTCGATCTTGTGAGTCACAAGAAACTCTAGATTGAACTGATCATCTCAAACCGTAACACGTATAAAAAGCGTAAAAGTGCCAATGAAATGAGAACGAACTTCAAATACATTTCAATAATAATAGGGGTGACGACAGCATCCGAAATAAATTATGAACTCTTGATCACTAAATTGCCCACCTACTAAAACTTTGGAAAACCTTACTCGTTTTGTTTTCCATCAAGTATTTGATTTTTAATTCAACAAAATCACAAAATGAGTACATAAATGACGCTGCAAAACTATGACGTCACGCCTAGGTATTTCAAACATTTTTAGAACAAAATGTCGTTTTTGACAGATGATAAAAAGTAAATCAGATGACTAGCATTCGTCGTCCCTATTAGGTACGTACGTGTACGTCCTTGTCTAGTAAGAATCTTATAAAGTGACTATCTGCTTGCAAAGGGAAGAAATGGCAATTGCAATAAGAAATGAATTATATTGGGGTAAGACTCCCAATTCCTGACACTCGCCCCTTTTTATCATCTCCCTCTAAAATCGTAAATTATAATGCTGAAAATCTTGAAGAAGAACATAATAATGTACTATGTATATTGCTTCAGTATTAAATTTTACCAATTGTTTCCGATACTTGCTCCTTTAATGTAACCACTTTCTAAAAACGTTGCAAAGATAATTTTATATTATAATTTTACTTTACTGTTTTGAAAATCTTGAGGAAGAACACAATGTCAGGTACTATGTATGTTGCTTCAGTATTATATATAAACTCCCTGTTTCCGATACTCGCTCCTTTACCACTTTCTAAAATCGTTGCAAAGATCATTTCATATTTTCATTTTACTTTACTGTTTTGAAAATCTTGAGGAAGAACACAATATAAGGTACTATGTATGTTGCTGCAGTATTATATATTACCTCCCTGTTTCCGATACTCGCTCGTTTAATGTCACCACTTTCTAAAACGTTGCAAAGATAATTTTATATTATAATTTTACTTTACTATTTTGAAAATCTTGAGGAAGAACACAATATAAGGTACTATGTATGTTGCTGCAGTATTATATATTACCACCCTGTTTCCGATACTCGCTCGTTTAATGTCACCGCTTTCTAAAACGTTGCAAAGATAATTTTATATTATAATTTTACTTTACTGTTTGAAATCTTGAGGAAGAACACAATTTACACAATATAAGGTACTATGTATGTTGCTTCAGTATTATATATAACCTCCCTGTTTCCGATACTCGCTCCTTTACTACTTTCTAAAATCGTTGCAAAGATCATTTTATATTTTCATTTTACTTTAATTTTTTTATTATTATTAATATAAATTTGAGTGCGTTTGGCTGCACTTCACTTGATGGTAAGTACCGATGCAGCCGAGGATGTGACACACAAGCTCAAATAGTGCCTATTCACTCTCGTCTTGAAGATTACTGTTTTGAAAATCTCAATTCAATTTAATATATTTATTCAAAATAGGTGCAAATTACACTCTTTCTGATAGTCATAAAATAATAATAACAATGTCATTTGTGAAGAATCAAAAATAAACAATGATTAGTTATTAATAACGTCAAAATTAAATCCTTGATATAAACCAGATTATGTCATTAGAACATGAAAACAATATGACACGAAAAGTTATACATGAAAAAATCTTTAATGCATTTAACAAGAGTAGGCCAGTTCGCACGGACAGCAGCCGGTCACGAATATATCGCGAGAGTCAGCCATCGCTCCCATCAACCATATTAGAGGGAAAGGAACTACCCGGCTCCCGATGCGCCACCATCTTGAAGAAGAACACAATATAGGGTACTATTATGTATTTTGCTTTAGTATTATATATTACCTCCCTGTTTCCAATACTCGCTCCTTTACCACTTTCTATGGATTCCTGGTGGTATTAAGAGTAAATAATGTTATATCAACATGGGTCTAAAACTGCCTTATTAACTTACTTAATTTCTGGAACAAAAAAATCAATTAACGATAGCAATCCCTTCTGAACGAAACCTTAGTCTAAAGAGTGAAAAAGAAAACTTCACACTTCACGAACGACTCCGACAACATACGATAAACGACGAGTGAAGTCAACGTCAGTATGATACTTTGAGGCAACATATTATTAGGGCGTGTTACCCTTGAGATTTTTTGAACTTGTGAATTATTTAAAAAATTAATATCTCGAAAATTAGGCTTTACTGGCCCATGTTTATATTACTTTTTTTTGTCTAAATAGGCATTAGAATCTTTGGCTAAAATCTGTCGGTATACTCCTTCCCACCCTGTATATAATCGGTTAAGTGGTTTAGGAGTCCATTGGGGACAAACATTGTGACACGAGATTTATATATATTAAGATGTATATACATTGTGACACGAGATTTATATATATTAAGATGTATATACATCTTAATATATATAAATCTCGTGTCACAATGTTTGTCCCCAATGGACTCCTAAACCACTTAACCGATTATAATAAAATTCGCACACCATGTGCAGTTTGATCCAACTTGAGAGATAGGATAGGGTAGGGTAGGGTAGGGTAGTGTAGGGTAGGGTAGGGTAGTGTAGTGTAGGGTAGTGTAGAGTAGTGTAGGGTAGGGTAGTGTAGTGTAGTGTATGTAGGGTAGGGTAGGGTAGTGTAGGGTAGGGTAGTGTAGTGTAGGGTAGTGTAGGGTAGGGCAGGGCAGTGTAATGTAATGTAAGGCGGTACGAAGTTCGCCGGGACAGCTAGTACATATATATATACTTTGAGGCAACATATTATTAGGGCGTGTTACCCTTGAGATTTTTTGAACTTGTGAATATTTACTTACATTGTTATAATTTTATTTATATTATGTTCTTCTTACCTACCCCTACGGGAATAGGCGTGATTTAAACTTTATTAGATTTTACAGGGGATGATAAAAAAGGGCGAGTGACAGGACTAGGGAGTCTTACCCTACTGCATTCTAGCATGAAGTTCTGGGTAATAGAATGTTGGATCTGTTGAGGTAATGTAGTGGAATTGAAGATAACAGCTCACAGTATAAGATAGAAAGACACACAGATTCTGGATTTGTCGTAAATTTTGGTTAAAAGCCCATAAAGTAATAAGTACAGTTGTGCTGCTACTATAAAAAAATGGCCAATTGCGAGTCCAAGGTTCTTTACAAAAAAAAAACGATTTTTATCTATTTCGCCATCTATTGATATAAAAGGACACTAAAATCTCTTGCCATATTTACGTAAATCAACTATGTAGAAGATATACTAGATCCCACTAGATGTCGCTAGTTTCTTTACTTTAAAAAAAATATAGGTTTATTTTTGTATCGGGGGAAGCCTTCTTTTTACAAGCTTTTATTTAACTTGCAATGTATGTATGTTTGTTCGGGTGGAATCGTGCATGTTAAATTTGACCCACTTCCCGGTTTTTGATTGAGCTGAAATTTTGCATGCTTATGTATATCGCGTGACAATGCAATATTAAAAACTTGTGACTAAAATTTTTTAGGTTTTTCGTTTTTTTATATTACTATTGTTTGCAGCGGCAACAGAAATACATACTCTGTGAAAATCTCAACTACCTACCTATTGCAGTTTATGAAATAAAACCCCGCTGAGAGACGCACAGCTGCAGCTTAGTAATAATAGGGTCCCGTTTGTGATCTTTTGGGTTTACGGGACCCTAAAAAAGATCCTGTTTAAAAGTCAGAAATCAACAATTTTAACAAAACAGCTTAGCACGAAATTTCAACGAAAAATAATAAGATGCACGAGTCTTCGCTCATAGTTACTTTCATTTTTCGTATTTTTGTTTCTTGATCTTGTTAACAGAAGCTTTTTCGTCTCGAAAAAGTAAGTTATTAAAGAGATAAGTAACGAAAACGTCTAAGTCAATAAAAGTTTTCTATAAATTATAAGTCTCTTTCTCAGAAAAAAAATCGGTCCGTAATTTTTCATTACTTACCTACAAAAAGAGAGTGCAAGTTGGACTCACGCACTGAGAGTTCCTTAACAAAGCACATTCGTTCACGAATCTCTACAAACATAATTGAAAACGCTAAACACGTTAAAAAACCGACTTCCATCGCAACAACTTAGTACATTTTTGCATTACTATTTTTGGTTTTTGTTAATTTTTGAATAAAGTTCTACACCGATTTTGATAAAATTTATATGGGACCACACGGGAAGCACTAGCTTTCAAATAAAAAAAGAATTATAAAGATCGGTTCATCCAGTCGAAAGTTATGAGGTAACAAACATAAAAAAAAAACATACAGACGAATTGAGAACCTCCTCCTTTTTGGAAGTCGCTTGAAAAACGAGTACAAAAATTTTATTGCATGACAAATTTAACGCGTAGTTTAAAAACGCCGAAAATATCACGTTTCCTGTATGGGAACCCATTTAATTTAAATTTTAATTTATTTTATTTGTTGTTACAGCGAAAACATAAATACATACATCATATCAGGTCAAATCAGGGCCTCATAAGAAGGCTCAAGGTCACCCAAAGGGCAATGGAGCGTGCTATGCTCGGAGTTTCTCTGCGTGATCGAATCAGAAACGAGGAGATCCGTAAGAGAACCAAAGTAACCGACATAGCTCTCAGAATTGCTAAACTTAAGTGGCAGTGGGCGGCGCACATTGCTCGTAGAACAGATGGCCGTTGGGGCAGTAAAGTTCTCGAGTGGCGACCACGCACCAGAAAGCGTAGTGTAGGCAGGCCTCCCACTCGGTGGACCGATGACCTGGTGAAGGTCGCGGGAAGCCGCTGGATGCGGGCAGCGCAGAACCGGTCGTCGTGGAGATCCTTGGGGGACGCCTATGTCCAGCAGTGGACTTCCTTCGGCTGATATGATGATCAGGTCAAATATGTCCCCACCGAGCCTACCCTAAATAAGGTTGAACGGACCTTAGTCGAACACGCGGGCCCGGTGCGGGTCGATCGAATTCACACACAGCCGTCGAGTTTCTTTGCAGGCGTGTGCAGATTTCCTCGGGATGGTTTCTTTCACTCTAAGAGCGTTGGATAAACGTACATATATAATCGAATTTGAAAACACATTGGTAAGTGACAGGATTCGGATCACGACCTCCCGGACAGGAGGTAGCAGACTGACGCCACCGACTCTCTTAAAAAAAATACAAACTGTGAAATTTTAAACTGTTTACTTATTACAGCCAGCTGATAGACAGACGGACAGACAGAAGCAAGCTTAGTGATAGGGTCCTGTTGGCACCCCTTGGGTACGGAACCCTAACAACAGACAATGTTACAGGATGAACTAGTATGCAGGATGTTAGTACTTATATATATATATATACTTTGATGCAGGTTTCCTCACGATGTTTTTCTTTCACCGTTAGAGCGTCGGATAAACGTACATATGAAATCAAAATTCGAAAACACATTGGTCATGGCAGGATTCAAACTACGACCTCCCGTACAGGAGGTAGCGGTCCTATCGGTTACGCCACCGACGCTCTTAAAAAAAACCGGTTGCCTGTACAGTCGTTTTACGGACGATAATTTTACGTGATAACAAGTACCCGTCCAAGTCCCCGTTCAAGTACCCGTTCGATTCCCCGTCCAAGTTCCCGTCCAAGTCCCCGTATTGGTACCCGTCCAAGTCTTCTTTTGTGTTTCCTCACAGAGAATGGACCGCATTGGAACGCATCTTGTAAGCTCCTGGAAGCCTAGTACTTTTAATCCATTGACACACTTGTTTGATGGTTCTTCCGTCCGTCCGTGAATTGCAAGAACTATTAATAAAATTAAAGTACAACTACAACATATTTCACAGTTGGAACACCTCTTGTAAGCTCCTGGAAGCCTAGTATTTTTTTTATACATTGACATACTGATGTTAGGTATAAGAAACGCCTCTTATTAAAATGACGGTTTTCCTCACAGAGAATCGACCGCATTGGAACACATCTTGTAAGCTCCTGGAAGCCTAGTACTTTTAATCCATTGACACACTTGTTTGACGGTTCGTCCGTCCGTTCGTCCAAGTCCAAGTGCAAGTACTATCACAAGTACTTGTAAAAGTACAAGTATAACTCGCTTGCACGCTCGCCTCAGGCGTAACGTGACAATGACGTCAGACCCTTTCGTGTATGCAGCCCGTGTCATTAATTTATAAGACGTCACCTTTGGGTACGGAATCCCAACAAGGACTATGCTACAGGTGAACTAGTAACAAAACTTTTGATGTGTAACATCTTTGCTCTCGCTTTCCTGCAATTTGTGGGAGTGATTTCGTGAAATGGGACGGAAATGTGTAACAGGAAATGCGAACGTTTTTTAATTCTCGAAAACTAAGGTTGTCATAGCCATGCCGCCTAGTGTGATGGCAAAGGCAAAGATGACATACTACTATTCGAAGGGTCGGCCCGTGAATGTACGACCCGATAATTAATTAATTTCATAAGTATTTGGCACATGTTACACATCATATGCGAGTACTGTAGGTCTCGTTTTTTTACTTCTAAACGTGCCCTGCTCAGTTCGTACTAGATTATTGCATATCATTTGTGGGGGAGGTGGAGGGGGAGAGGGTTGCTACTTGTAAGTCAAAAACTAATTTATTGGGAGTGGAGCGAGCTCTACGTGCTCTACTAAAGGTCATGTGCTTTAAGAGGCAGTGGGCGGGGCAAATGGCTCTTACAACATATGGCTGTCGGGGCAGTAAACTGCTCGAGTGGCAACTGCACACCAGAAGACATAGCGTAGTAATGCCTCCAAGTCGGCAGACCGACGACCTGGCAGCGCAGGACCGGTCGTTATAGAAATCCTTAGGGGAGGCCTTTGTCTACCAATGGAAGTCTTTCGGCTGATCTGATGATGATGATGACAGTCAGTAGTTTTCGAGAAAGTCGCGAAAAATTGAAGACAGTATAAGAGTTTTTTTTTAATATAGACAAATTCTACTGCCAAAACTGCTTAAACCATCAGATAAATAATTTTTTTGAAAACCTAAAAACCTTAACTTAAAAAGAATTTTAATTATTTCGTATTCTTCTCAGCGAACCCTTTCATTAGATACCCATATCATAGAGGTGCATAAAAATGTAACTGGTCCGCCATCTTTGGGAGTCCCCCATATTGGATTTAGAAGGACGTCACTTATGCTAACCATGCATTGTGCTCTTAACTTAACGCGTACATAAATTTCAGTTCAATTGGAAACCGGCAAGTGGTTCCAATTTACCTTCCAAGATTTGTCCTAAACCAGGCCTGTCGCACTCTGCGCTGTAGGTATGAAAATGTTAAAAATGTACACTACGCTGCGCCAAACCGCGTGGCCCCTTGCAAGGCGAAAATTCAGTAGTCAGAAGAGATAAGAGTTACGCGATAGAAATAGAGACAAGTTGTAGGTTAATATAACTGTAAGTAATTAGCGCTGTGCGACCTGAATTTACACTTTATTCTGTCGTAGCAAGAGTCGCCATTCATTAAAATGATTTTGCGCAGTTAATCTTCTTTTACTTATTAAATAGTCTTTATTCTTTGCCCAAACTAACTAACACGACAAGTTTGTAATAAAGCAATATAGACAGCAACAGTGTTTCTCTACATGGAGAGTTACTAACAGGCAACATCCTTTATGTGATTCTGCTATCGTTCTGGCAAAACATTGTCATTTATATCTTCATTCGTAAAAGACACCAAAAGAAGCACAAAGTATTCTCCCAAAGTAGCTATCAACAAAGATTTAGAGCTATCAGAGCAACGAGAATCGTGAGGTTGGTACAAAGCAACCTATCTATTGATGTAAGAAAGTAACCAGTGGTGTACGAAGTACAATTTAAAATGAACTTTAAAATGAGCTGCATAAAATGGTTTTCTTTGACAAGAGAAATATAATACAATAAGTTTCATATTTTCCTATTATACAGAATGGGACGAAAAACATTTACTGCCCGTTTCTTCTTAACGTAATGTAAAACCAAAAATGGGAATTTCATCGTTCAAAGATTTCATTAACTAACTAGAACAGTAATTAGTGCGGTCAAATTACTCAACACCGCGGCAGTGACGCGTTTGACATACTCGTACATATCATAGGATAATTGGAAAATCAGGTTTGTTATAAACATTGCAAAAAGGCGGATTATTTGATTCTGGGGAAATATGTCGCAGGTATAATGTCAAACTTGTGATATTATAATTTCACTAGAAATCATCGGTTTAAGTTTTTGGCGCAAAAGTACTTTTTCACCACTTAAAAACTTGAGTAAATGCTATAATTTATCAGAAAAATGATCTTAGCATCCATAGTAGTTTAAAAATACAATTTTAATGATATCAACCACCCTCTGCTTCTAATTGAGATACGTGGTTCGTTTTGTTCTAAGAACACTTGCTAGAACGAGTTTTCCAAGTTAAGCTACTGTTAAGCTACTTTTTTAGCGTTATTTGGCAACACTGACATATTAGTTACTCCATTAATAGTGTATATTAATACACTTCCCGTCGTCACTAAACTTTCAGGTTAATTGTTCAATAGTACCCGCCATGTATCGAAGTTTGGAGCCTCAATTCTCTGATAAGGGGGGATGTGACAGACAGGAGATAGACGGACAGTGACGGGGGTTACTTAATTAGGATGTAGGATAATTGGATAGGATCTTCCTCACGAGGAAGTCATTATAAGGAAAATTTCACAACTGTATCATCATCATCATGTCAGCCGAAGGACGTCCACTGCTGGACATAGGTCTACCCTAAGGAGATCTATGATGACGGGTTTTGCGCTGCCCGCATCCAGCAGCTTCCCGCGACCTTCACTAGCTAGGTCATCGGTCCACCGAGTGGGCAGCCTGCCTACGCAACATTACAACTGTCTCGTCTGTTCTGCTCTGAAGAGGTAGATGGCTCTAAATGATGCCCAGTGCAAAATGCAGGCAGTATGGACTATCTATGTAAGACCTAGTACGTCTTCTTTACCATATTCATACCCCTTCGGCCGTCTACAGAACCGGAGTTTCGGAACTGGTTCCGTACGAGGCTTTTAAATTACTTGTATGGAACTGGTTCCCTACGAGGCTTTTTTTACCTGTATGGAACTGGTTCCCTACGAGGCTTTTAAATTACTTGTATGGAACTTGTATGGTTGTTGGTACGCTACGTTTTCCGGTGCGCGGTCGCCACTCGAGAACTTTACTGCCCCATCGGCCATCTGTTCTACGAGCTATGTGCCCTGCCGACTGCCACTTCAGTTACACCACTTGGACAGGACAGGGTTTTGCGGAGTGGTGGGTTTTTGACCCAACCCAACTTGCCTCTTCTTCTTTAGAGGTTAAAAATAAAAACTGGTAAAGTGCGAGTCAGAACCTCGCACTAAGGGTTCCGTACCATCATACTAGATGGTAATAGTTTCTTCACGTTTAAAAAAATACGTTTTTTGTATGAAGACTTTCACTCTTTCAAATTTTTAGTATTTGTTGTTAAAGGGGCAACAGAAATACATCGAAACTGGAGCCTAAACTAAAGTTTCCTGTATTTTTGGTCTCTAGGCTCCCATCATCGGCTTCATGAACAGTAATAGGTAGACAGTTAAAATTTTCACAGAGTGCGTGTTTCTACATTGCCGCTATAACAACAAATAATAAAATAAAATTAAAAACCAAAGCTCCCATACAATAAACGTGATTTTTTTTCTAATATGATGGATGGTACGGAACCCTTTGTGTGTGAGTCCGACTCGCCTTGACCGGTTTTTTTACTAGATTAGTGCTTAGCCGATCTCTAAAAACCTCTTTTAAAAAGCTGCTGTTTTAAAAAGAGCGTAGGTGGCATAACGGTTAGGGCCGCTACCTCTTGTCTGGGAGGTCGTGGTTCGAATCCTGCCACGTATCAATGTGTTTTCTAATTTAGATTTCATATGTCACAAGCCTGCGAAGAAACTCGAAGGTTGTGTGTAAAGTCGATCAACCCGCACTGGGCCCGCGTGGTCGACTAAGGCCCGATCTCCCTAATTGGGTAGGCTCGAGCCCCTCGAAAGTATATGAGCTGATATGATATGATGGTATATTTTTTAATATTTTGATATTTTGCACAGGTATTTTTTACCTAAAAGGAGATCTCAACCTTAAAAAGCTGATTTTGGTAACCAATAACCTTTTTTTTTAATTTTTTAGTCCTTCAAACAAACTGGACCAACAGCTAACAAGCCCATTTTACAAACATAAAGAATGAACTAATGGCAAAAGATTTAATTTCACGGGTGAGATGATAATCAAGTGATTACGTTACACCCTGGTATCCCACTGTCAATTAGGGTCGAATGCGGAAGGGCTGACATATGAGGGTTCTGACACTCACTGGATGAAGGTGTGCGGATGGGCAATTTGTATTGATGATGACTGTCGTTTGTTTTAAATGATGCGCACATCAGAAGTTAACACATTTGTGTATTGGCAGGTATACAGATATACTTATATCATACAGATATTTAAAAATCTAGTTAAATATTATTTATCCTGAACTAGTTTACCTGTATTTCAATCCCTAACATAAGGTTGCCAGATAGAAATCGCTTAAAGCGATAAGGCTGCCTTTGCACTCTATGTATATTACAAACTAGCTGTCCCGGCGAACTTCGTTCCACCTTACACTACACTACACTGTACTACGCTACCTTACCCTACACTACCCTATCCTCCACTACCCTACCCTACCCTACACTACCCTACCCTACCCTACATACACTACACTACCCTATCTTACACTACACTACCCTACCTTATCCTACCCTACCCTACACTACCCTATCCTACCCTAACTACACAACACCTACACTACGCTACCCTACCCTACCCTAAAAACCAATTATTTTTTTGATTGTTTTTTTTTATTGATGAATATCATATTTTAATACTTATTATCCTATTCCCGACGAAAACAAATGCAAAAACACAAAAATCGTGAAAATTGATCCACCCGTTCTTGAGTTATAAATGGTGTAACTAACACGACTTTCTTATATATATATAGATTATAAGTACTGTATTGTTTTTTGGCGTGCAATAAAGTATATTTACTTACTTATTTTTTATTTCCAATTCATAAGCCCTTGGCGTCATCTCACCTGATGTTAAGTGACGATGAATCAAAGATGGAAGCGAGATATTTTAAATCGAGTGATTTGGAGACCAAGCCTTCTGTGAATTGTGTTAAGTTTAGAAGTACCCACCTATTGGTTGGTTATAGACAAGAAACGCTGTAGCAGTAAGCGACAGCGATTCATTTTGTTATCTTGTTGCATCATTAACCGTGCTATCTAAGGGAAAGACGGCGGTTGCCTGGATTAACCGTGCCATCCAAAAGATAGACGGCGGTTGCCTGGATTAACTGTGCTATCCAAAAGATAGACGGCGGTTGCCTGGATTAACTGTGCTATCCAAAAGATAGACGGTGGTTGCCTGGATTAACCGTGCTAGCCAACAGATAGACGGAAGTTGCCTGGATAAACCGTTCTATCCAACAGATAGACGGCGGTTGCCTGTATTAACCGTGCCATCCAACAGATAGAGGGCATTTGCCTGGATTAACCGTGCTATCCAACAGCTGATAGACGGCGGTTGCCTGGATTAACTGTGCTATCCAACAGATAGACAGACGGCGGTTGCCTAGATTACCGGTGCTATTCAACAGATAGACGGCAGTTGCCTGGATTAGCCATGCTATCCAACAGATAGACGGCGGTTGCCTGGATTAACCGTGCTATCCAATATATAGACGGCGGTTGCCGCCGTTGTACTTATCATCATCGTCATACTAGCCAAAAGACGTCCACTGCTGGACAAAGACCTTCCTAAGAATTACCATAACGAGAGGTGGCAACATCTATGTTTGGCTCCGCATTTATATAATTTGTACTGGCTATGAGTTTTATTTACACAACCGCTCATGTGGCCAATGAGCAAACAAAACTAATTAGATTTGTTGTTTTATTAATTTAGCTAGTTTGTTATGTATGTTTAGGTAAAATTTGGAAGGGACTGTTAAACTTATATTGAAGCTATTCGGTTATAGTGGGTGATTGATTAATATTCGAACGAGGCGGGCGGCCCATAATTTATTTCAATAAAATTTAACTAAGTGAACTGGAAAATACAAGGAGTATTTCTATCACGCAATTTATTATAAAATGTACTAAGCTCTATTGACTTCAGACCTAGCAGCTCATTTTAGGGCGCATACCGCTTCCAACAACCAACTTTGTAACCATTTTATCTTTCATTCAAGGATTTTTTTATCGAAAAAAAATGTTTTGTAATTAATGGGATATGAGGAGTGATTTTTATTTCCTCGAATTCTATCTTAATACACAGAACTAAAGAAAAAAAACCGGCCAAGTGCGAGTTGCGCACAAAGGGTTCCGTACCATCATACTAGATGGCGCTAGTTTCTTCATGTTTAAAAAATTCTAGTTTTTTTTCTAATACGGATGGTACGGAACCCTTTTTGTGTGAGTCCGACTCGCCTTGGCCGGTTTTTTTTTACTAGATTAGTGCTTTAACGATCTTTAAAAACCTCTTTTAAAACATTGCTGTTTTAATAAGAGCGTCGGTGGCATAACGGTTAGGGCCGCTACATTGTGATTGGGAGGCCGGGGTTCGAATCCTGCCACGTACCAATGTGTTTTCTTATTTTGATTTCATATGTACGTTTATCCGACGCCCTTACGGTGAAGGAAAACATCGTGAGGAAACCTGCACACGCCTGCGAAGAAACTCGAAGGTTGTGTGTGAAGTCGGCAAACTCGCGCTGGGCCCTCGTGGTCGACTAAGGCATGATCGCCCTAATTCAGGGTAGGCTCGAGCCCCTCGGTGGGGACGTATATGAGCTGATATGATGAGGATATACTCCTGAGTTGGTCTTTTATAAATTTTATCAAAATCGGTGAAGCACTTTATTACAAAATTTATAAAAACCAAAAATAATAATGCAAAATTGTACTAAGTTATTGTGGCCAACGACCTAAGAGCCAGACTAACCCGAAACTATACCGAAGACATCCCGAACGTCAGCCTGTACGAGATTAGAATGGCTCTCAAACAACTCAAGTACATTAAGGCACCGGGTGATGATGGAATTACAGCTGAACTTCTGAAAGCAGGTGGAACACCGGTACTTAAAGCTTTTCAGAAGTTATTTGTTTCCGTTATACTCGAGGGACAAACGCCTAAGACATAGCACAGAAGTGTGGTCGAACTTTTCTTTAAAAAAGGTGACAACACCCTCCTGAAGAACTACAGATTCATTTCACTTCTGAGCCATGTCTACAAGCTGTTTTCGAGAGTAATTAAAAATCGTCTGGCACGCAGGTTTGACGACTTCTAGCCGCCCGAGCAAGCAACAAAGGACTTAATATCAACGGCGAGTACATCGCCCACCTTCGATTCGCTGACGATATCGTGGTCATGGCTGATGAAAACGCCACCATGTCGGTTCGCCTCCAGCATCCAAACTCGGAACCTATCCGGCTGCAGCGAGGGGTGAAAAAGGAAGACGTTATATCTCCGAAACTGTTCACCGCCGCCCTGGATGATGTTTTTAAGTTTTTGGACTGGGGTAGACTCGGTATCAATATCAACGGCGAGTACATCACCAATCTTCGATTCGCTGACGATATCGTGGCCATGCTCGATGGTCGTGGCTGACTATGGATGACTTAGGCACAATGCTCGATGGCCTCAGGAGAGTCTCTCAACAAGTAGGTCTTAGAATGAACATGGACAATACAAAAAATATGTCAAACGTCCGCGTCGCACCTACTCCCCTGAAGGTTGGAGGCTGTACGCTCGAAGTTGTTGATATTTCGTTCGATGTTTGAAACATCGTGAATCAAGTTGGTAATTTAAGGGACGGAGAAGCCTTAAGGTAAGTACCTACTTGCCTAAATTTTAGATCATTCGTCCATAAAGCCTCACTTATTAACCCACTAGAGGGTGTGCGGTGCGCGAGCTCCAACTCTATTTATTTACAATTATTAATACAACAATAAAAATATTCAAATCGGTGGAGCCATTATCGAGTTTTTGTGAGATTAACGCACGGCATTAATATGTAATTAGTGGCCAAACAAAAATAAAAAACCTGCCAAGTGCGAGTCCGAACCGCACACGTGGGTTTCGTACCACCATACTAGATGGCGCTAGTACAAATGGTTCCGCACCATCATACTAGATGGCGCTAGTTTTAGATCACTTAAAAAAACAACACATTTTTTGTATGGAGACCACCCTTTTTATTTCACTTTTTCTAATTTTTAGTATTTTTTGTTTTAGCGGCAACAGAAAACATTATCTGTGAAACATTCAACTGTCTAGCATAAACGGTTCATGAAATAAAGCCTGGTGATAGACGGACAGACAGATACGGACGGACGGACAACGGAGTGTTAGTAATAGGGGGTCCTGTTTTTACCCTTTGGGTACAGAACCCTTAAAACGTTATTACAAACTCTTTATTTTCTTACTTTTAGGAGGGCTAAATATCACTATTTAAAAAACTTGACTTTTAGGGGTGCTGAGTACAGCGGCTACTTATAGTTGGAAATTTTCGAAGCATACTTTTTGGTTCAATATTTAAAGGCAATATTAAAGATTTATTATTTTTGACGTCAATTACTCCTAAAGGATAGAAAACCCAAGTTGAAAAAAATACCCTTATTGTTGATGATGTTCCTTAAAGTCAAAAGCTATTAGAAACACGATTGAGCAGTTTTGGTTCGATAGAAAAAATCACAAAGATAGGTCTACGCCGTTACTTTCTACTCTAGTTAAGACTAATATTTTTAAGCATAAATTTAAAAAAATATACAATACAATACAAAGTGATTAATGTTTTTTTTTTGTTCTTCCATTGTAGTTTTTGATTAAAAGGAAAAACCATTGAAAAAGTGAAGTTATTTTTTTACTACTTACACGTAAAGAAAAACGCTAAACATGTTAAAAACCGACTTCCATCGCAACAACTTAAACATTTTTGTATTACTATTTTTGGTTTTTGTTAATTTTCTAACAAAGAACTACACCGATTTTGATATAACTTTTATGGGACCAACCGGGAAGCACTAGCTTTCAATTAAAAAAAGAATCATAAAAATCGGTTCACCCAGTCAAAAGTTCTGAGGTAACACACATTAAAAAAAACATACAGCCGAATTGAGAACCTCCTCCTTTTTGGAACTCGGTTTAAAAGACAGAGACAACTGTTCCAATCAATACTTCGCCTTAGGGCTTTACGGTATTAAATTGTTTTCCATGTGAAACCCTCCATCTCAATTATTTATTAATTAACATATTAATAACTATATAGTACCTACGGGATTGTTATCTCTACCGTGAATGTATTGATCACTCGACAACTGAATAGTAATTAGATTAGCTGTGACGTCACGCACCGCTAAATTATTCCAAACTTCAGCCGAATCATAATTGGATCAGCGCTTTGTTTCTATCCATAAATTATTTACATTAAGAATATTCTTTAAGGTTCGATTCCTGGCGAAGTATAACTGTGTGTGACTTGGTTTGGTTAGTGGAAGGGCATTTTCTAAGCCCACCTGGCTAACTACCACCACCTTATGTAAGTCTTGCCGCCAATCATTAATGTTAACAGCATTGATGTGTTCCGGCTTGTAGGTAAGATAGCCAGTTCCCCATTGCTTTGGGGAATCTTGGTAAGCCCTCTTTCAATTTCAGCATCATCGTCACGTACCATCAGGTGAGATGATGTCAAGAGCTCAACAGTTGTGGATAAAAAAAAACCTGAATTTGAAAACCTTGAAACGTTTAGTTACACATTTTCATGTTGGATTGTCACGCGATATACATATGCATGCAAAATTTCAGCTCAATCGGTACCTATGCGGGAAGTGAGTCAAATTTAACTTCATTGCATACACCGGGACAGGTGAAACTAAATAAAAGCTTGTAAAAAAAGGATATTTTGGTAGGTAAAATAGTAAGAATGATCTTCCTGGACTGCGGAAAATAAATTGTACAGTCACGATGTGCAAACTTTGCACATGCGCGTAGCCTTCTTTGCCTTACATAAATAAATCAACGTGTACACGCTTACCTGGCAGCAAAGAAAGGAGGTGTATCAATGATATCAGCTCATATACGTCCCAACCGAGGGGCTCGAACCTTCCCTGAATTAGGGCCATCGGGCCTCAGTCGACTACGCAGGCCCAGTGCGGGTTGGTCGACTTCACACACAACCTGCGAGTTTCTCCGTAGGCGTGTGCAGGTTAGGTTTCCTCACGATGTTTTCCTTTACCGTATGAGCGTCGGATACATATTAAATCGAAATTCGAAATCATATTGGTACGTGGCAGGATTCGAACCACGACCTCCCGGACAGGAGGCGGCGGCCCCAGCCGTTACGCCACCGACGCTCTGTAATGATGTATCAGACTTACTGAAAAATTTTCAAATAGTCTGGGTTTGTTTGGGAACTACCTTACTGCGATTTTTTTAATGAAATGAAGAACTGCCCAGTGTAATAGGCCTTATTATAAATTCTAGTAACTCACAGTTTCATTAAAATCGTTAGAGACAATTTTGAGACCCTTGATTGTTATAGTAGTGCCTTATTCAGATTTTTCCTGGAATAACGATAATAATTATTATTTATTTGAAAAACAAACACTTACGGTCTAGCCAAATGTAAAAGTTACAAAACAAAAAAAAATGCATATAAAAAATAATGAAAACAGCAGCAGAAATATAGGATTATTAATTAAACATAATTAATTATTGTTAAAATCCTTCAGTAATTCAGGGTTGGCTAGAAGAGACCCCCGCTTGGGAAAAGTCCGCCTTTGTACATGTTATTTCTATCTGTACCTATAAATGTATATTTTGCTTTACAATAAAGGTTCACAAACAAACAAACACAATACACAAGAACATTGTACAATATTAGTGTCTGCCAACGAACTCTGAGTAACAATACATTCAATATATTGGCTTGCGGATCTCATTATATCTCATATGAACATCATAGCAAAGAATAAGTACTTAATATTATCACAGTATGGTAGGCCGTAAACGTTGTAGTAACAAAGTTTTATTAAAAACGGACAAACGGACGAAATATGCTTAGTGATAGGGTCCCGTCATTTTTAATTACGGAACCTTAACAATAAAAAACAATACACCATATTTTATTTCTAAACACAGTAAATCCTACTAATATTATAATCGCGAAAGTTTGTACGTGTGGATGTAGGGATGTTTGTTTGTTTCACGCAAAAACTACTGAACGTATCTGACTGAAATTTGGTAGGTAGACAGATTGGGACCTGGATTAACATATAGGCTACTTTTTCCAACTAGCGAACCGCTTGCGACTCGCGCACTGCCCACCCTCGAAGACAGTCATAGAAACTATGATCACGCGAGCGAAGCCGCTGGCTAAATCTACGAGAAGTATTTAATAAAATTGTGTTTACTGTTCTTTAAGAAACAAATAATTATTCTGAATTTCCGATTTGTAAACCTCCTTCCTAGTTACTTTAGTTAACAAAGGAAGTAAAGCTAAAGACGCCAAACTAAATCGGAATCCCTACTTAAAATGCATAGACATCTCGAGGGACTGACAATTATTTATTACCTTCAAGGGATATTAATCAAAGTCTACGTTTCCATTACGCATTTCAAGCACGCAAAGTTACTTGGCATTCCAAAGTTTTGTGGTTCCGATAACAAACGGAGGTGTCCTATCACTGTGCCTCGTGTCTGCCTCGAGGGACATGCCTAGTTGTAGGGTTTTTACCTTAAGGATGGAAACAAGACCAAAAATAGTAGAAGTTGTTACAAAGGAACAAAAAATCACAGATCAGTGGCGGTAGCTGTCATCTAGAACGCACTATAAAAGTTTTTTCGCCACTGAGTACCTATATATACAACTACCAACTAGGTTAATAGCGACCGGAGGTATCCTATCACTCTGTCTTGTAAATCAATTAGCAGGTTCCCCGTCCCCATACAACAGCTACTTTGGACCGTCACACGTCTTGAGTTTTTTTCTCAGTTTGCTTCCTGTGAGTGTCTTTAGAAGATATTTTTATATTTTCAAAGTACCTAATTCATATCTAAACTGTTATACAGAATAAAAAATATGAATCAATCATGATACACAAGCGTGATATTTCAACTTCCTACTACTTACGTCGAATGAATCATATCACATTTGATTCATTGGACGTGCAAGGATAAAATTTTATTTACAGTGTACATGATGACATATGATTCACGTGTTTATATACAGTAAAATAAAGAAAATCAGACAACTTTTGACATACCTACCTTTTGACAATAGTGTTATTTTTGTTAGAGCAGTACTTGCTGTCAATTTGTTACTTTTGACTACTAATTTGTTGTAACATATACCATAAATATATATATATATATATATATATATATATATCACCAGGGTTTTTTATTTTTTCCCAAACTTGAAGATGTACCCCACTCGTCCCCGTACTAAAATTTGAATTCGTTTGCTCACGTCCTTTAAAAAATACCCTTGAAATGGACTATGATTTTGCTGATATATGAATCTTTAACTTGTAAAAATTGGTAAAAAATTTGGTCCATGATTCATATGTGATACATTGGACAGAGAACCTGTTAAAAAAGAAATGAAGTTTATTTGCCAACCAAAGTAGAAAAAATAAATACGATACTAAGCACCTAACGTAAACAAACTATAGCTAAAGATTGAAACTAAAATAACCATTTATGAGTATTATGAACCTGCGAAATTAGACTTTTCTTTGACCAATTATTGATAGGTTGTCAATCAAAACAAAAGCTAGATTTATAGAATTCGTTTTTTTAAATTACTGATTAAAAAGAAAAAAAATCGTGACCCAAATTAGTTTTGTATGAAAACAATAAACTAGAAATAAAATTTAACATAGTAATTGTATTGAAAAAAACAAATACCTATAAACCTAGCATTTGTCTAACTGTCAACCTATCAATCAACTTTATGAGGTGAAAATGGCTATCACCGTTCTATGAAAAGTCGAAGGTTGACAATCGGCGGGATACGAACTAGAGCAGTTGTTTCTGGCTATTTCTTGTAAAGAGTAAACAAAATAAACATACTTTAGCACTTTTTCAATGTCATTTAAAAGCTTTTATTTAACTTGCAATGTATGTATGTTTTTTCGGGTAGAGTCTTCCAAGTTAATTTTGCCCCACTCCCGGTTTCCGATTGAGCGAAAATTTTGCATGCATATGTATATCGAGTGACAATGCAATATTAAAAGTTTGTACCTAAAATTTTTCAGGTTTTTCTAAAATTATTTAATTATGTTTATAATATTTTTTTTAATCGAAAATGAAGAAGGCGGCTCCTTCGGAATCATACCTATCCTCTATTAAGTAAGGTAATAAAATTTATTTTGTTTCGTTAATGTAAGGGATATGAAGATAAAATCATTGTAAGTGTATCCTACTAAGAACAAGAGAATAATAATAGGGAAAAATAGACTGAGTAAGGTTAAGAAGTCATTTGTGGGGCAGTGTATAAGATTCTACAATAAAATTCCAGAAAATGTAACTAGTTTGTCAGAGAATAAATTCAAGACTCATGTCAAAAAAGTTTTGTGCTCTAGAGGATATTACAAAATAATAGATTATGTAAATGACAAAGATATATATGTTGATTCTATATCAAATACCATTACCTGAGACTGTAATCTGAATCATGACATTATTTGTAATATACAGTATTTTTTTTTGTTTTGACTATTTAAAAGTGTGTGTAAACACCTATTTGAAATAAATTGTTTTGATTTTGATTTTGATAGGACATAACTTACAAGGCCGGGAAAGTAAGCGATTGCTGGATGAGTAGAGTTTGCTGTACCGGCCGAGTCTTGTATAGTGTTTTACTCAAATAATGCAAGAAAATTAAAACAATAATTGATATAATTTTAAATTAAATACACTCGATATTTAAAACGACGACCAAAGGGTAGGGAATGCAGTGACGCACACTTTTTCATGCGCCGATTTGCCGCCGTCGTCGCTGCGCTGCCGCCCCGGTCTGTTCAAAATTTGAGTTTTTTTATTCATTTACTTTTTTAATCACAGCGCCGCCGTCGCCATGCTGCCGCCGGGCCGTTCAAAATTTGAAAAAAAGCAGCTAGCGAAAAGCAGACCAAAGAGTTTTATTAATCGGACTATTGTGTTGTGACAAGGCTGTATGAGATTTATGTTCTGTGCCTCTCAGTGTGTTGCAATTTAAAAAAATACTACTCGACAGTAATGAAATTACATACCTACCTACCCACTTTTACGAGTCGGGAAGTAGTTTTTTTAATTTTTTTTGACGATCCTGAAATCATATATTTCCTGTCTTCTTTTTACTAAGAATGTAAAGCGAATATAACATTGTCTGTTTGAGAAAAAATAGCTTTTCGATCTATCTCCTCAATAAATCTCGCTTTCACCACACGTCTCCATGGTCGCGTAGATACATTTATGTGTGTGCCTATAACATGCTTACTCCCTTGATGTAATAAAATGGGGAAACAAGAAGTACATTACGTAAGGGGTTAGGTTACCCAAGGGGTAACTCCCGTTCGCTCTCTCGCTGGAGTAGCGCACTTCCTTTAATTTTCGAGACAAGTTATCCTAATTGGATGCGAGATGTCTGTTTTGGCACGCGAATGTAAATTAGATGTTGTAACGCTGAATACGAAATTACCGCTCAAATATAAAGGGTGACAGTAGGTAATTAAAGGAACAAGGCAAAGGCTTACAAGATTGTAACGCTTGTGATCAAAGATTTGTATTTAACAACCCTCGCATCAAGTAATTTTATGGGTTATAAGTAAGTACTTACATAATTAAGTTAATAAAGTCTACATAATTGTAGCGTAACAACTTAATTATTTGTACCAGCAATTAGTATAGTCCGTACTTCTGTAATAATATTAAAAAGAGGTGAAGTTTGTATGTTGTAGGAGGTAATTCCCAAAACTACTCCTTCGATTTAAAAAAAAAAAATTCACCAATACTTAGGATGGAATTTCAGGGTGGACATAGGCTAAAAAAACCCACGCTCACTCTCGATATCTAAGGGGGCGAAGCCGCGGGTTGCAGCTGGTAGATTATAGTATTGAACACATTCTAGCCTCATCTATTGTTACGACAGGCTACGCGTAGAGCGTAGATTTTTTAGGGTTCCGTAGTAAAAGGATGCCAAACGAGACCCTATTTCTAAGCCATCGCCGTCCGTCCATCCGTCTGTCGCAGGACAGTATCATTTTAGTACCTCCAGTCACTTAAAATTTCATGCAACATTTATGAAACAAATTCTCGTGGACCAATTGTAAGGGCTTTAAGGCAGTTTTGTTTAATGAAATATTAGAAATAGTTTCGGATTATTACTGTATTGATATGGGGACTGAAATCAGACAAAAATATGTTTATGGAACGCATGACTTTTAATTTTAGTTTTGTTTTTTTTTCACTCTTTTTAGGGTAGGCTAATTCTCATTGATGGCCATACCGCCTTGTCTTCATTTTAGTTTTTTTAGCAGTATAGTACTTGTAGATTTTACGTCTTCAGTATTTTTTCTGTCTTCAAGATCACTGTTTCTTCACTTTCACATCATATAAATGTCACCGTAAAATTGTAAAAACCGTTAGATTATAATCTAACGGGATCTATCTCGCGAGATTGTGAAGTGTCGAAAGATTGTGACCCGTAACATACTGCTTATAATTTCACTTAGTGTCATTGTAATCTCACTAGTAACATTACAATAACACTAAGCGAAGTGAATAACATTAGATAAATAAGCGAGCGAAGCGAGCGATTTTAGGTTCGTTCAGGTTTGATTAATTAAACAGCCAAGGAGCCTCGCGAACCGAAGCTCCCCCCGTGGGTAGCAGAAGGAGAAATTATCGCCCATGCTTGTATCTCCGAATATATAATTATTTTATTCGTATATAGAAGCATGGGCCGTGAAATTGTAAGCCGATTGACAATTTACCGTTATATTTTAATCTAACTAAATTTAGTGTAGTGAGATTGTAATATCGCGGTTTTGACAATATATAGTCTCTAACCTCTACACTCCAGCAAAATGATAGCACTTTTGCTAAAGCTTTCGCGGAGTTCTTGTGGGAACTCGAAACACAATACATATACACACTTTTATTTCATTATCCTACACAACAAACACACTACTTTGCTGACAAATCAAAAACCACAAAATGATATTTTTCGGAAAAAAAAAATACAAACTGGACGCTATGAATTCCCACCAAAAAGTCGTATGACTTTTAATGGTTGACGGTGACGCAATACAGATGAGATCATCTTTTATTTTCAATAGAATCGTAGGAAAAATGCTGTGGACGCATTTTTGTAACCGACTTCAAAAAAGGAGGAGGTTCTTTGTTCGAGTGTATAAAATATATATTTTTTTGTATGTTCACCGATTTCTCCGTCAATTGTGGACCGATTTTCAAAATTCGTATTAGTAGGTACGTATAGACCGAAATTTGTATTGGTTCAGATTATTTAAATATGGAAACGTGTATGTGTATTCCCAGTGGGCACCATCGTGATCATTAAAGCATAAAAACTATTTTTAAATAAAGTCTTGTATCTAAAAGTTTTTAGGTTTAACTTCAACTTGTTCAATTTAAGAACGTAATTTTTAGTGTAAGTAATAAACTTTTTTTTTATTTGTATTCTTGGGACATTTATTTTCTTTAGTGCAAATAGGAGCAAATAGAAATTCTATAACTGATTAAACTTGTTCAAAAGTACAGGCAAAAAATAAAAATAGATTAACAAAAACATTAAACTATCCATAGTTCACACTGTCGCTCCTGTATAGTAACGCCCCATATTTATACAAGGCGCCTGGTTTGCCGTCAACACGTCACTTTTTGCAGGTTTCTGACGTACATTACGTCAACCTTTTAACGTACGTGTAAATCAATGCGATAACCCGTTACTGTGCAAATAAGTTTTGCTGTAGTGATTGACGTAAAAAGGAAGAAACTTTGTGTAGAAAGGGCGCGAAAGAAAAAAAATTAAACATAGGGTTGTGTGGTTTAAGAAGTGCAGCGAAACCTTTGCTACAAAATGAATCTCCATGTTTCCCATGTTTGGTCTTTTCAAGTTTGGGTTTACATTCACTTTTCGAACTGTTTTGGTATTTTTTTTGATTAGTCAGATTTTTTATGACAGAAGAGGTTTGTTGTCGCCAAAGAATCGATTTCTCATCTGTATATTGACAAAATTTATCATTTCACAATGCTCTATAACAAAATATATTTGTTCTTTCCTGCTTTTCGGTGCCCTTGGCGGATATTTCAAGGTATGTTTTCTTCTTAATTCGCCGTCCCTATTGTGGCCTGGTGGGTTAATGTTGTTCCGTTACACTTTCTAAGGTCCACCAACATAGCGAGCTTAGATTAATGATAGGTCTTCGCTGCCGCTCCGACTAGATACCGCCGGCGTAGTTGTAAATGCTGCGGATTCGGCGTACCGGAGCTAGGGCCGACGCAGTCTCGTTGTAAACAATGTGCGAGAAAGACATACTGAGTATTTAATTAAGTTTTAATAATAATACGAAGTAAAATGCCAGCTTGCTTAGTGAAATTATGTAAAATAATACTACAAAAGATAAAAAAGACACTAGGGTCCTATACCATCAGTAATTGTCTTATAATTTTGAAATTTTTACATAAAATACCATGAATCATAAACGCCATTCAGTGTTGCCGCCTATACAATAAATAGTTCCCCGTGGTTCAGATTTTATAGTATGTGAATATATTGTTATTATATTTTATTTTAGTATCTAACTACTATTTATTATTTAAAGGGTTCAATGATAGGTAAGTACACATTAGAAATTCCCGTGCAATCGAGATAATTTGTGCCAAATTTCATCCAAATTCCGTTTTATATTTTTTACGTAATTGAGTAACAATTAAATATTTTTTGCCCGTATGGCTCCCGGCTTAGAATAAGGCCATCCTAATTCATCCAATAGGTGTCGTAAAAGCCGACTAAGGGACTCAAACCGGAGGATGGGCACCAGCGTCTTTCCGTGACTTGCAGCCAATCTGCAACACTGCGATCGCCAACCCGCCTGCCAAGCGTGGCGATTACGGCAACATTCCCCAAATGACCGACACAAATAAAAAACGGCCCCTAGTCCCCGGCGGCCCCGCTATTCCTGGCTCCGGTAGCGGTCAAGGTAACGACGGGGCATGGGGTGCGAAGAATCCCCGGCAGATGCCAGGCTACCAAAACAAAAGACCTCTGGCCCTGGCAACCTACAACACGCGCACACTGCGAACCGACGTAAAGTTAACAGAACTCGAGGAAGCATTGAGCAGGTTACGATGGGACATCGTAGGATTGTGTGAAGTCCGAAGAGAGGGGGAGGACACCATAATCCTTAAATCCGGAAACCTGCTCTATTTCCAGGAGGGCGACCAACTGTCTGAGGGTGGTGTCGGGTTTCTAGTCTACAAGTCCCTCATTAACAATGTGATCCAGATCGAGAGTGTTTCGACGAGGGTAGCGTACCTTATTCTCCGAATTACTCCTAAAGTAATTCAGGTATATGCACCGACCGCGCAACACTCCGACGACGAAGTGGAGCTCCTATATAAGGATATCTCTAGAGCTCTACATAATAGCTCCCGGACACAATACACCATTGTTATGGGGGACTTTAACGCGAAACTGGGTAAACGAAGTGATGGTGAGCTGAGAGTGGGGCAATTTGGATATGGAGAGAGAAATGCACGTGGCCAGCTGCTGGCCGACTTTATGGAGAAGGAGGGCCTTTTTATGATGAACTCCTTCTTCAAAAACCCTAAACAGCGAAAGTGGACATGGTTGCATCCCAATAGTGTAACGAAGAACGAGATCGACTTCATCTTGTCGACGAGAAGGCAAATATTCAATGATGTCTCTGTGATCAACTCAGTCAAAACCGGAAGCGATCACCGAATGGTAAGAGGCACATTGAATCTAAAGACCAAGCTAGAAAGATGTCGACTGATGAAGTCCACACTCCAACCAGCGCCCATCCAGCTCTAAAACCCCGAAGACTATCAGCTCGAGTTGCACAATCGCTTCGAATGCCTAGAAGACTGCGAGAATGTGGACGATTATAACGACAGGTTCGTGGAAATTGTCCAAACGGTCGGGTCTAAGATTTTCAAAACTCGCCGTTCAAACAGAACCAAAAAAATCTCTGACTTCACCAGCAACCTCATGGAAGAAAGACGCAGTTTGTTTTTGCAGTCCTCTGAAGACGCTACTCAGTATCGGCAACTAAACAGGCAGATCTCTAAGTCTCTAACTCCCGATTTGCGCCAATATAATACAAATTGTATTAAAGAGGCAATTGAGAACAACAAAGGCTCAAAAGTGTTCGCGAGAGATCTGTCTGTTGGTCAAAGCCAACTGACCAAGCTGAAGACTGAGGACGGCAGGATCATATCGTCTAAGACTGAGTTGCTGGAAGAAGTTGAGAAGTTCTACGGACAATTGTACACGACCACACGTCTGCCTGTCAGCGATCTGGCTAAAGACCAAGAGCTAGACTTACCCGACACTATACCGAAGATATCCCGGACGTCAGCCTGTACGAGATTAGAATGGCTCTTAAACAGCTTAAAAACAATAAGGCACCGGGTGATGATGGAATTTTGGCTGAACTTCTGAAAGCAGGTGGAACACCGGTACTTAAGGCTCTTCAGAAATTATTTAATTCCGTTATACTTGAGGGGCAAACGCCTAAGGCATGGCACAGAAGTGTGGTCGTTCCTTTCTTCAAAAAGACCCTGCTGAAGAACTAAAGACCCATCTCACTTCTGAGCCATGTCTACAAACTGTTTTCGAGGGTCATTACGAATCGTCTCGCACGCAGGTTTGACGACTTCCAGCCTCCCGAACAAGCCGGTTTCCGAAAAGGATTTAGTACCATAGACCACATACATACGCTGCGGCAGATTATACAGAAGACCAAAGAGAACAATTAGCTACTATGCTTGGCGTTCGTGGACTATGAGGAAGCCTTCGATTCGGTCGAAACTTGGGCTGTGTTACAGTCTCTCCAGAGGTGCCAAATTGACTATCGATATATCGAAGTGCTGAAGTGTTTGTATGAAAACGCCACCATGTCGGTTCGCCTCCAGGATCAAAACTCGGAACCTATCCAGCTGCAGCGAGGGGTGAGACAGGGAGACTCCGAAACTGTTCACCGCCGCCGTGGAAGATGTTTTTAAGCTTTTGAACTGGGGTGGACTCGGCATCAATATCAACGGCGAGTACATCACCCCCCTTCGATTCGCTGACGATATCGTGGTCATGGCTGAGACTATGGACGACTTAGGCACAATGCTCAATGGCCTCAGTAGAGCCTCTCAACAAGTGGGTCTTAGAATGTACATGGACAAGACGAAAATTATGTCAAACGTCCGTGTCATACCTACTCCTCTGAAGGTTGGAGGCTCTACACTCGAAGTTGTTACCGAATATGTATACCTGGGACAAACAGTCCAGTTAGGTAGGTCCAACTTCGAGAAAGAGATCAATCGTCGAATCCAATTCGGCTGGGCAGAGTTCGGGAAGCTTCGCAATATCTTTACGTCCCAGATACCGCAGTGTCTTAAGACCAAGGTCTTCGACCAATGTGTGTTGCCAGTGATGACGTACGGAACTGAGACATGGTCGCTTACTATGGGCCTCATAAGAAGGCTCAAGGTCACCCAAAGGGCAATGGAGCGTGCAATGCTTGGAGTTTCTCTGCGTGATCGATTCAGAAACGAGGAGATCCGTAAGAGAACCAAACTAACCGACATAGCTCTCAGAATTGCTAAAAATAAGTGGCAGTGGGCGGGGCACATTGCTCGTAGAACAGATGGCCGTTGGGGCAGTAAAGTTCTCGAATGGCGACCACGCACCGGAAAGCGTAATGTAGGCAGGCCTCCCACTCGGTGGACCGATTACCTGCTGAAGGTCGCGGTAAGCCGCTGGATGCGAGCAGCGCAGAACCGGTCGTCGTGGAGATCCTTGGGGGAGGCCTATGTCCAACAGTAGACTTCCTTCGGCTGATATGATGAGTAACAAACATCCAAATAAAACAACAAAAACATAAAACATTAAATTATTTGTGCCTACTCAAGTGGAAAAGCTAATGAATGAAATCGAAGAACAGCTGCTCGTTTTTTTTTATATTTACCTAATGAGAATAAATGAATTAATTTTAATTTACTACTAAATTTTCAGTTCCTTTCTACATTAAACAACCAATTAATTATTTACTAACCCATTGCATCAAATAATTTCCCTTCATTCGGGTAACAGTTAAGCAGCTGGCAACACAATTTTCGACGCACACTAGCATCCTTGAAAATTGTTATAAACACACTTTGACATTTTGTTGCCGCATTCACAGAGCTGTTGTTTTTAGATAGCGCGATATCTAGTCGGAGCGGTAGCGAAGACCTATCATTAATCTAAGATTGCGAGGCTCCACCAATTTGGACTGGACACCAAATGCGAGAGATTTATTGATGGTTTGCACTTTTTACACCTCGAGATGAGACATTTGTGCCTTCGTAAACTCCTGTGGACTTATTCTATAACTGCGTGTTCAAGTAATTTTTTTATTTATATTTTCCCGAGAACGAGTTGAAGAAGTTTTAAAAGAAGTTGTACCTTTTTTTAAAAAAATTAGAAGTGTTTTGGTGAGATTTGCCACTGCCTCCCAAAAATGACGTAATTAAAATTTTCATTTTAGGTGTAATTTCACATAGGCATGATACTTTCAATTTCGGTCGTACTAAACTCAATTTCGGCCTAATTTCCTTTTTAAAGATTTTTAATTGTACCGGTGACGACAAAGGTTTCTACATTTACATCTACATTCTTTAATAAATATACTTACCTGATCTTCTTTTTCCTTTCCTAAACTTCAACTTTTCCGTTCAAACCTTCAAAAATCTACGTATGATGTAGCAGAAGATTTTTTCCATGTTATATTAGCAATTTAAAATTAATTTTGCTACAGTAGGTAGGTATTTCAATTAAAGCCTTTATTGGAAAACCTATCATTAAGAATTACTGTCTTTTATTTTGTTTGGCTACGTTCAAATGACTACCAGCCCAGCGTATCAAATTGTAGTATTGTAGGGTCCAAAATTCATTAATTCATAACTTGAAAGCTGACACAAGATACCTGAAATGTTTTCGTTGAGAGTTGCTACTAAGGCCCACTTACATGAGTAGTTTTTAATTTCTATGTCAAGCCATGCAGAAATATATGGCATTGTTATAATTATTTTTTCATACTCCCATTTCGTAATTTGCTCTATTATTTACCTCAAATCATATCACAAAAGTATTCATTCCTGGTCGTTTTACAATGATCATTTCAAAATGAGACAACTGTATTTACAATGAAACTTTTTAAATATTTTTATTGCATTGGAAAAGGATAAAATAATTAAAAACCCCGACTTAAAGATTCTGTAACTAGTGATAATAAATGTAAAAAGCTTTTATAAGAAGATTTGATCTCTCGCAGAGTCGGACATATGAACAACAGAGTATCAGTTTTCATAGCACTTCCTTACGTACCTATTTGATTCCCGAAGATGTAGATGTGGCAATAAAATGTTTAACTCCCTATGAACTTAATAAAAAACCCAAGAAAATCCGTCCGGGGCTGCCATTAAATGAACTGGTTTTGTAGTTTTATAGTAACGTGAATAATTGGAGATATTTTATTGCTCTACTTATTTATATTTATGTTAAAATTCTAAAGAGTGATGGCAGCCCCCGACGGATTTTCTTGGGTTTTTTATTAAGTTCATAAGGAGTTGAATATTTTATCCCTTAGTCAGGTCCGACGACACCCTCGAGACGAGATATGGTGGTACTTTTCTAGGGCCGCACCACAGACAAAAGAACCGGAGGATGGGCAGCAGCGTCCTTTCCGCGTACTGTGCCACCCACTGCACACTGCACATTCCGATCGCCAACTCGCCTGCCAAGTGTGACGATTACGGCAAAACCCCCCAACTCGGGGAGTGTAACCAGCAGTGGATTTCTTTTGGCTGACGTGATGATAGCCATCATCATCTCATGCCAAAGCAGGCTAATTAGCTGACTAACCACTATCTCTGTGCAAATAATCACAACAATCCGTTGCTCCGTTGCGGTGTTAAAGATTTCATCCAAATAAATGTTCATTTCACAAAACGTAAAAACTTTAGGTACAAGCTTTTATTTGAAAAGAGTTTTCGTATTCCTCTCAGCAAACCCTTTCATTTGATACCCATATCATAGGGGTGCATAAAAAAATTGGTTGTCTGTAAATTCGATTTACGGACGATAGTTTAAGGCGGTTGCAGAGGAAACAAAAATAGACATCGCAACCTAGATGGCGCTGGCGAGCAAATATTGTTGTTTTTGACAAATATTTCGTAAATTAGATAAGTTTGAAGCAAAATTTGTATATTCGCGAGCCCTTTTATTGATGTTTCGATGATATAGTAAGTGTTTAACTTCATTTATTGTTTTATTCTCGCGTGTTATCCCACAATTAGCAGCTGATAGCAGTCACGCACACTGCAGGCACGAATTGTAAGTGTGTGGGTGCAATTCATTCAATAAAAAGTCGCGTAATATCTGTCAGTTTACAATAGCGGTATACAAAGTGAATAGAAATCACTACGAAATAAATACCTACATAAAAAAAATTACATTATTCCTGGGACAAAAAAGCAAAACAGAGCACATCGGATTTTCTGAAATCGTTTTTACGATTATCTTTTTGGATACAGTGTAGAATCCTTGTAAAAATGCAGATAATTAGCAGAGACGTGATTGTAATGGAAGACAAAATGGAAATGAGGAAACTGAAGAATAGTGTTATCTGGTTTCATGGAGAAGAAATGTCACCTGAAGACAGCCAGGAGGACAGATTCAGTGGGGGAATTGAAAGAAAGCCCATGTCTACTCCATGTGCTATAGAGAACGAAAACAGAGAGAGGAAACTACCTACCTCAATAGATATGGTTTCTCCGTGTGTACATATCCAGGTTAGAGCCATAGCAGTCCTTCAGGGAAAACAATGCTCGGGAGCTTATTGATGTGTCAGGTGGTGCAACAATAGTTGATAAGTGCAAGTGGGTGCTAAATAAACAGTTTGATGTGAACAACAAAGTGCGTTATCATGGGAGACTAGTGACAAAAGGTTTCACGCAGCAACCTGGAATAGATTATGAGGACACCTTCTCTCTGGTAGTTAGACGTGAAGTTTGCATATCTTCCATTAAGTCTTTATGTTCTGTCTCTTCTATGGTGTGACACAGACTTTATTGTTGTGATTGATTTGTTTCTCATTGTAAAAATATAAGTACTTCCAACCCAAATAAACTTTTGTTTTAATCATTTAATATAGCAGATCGTGGTTTAAGATATGAAAACCTAGGTCCTGTGAGATGATATCTAGAAATGAATATCAATGTAGATCGAGAAAGGAATGTAATTACAGTTGATCAGCTAAAATATATAGAAAGTATCGCTGGATGTGAGAGGTCTTTATCCACCAGTGGACGTCTTTTGGCTGATATGATGATGATCACCACCTTTACACATAATAACCATTTTCATGGGCGCTGCTGAAGCCTTATTATTATTTTTTAATTCACCATTGGCAAGCCCTTGGCATCATCTCGCCTGATGATAAGTGATGCTGATGCCGAAGATGGAAGCAAGCTTACCAAGATTCCCCAATGCAATGGAGAACTGGCTATCTTATCCTCAAGCCGGAACACATCAACATTGTTAACACTGATGTTTGGCGGCAAGACTTAGATAAGATGGTGGTAGCTAGCCAGGCGGGCTTAGAAAATGCCCTACCATCAACCAAACGGAGTCTTACAAGTTGACCCCACCGGGATTCGAACCCACGACCTCGGTGTGAAGCAAATGGACTAACCATCACACCACGGAGGCGGTTAAACGTTGGCACAAGGGACATACATAAAATAAAATAATCATATTCAATATCATGTTTTTTTCAATTTTAATCATTTAATCCCAGAGATATAGATAGGTTACATGCATACAAAAAGTGAAGCAAATAAAAGCATTCTTAGTAGCATTTGGTGCAATGGAAGTGAACTACCTTTAATACTGTGTGTAAAGGGGTTAGATTTTCTAATGTTGTTAGTGCATAACTCATCTATGGTAACAAATCTTTGTTTGATTCCCAAAAAATTCTTCAAGATGTTTTTCAAATTTAATATCTATAATATGCTACAAGTGGTACTTTATCTGGTAAAACTCTAACGACCTGCCATGAGAAAAGGGTAAAACATAGGTTTCTCAAAAATGGCTCTCGATAATTTTTGTCATTACAAAAAACTGGACAAGTGCGAGTCAGACTCGCCCACCGAGGGTTCCGTACAAAGTTGTAGATCCATATTATAAATCATAACAGTGCAGACTGTTAGGTACTACATAAGTCAAAATTATTAGGTACCTACCTACACATATAAAAAAGGGGTAAGTTTTTTTTTTACATTCTTCGTCATAAATCGAAAACTATACATCAAAAAAATAATTAAAAGTCTGTTTAAGCTTCTAACAATGAAGCCCTTTCATAGGATACCTCATATCCCTCACTCCCGGAAGTCGTTGGCAACCTGCGGGGGCTACTGGACTTCCTGGAGGAGCTGAGCTGGCAGTGATGCCAGCTAACCACGCAAAATGGGCGCTCGGGCGCCTGGTTGCGGAAACCAGCCCGTCCTTACCATTACCATTACCACTACCTCATATGACACGCTTAACTCAATTCAAAATTTGGACTGCCGTTCCTTGCATAATTGATTACATACTTTATATAAAGATTATATTTTTACAAAAGTATAGTTTTCAGATTTATCCCTTTACTTGTAGTACAAGACGGTATTACATGCCAAATTTCATAGTTCTAGGTCAACGGAAAATACCCTATGAATTTTGATTCCCTTGAGAGTGTCGAAATATAAGTTTTTTGCAGCATAAACGGCCGTATCTTTTTTACGTTAACCTAGAAGCTTGATTTTTTCACAACTTCAAGGGACTGTAGACCGGACTATACGGTTGTACTTTCAACTCGATACCTCCATGCGTTTCCGAAATAAAGGGTCTTGACAGACATACGGACAGACAACAAAGTGATCCTATAAGGGTTCCATTTTTTCCTTTTTTTTAAACTTATCAAATGGAATATCTATGATTTACTTACTTATGAACAGCTTGTATATTTTAGTGATTGCTGTTGTTGCCTGTGTTCGGCCTAAAAATAGCACATTATGATATACAATTTACTAATTATTGTGTAAATACACTCGACAGCAAAGGAAATGGGTCTGTAACAAAAACCTCAATAACTTCCAAAATATTGTAACAAGCTTTATGAAATAAAGACTGTA
Source organism: Coleophora flavipennella (assembly GCA_947284805.1). Lineage (NCBI taxonomy): Eukaryota > Metazoa > Arthropoda > Insecta > Lepidoptera > Coleophoridae > Coleophora > Coleophora flavipennella. The sequence continues at coordinate 9,965,821 of OX369265.1, read as the reverse complement.
TTATAGACAATTTTATAGTGCATCTATATATATAAAAGAAAGTTGTGTTAGTTACACCATTATAACTCAAGAACGGCTGGGTCAATTTTTATGTTTTTTATGTTTTTGCATTTGTCTTTGTCTGGAATAGGATAATAAGTATTAAAATATGATATTCATCAATAAAAAAAATATCAGTCAAAAATAATTGGTTTTAGGGTAGGGTAGGGTAGTGTAGTGTAGTGTAGGTGTAGTGTAGTTAGGGTAGGGTAGGGTAGTGTAGGGAAGGGTAGGGTAGTGTAGTGTAGTGTAGGGTAGTGTAGTGTAGGGTAGGATAGTGTAGTGTAGTGTAAGGTGGAACGAAGTTCGCCGGGACAGCTAGTATAATACTAAAAATAAGTCATAAAAGTTTATAAAGTTTATTTTGAATAAAAGTAAGTTAAGAAAAAATGAAAATTTTTCACTAGATTTCGAAATTGCAATTTTCACACATTTTAGTATTTTGTATTACCACTGAGATCTATTAAAACAGCTGTTACACGGTTTAGCATGCTTTACACTTTCGATTTCTGAGTTGATGCTGAGGATTATTCTCCCATTCCTCTATCACTGCTTCATCCGAGCATGCTCGATGAAGTTCAAGTTTGGGCTGCGTGCTGGCCACTGCATGCGTGTGATAGAGACTGTGTGGGGATGAGCATTATCTTGCATAAGGATGGCATTCTTGCGCGTTTTTACTAAAAGTGGGCCAACATACTTATTTAAGGTTTCATTCACGTATCTTTCTGCGGTTAAAGTTTGTCTCCCATCGTGCTTGCATAGCATGATACTCGACTCGTCCGAAAACATAACTGTTGACCAGTCATTGAAAGTCCAATTCATGTGTTCTCTAGCATAACTCAGCCTTAAATTTCGATGCTGCCTTCCGAGTTTTGGACCATTGGTGGGTCTAAATGGCTTCATGTTCGCTTCAGCAAGACGCGGCCTCACTGTACACGTGCCCGGATTGCTCTCTTCAGCACGTAGAAGGTGGTTTTTGACCAACAGCCGTTTGAAATCGATTTCTCAATATTGTTGACACCATATATCGATCGTCACGCGCTGTCGTGCACCTTGTTCGGCCTGTTCCTGGTCTGTGCATATTGAATCCAGTCTCTTCAAATCGCTGGAGCACTCTGAACGGTTGATAGCGACACACCAACAGTGTAAGTAATGTTCACAAACACCGAAGAGGATTGCCTGTATTATAGGTACTTACGAAGCCATTTCTATTCTAGTGCATGATACCGTAACAAACCGGCTCGCGATCGTTTTGGGTTTACTTTGCGTCCTGAGTATACGTATTTATTGTAAAAGCGTTAATTCATTTTGTTACAAAAGCCATTTATTTACCAAATTCACAAACTAACTGCAGAGCAAAAAAACAGTGTTGCCATATGGAGGAATCAAGAAATCTATCTTCAGTCCAAAATCTGGACAAAATTCGTACAACAGTAAATAATTGTTAGTTAAAATTGTTAATACAATCCGGTATTTGACTGCTAGTCATTTGAGTTAATTTTTATCAACGGTCAAAAACGAAATTTTGTTCTGAAATTGTTCGTGTTACAAAATTGTGACGTCATTGTCTTTGACGAACTGATTTAGTGATTTTGATAAAATATATAAAATTGAATTTATAATAAAATTTTAAATGAATGTTTTTATGCTATTGTAGGAAATGCTATTTAGTGAATAGTATTTTTTAATTTATTTTAAACACTGTCAAATACCCTATACCGTATGACAAAAATGATACGCCACAAGTCGCATAAACTTTCTCGTAAAAATATGTACAGATGTCTAAAGTGTAATATATATTTTTTTGTTATCTTATCCAAATGTTTGGACTCTCCATACAAAGTTTGAGAAGTCCAACAAAGCTAAATTTGTATGAATATGACACAGCAGCCGGTTCCTTATTGGGGAAAGTTTTTCAGTTACATGAGTACAAGTCAAATTTTAAAGAAAACGAAAGGAATTTACATAAATTTAACCTGTAAACAATACCTTTGGATGTAGGAATATGATATTTGTGTCGCGTAAATGCATAATCATGAATTATCCGCATTGGACCTCAAAAATCCATACGAGTGCAGATAAATCCGTATATATAGCAACACTGATTCATTCATATTCAGCCACAGAGTGTTACGGGGATAAGTGCGTTCGAAAAGTGTGTTGTTTTAATTTTTTTAACAAAAATATAAGAACACCTTTGAAAAACTAAATCTTTGTATTAGTTTTTTACACTATTAATTATGGGTGTTATGAATAAAAAAATAAATCGATTTGTATTCACTCTGAAAAAACATTTTATATTTAGATTCCTATAACACAAGTAGAGTTTCAGAACGCACTGTTCATACATAGCTTTACGGTACGCATAAGTGTCTATGTTGTGTAAATGTAACGCACACATACGTAAAATCGACACTTTTAAACAAGATTTAAAACCTTAATAACTTTTCAATTGTTCGATTTATCACAAATCTGATTTCATTCGCGAAAACAAGATTTTTTAAACATTTTTTTGACATTGTTTGATAACCTAATAATCTAACACTCGATGAGTGTATTGGTCAAACGTTTTGTATGAAAATGACGCCTCTGCAACCACCTTAACGTGACAACGTAACGGGACAATGAGTCATCCTTTTTCGTGCGTGCAGCCGGCGTCCATCGATTTATTAGACGTTGTCTCGTCAAAAAATAACTGGTCCGCCATCTTTGGGGGTCTGCCATATTGGATTTAGAATGACATCACTTAGCTAACCATGCATTGTCACCCAAACTAAATGTAATATGCAAAATTTTAGCTCAATCGGTTGAAGATATCTGCTTCAAAATTGAGTTGCAAGATTCCAACCAACAAACATACATACATTGCAAGTTAAATACAAGCTTGTAAAAAGAGAGTTTTTTTTTTGGAACTGTATCGGACTATGCTATTTGCAAGGGATAAAAAAGTACATAGGCTACGTGCATGACAAATTTGGTCTAGGTTGCTTGAAGTGTTAAAGCGTAAAAAGGTAACAAAACACACAAATAAGCAATGACATTTTCATCATCATCATATCAGCTTATATACGTCCCCACCGAGAGGCTCGAGCCTACCCTGAATTAGGGAGATCAGGCCTTAGTCGACCACGCGGGCCCAGTGTGGATTGGTCGACTTCACACACAACCTGCGAGTTTCTTCGCAGGCGTGTGCAGGTTTCCTCACGATGTTTTCCTTCACCGTTAAAGCAATCGATAAGTATATATACGTAAGTTTTGAAAAACTCATTGGTACATTGGCCGTCCAGATTTGAATCCGGTACCTCTGGTTAGAAGGACCGAGTCGTTATCGGTTGAGCCACCGACGCTTTTAATCACATTTTCAAATTTAGAATATTAAAGTAAGAACGCAAATAACTGCACAAACAAGAAAGCAATCTTGTCAAGTCGTAACCTCCAGACATAATAAATTTTACTCTCCTATTACCTTAACTTCCAGTACCAATCTCATAATGCATCTTTGCATCCGTCCTCCTTACTATAATATTATAAATGGGAAAATGTGTTTGTTTGTTACCTTTTCACGCTTCAACGCCATGACCAATCTTAATGAAATTTGGCATGCAGGTAGCCTGTGTCACGAGAAAGGACATAGGCTACTTTTTATCTCGTGAAAATAGCATAGCCCGATGCAGTTCCTAAGGGAACTGAAAATATACACTTTTTTGGCAAATTTTAACATCGCAACGGAACAATGGATTGTGTGATTTTTGCACAGAGATGGTTGAGATGGTGGGAAATGACATGATTTACTAATAAGAATAATATCGTGACATAGCTCCCGAGGGATCTAGAGAAAATTCGTATCCACGCTCGCGAGCCGCTTTCGGCTCGCGCACCGCGCACTCTCTACGACAGTCATAAAAACGATGTCCACGCGGGCGAACCCGGGGGCAAAAGCTAGTAATCTATATTTTCTTTGTATTCCACTTTACGTACTATCCTACACTACTATAGGTACTTAGCGGAAATGTGAGTCAAGAACAAAGTTACAAAGTTACAATAGAACCAGAGATTTGTTACCCTTATATATAGCATATCTCTGAATAGAACTATGTTTTTCTACTCCCATTTGGTAATTTGCTTAATACATAACCTCAAATCATATCACAATTATAGTATTCATTCCTACAAGTCGTTTTACAATGATCATTTCAAAAAGAGACAACTGTACTACACAATGAAACTTTTTAAATATTTTTAAGGTTTTGGCTCAAAAATTCAATATTATTTTTATTTTCCAATCTTCTTTTTTGTCGTTTACCGACAGTAAATTTAAGGAGATTAGAGTTGTGTTACCTGGTAGTAAGGAGGGTAAATAAAAAAACCCCGACCTTACTACTGCAAGGGTTGGTTGTAAGGTGGGTAATAAAATTTGCCCCCTTTACTACTGGTAGTAAGGTCTGGTAGTAGGGTGGGAAACGGACGAAATTTAAATGTATTTTGTTCAAGATGCCAAGGCCATTTAAAAAAGCGCGTGTACCTGCGCTATGGCTAAACATCTCGTGTGATATTTAGGCGCGTTGGGCGTTTTTGAGATGCGAAAAAGCCATTGAATCGCGACACTGTTACGTTAACGCCACCATATCAGGAACACTCGCAGGGTCAAAACTTATAAAATTGTAAAAAGTTTTCACTTCTGTCGGCATTCCCGGAGTCCTTCGTATTATAGTTAGTTTCTTAATATGGTTTTCAGTAGACGGTTTTAATAGAATATCTCGCAAAGATGTAGTTTAGAGTCTTTTAGAATCAAAAACCCGCAATGTCCATTTTATTGTTTTAGTGGTCAAAACAATAAAATTGTTTTTTTTTTATTCACAATTGGTAAGCCCTTGGCATCATCTCAGCTGATGGTAAGTGATACTTTTACGTTTTACTTTTATTTCTTTCATGTGGAATTAGTGTAAATATATACCGATATGTGCAATAAAATTAACATTGCGGTTTTTGATTCTAAGAGACTTCTACTTACACTATTGGACATTGTGGTTTTTGGAGCATCTTTGATTTTTATCATGAATTTCCTTGAGACATTGCTGTTTTTGATGCATATGTGATACACTAAAATATTCCTTCAACCATAGAGATTAATATGTAATAGATAACTCTGTTTTGTCTTTTTACGGACATTGCGGTTTTTGATTCTAACAGACTCTAGGTAAAGTGGTCATAAAGTCGCAATGACGGCTAATTCTGTAAAAAGTTTAGCCAGCTACATGTTCGGTTCAAAAGATACAGCTTTTAAAGGTAAAATAGACAGATAGACCAGAGGCGTATTTACCCTACGTCCAGGGGCGCACTTGGCCCGGGGCGCCAAGAGGTGAGGGGCGGCCGGAGGTAGAAAAAGTAAAGTATTTTTAGGGATCCGTTTGGCTCACCAAAAAATAATAAAACTAACCAAGTGCGATTCGGACTAGCGGTAATAAGGGTGACGAACCACTACGAACATGCAAACAGAAGGTTACAGTAAGTTGATGTTTGTAGGGTGGCAGTACAGAACACTAAGCGCGCAACTCCGATTCGGAGTTGGACGGTTTTTTTGTCACTTAGAGGGGCGGATTTTTTTTTGTGCCCGGTGCGCCGGATTCTTAAATACGCCTCTGAGACAGATAGAGAGGCTTAGTAATAGGATCCCTTTGGAATGCTTTGGATATGGAAGCCTAAAAATGATGCAACGAAACTTTTTACTATATTTCAATTCAATTGCACATTTCACGTCCGCCACACTTTATTAGATTTTTTCATATTTTTAAGGTTTCTTACACCCAAAGGGTGACCAACGGGACCCTATTACTAAGCCTCCGCTGTCTGTCTGTCTGTCAGCGGGCTATATTTCATGAACCGTTATAGGTACCAAACGTACTCAAATTTTTAATAAAAAAAAAAAGTAGAAAGTTGAAAGAACCCCGTACCAAAAGTATGGAAAATGTGGTTTCAGTTAAATATTCTGAGATTTTGATAGAATATAGATTTTAACGTCCTGAACAAAAGTCTGTATGGGAGCTACCACTGTTGCCGAGTCCCTTTCAGAGTTACGACTGGTTTTGTACCCTCAAGGAAATCGACTCTATTACCAATTCTTGTCACAGTGATAGTAATATCAGTAATATGACACCTCCTGTGTCTTTTTTCAAGTGCAAAATAAATCGTTTCAAAAATATTTTACGAAGTTCTTATTACAACGACACACAGATCATTGAAACATATATTTCAGCATTTTAATGCACCCATATTTTTACAGTAGACTGCACCACACAAAACAAACTATAAATAACGAGTAAAATGAAAGAAAAATAGTGTTATTCGTTAAATCTTATCTACATATATTTTCATAGATACACATGTACACTTTCAAACTCGGTTTATTATGGGTTCATTTCATATCAAATCAAACCAGTCGTAATTCTGAAAGGGACTCGGCACCAGCGGTAGCCCCCATAGAGACTGTACTTTTTATCCACTGTAATTTTTAAAGATTATCGGTCCTTTTTTAACTTTTTTAAGGAAGTAGGCGAAAATTAACCATTCCTCCCCTCCCTCCCTTCTCTCCGAAACTACTGAACCTATAATCTTGAAAAATTACAGTGGATGAAGTTGACAGCATTAATTAGAGGAAACCTATGAGAAAATCTAAAATCCTTCCGTTCCTAATAAATTCCATTCCGTTTTTTTTGTTCAAAATAGGCGAAAATTAACCATTCGTCCCCTCCCTTCTCTCCGAAACTACTGAACCTATAATCTTGAAAAATTACAGTGGATGAAGTTGACAGCATTAATTAGAGGAAACCTATGAGAAAATCTAAAATCCTTCCGTTCCTAATAAATTCCGTTCCGTTTTTTTTGTTCAAAATAGGCGAAAATTAACCATTCGTCCCCTCCCTTCTCTCCGAAACTACTGAACCTATAATCTTGAAAAATTACAGTGGATAAAGTTTACAGCAATATAGAGGAAAGCCTATGAGAAAACCTAAAATCCTTCCGTTCCCAAAACTTATTTAAGGAAGTAGGCGAAAATTAACCATTCCTCCCCTCCCTCCCTTCTCTCCGAAACTACTGAACCTATAATCTTGAAAAATTACAGTGGATGAAGTTGACAGCATTAATTAGAGGAAAACTTATGAGCAAATTTAAAATCCTTCCTTTTCGATAGGAAAGAATAAGTAGACCGTAGACCTAGCAAAGTATGTACTGAGAGGTCTTGTTACGTTGGTAGTTAAAGTTTTGGCGCGGAACCCTGTTTTTGTGACCCCGAGTCGTACTTAGCCGGTTTTTCTTCGTTTGTTCCACTACGGATATGACGTGCATAGTATTGACAGTCATCAATCACTCACGCCGGGAAATTGGCAGCCAATTCAGTTTATTTTTATCTCTTTCTGCAATTTATTATGGAGAAGAACGGATGTTGTGTTGGATCATTAACAAGTTTAGATCATTCAGCGGTAGACTGTGGACGCTTTTTTCAGATATTTATTTATGTACATACGTCATTTAAAGGTCAAAGCTCTTGCTGAGGTCAAAGTGAAGAATTGAGACCCACACACGTACAAAAAGTGTTCGATCAGTGCTAACTTTAGTAGCTGAGATACCTACATGTGCAAACAGCAAACAAAAATTTCACAAAATACGTGTTTATTATACGGGGTTTACTAACAACTGTAAAATACTGATAAAATATCATTAACTCGCACGGAATCCTAAAAAATAATCATGAAAATCGGTCCACAATCGACGATGAAATCGCGTAACACACATGCAAAAAAATATACAGCCGAATTGAGAATTCCTCCTGTTATGAAGTCGATTGAAAAGTTTTGGCCTTTCCATACAAAATTGGTCACTCAGCTGATCGATTCGTATCAATAGTCAAAATTTTTCTTCGAGGAAGTTGTTCAGTGGGAAGTTGTTAATTTTAACGGGTCATTAACCAATTTTGTCACATCCTGTATAATTAATCAGTCCTAGAGGGAGGGTTCATTTCATTATATGAGCGAGGTACTGATAATTTGAGCATAGTTCTTTGGTTCGAGAAAGTGAGGAAGGAAAAAAAGTGCGCCAATCCATAAAAGTCACGGATATAAAGCCCCAGCTGATCGGGAAACGCTCTGTCGTCGCAAATGCCTCTCAACTAAGTGCGGGAGAGCGTCACGGATGGACCCTCGAATTGATGGAGCCGCTGAATTAATTCTATTTTATCAGTTTATTAAGAGGATTGTGAGGCTGCGGCTTTTCATTCAAACGGCGTTAACGATTTTCACCTCTTAAATGTTAACCGATTTAGACCGGTTTTTGATAGGTTGTCAGTCAGAACAAAAGCTAGGCTCATACGTTTTTGTTTTTTCGTTAAAGTTAAGTTTAATTTTATTGTCGTTCACGTGTTTTCATACAAAACTAACTTCGGCAATTTTTTGTTTATAATCAGTAATTTCAAAAACTAAACGTATAAGCCTAGCTTTTTTTCTGACTGAGAACCTGTTAAAAATTGGTCCAAATGGGTTAACATTTAAGACGTCAAAATCGTCAACGCCGTTTGTATGAAAAGTCGCAGCTTCAGAATGCTCATACAAGACTTATATAACATGAGAAATAACCCTCTATTAGGCATCTATCTGCCTGTAAAGGATAAAAAAATATTATAACACTTTTTTATTACCATCACCATTTCATTACTCAGATCAAAGAGTATACAGCTTTTCATGCATCTACACAGCTATCGACTTACGAGTCGTTACCGACCTAGGTTAGTTACTTAGAGCGCCATCTATGCAATTACAAAGGTAGTTCATAAATTAACTACATCTAATAAAGTAATTGGGTTCTTTGCTGGTAAAACACCAATTAATATTAATTATTTTATTGTCCCTTGTAAGTGCTGATAGCGGGCAGTATCATGGCGGCGGCGGACGGAAAAAGGCATAGACTACACGCGGTACAAAATACAGAACACTTGCCACAGACAATACAAAATTTTAATTGTCATCTCTAATAACATAACTTAAATTAAAGTGTTATATCTATCTAGATGGGTGTCTGATAAATGTGAAAGTAAAATCAAAGACATTATTTAAAACTACGTTTCCCAATTTGTTCAGTGGCTAAGCTACGTTTTCCGGTTCACGGTCGCCACTCGAGAAATTTACTGCCCCAACGGCCATCTACAAGTTCTACAAGCTATTTGCGGTGGACCGACGACCTGGTGAAGATCGCGGGAAGCCACTGGATGTATGCGAGCAGCGCAGGACCGGTCCTCGTTAAAATCCTTGGGGGAGGCCTAGTGGACGCTTTTTGGCTGATATGATGATGAATAATTTAATGGCAGAATTCAAATGTGATTGGATTCTGCGCGTGCAGTCCAGATCAACGAATTTCATAATTGCAAAATGTTTGTCAACATAGGTGCAGAATTAGGTTTCATCAAATTGTAAAAATGTTTCGGTGACAAAGTGAATTTATGCCAGTTGAGAACATTTCGCATTTTTATTTTTACTAGTTACTTTCCAAGTATTTCAAAAATAAATCACTTACATATATTTTTTATTTTTTACCCGCAATTTGATATGAGATTTATATTACAAAACTAATCGTTTATGTCTGAAAACACTTTACGAAACTCACAAGAAAAACGACACGGAAAAAAAGATGGCCGACTATGGGCGCCCGGCTTGCTCCGTCAGTGTAATTATTTATTTTTGAATGAAATTGCGAATGGCTGAACGATAAAGTGTAGATAAAACAGGTGACAACATTCTATTGGTGGAGTACAAAAATATTGGCGTGAAGTAAGTCCGTTCAGTTTAGTAACCCAATGGTGCCAACGCAAAAGAATTTTTTTTCTACCAACGGTGTACAAATAACGCTTAAGGAGTTAAAAGACGATGCAGAACACAACTTTATTTTTAATTTAAATAAGCTATAATAAAGGACGTGCCTTCTAAGTACTCTACTTCTAATATGTAGATCGATCGCAGCGCTGGAAGCCTGGAACCGCAGTGCCTTAATTGAATCTCCCAGTCTGTATATAAATAACACCCTCTATCTCAATACAGACATGTTGTGTAATCAACGGCGTGTGGATAGGTACAGGGGACGTGGGAAAAATATATCGATTCGTTAAGATGGTGATTTATTGAAGAAGTTAAACAAATTTTATCCGATCAGTCTGACAATAAATTCTACCGAAGTAACTTAAGGATCACCGATTTTGGTGTAGCTTTAAGCACAGCACAGATTAATCTAAATATATATAACTCAGAGGTGACTGACTGACATAGTGATCTATCAACGCACAGCCCAAACCACTGGACGGATCGGGCTGAAATTTGGCATGCATGTAGATGTTATGACGTAGGCATCCGCTTAGAAAGAATTTTGGGAAATTCCCACGGGAACCGCAAAAATCGGGATCTGCGCGGTCGACGCTGCGGGCATCCACTAGTATAATAATATGTTTTATGTAACATATGCACATCTTAGTATGCTGCATAGAGCGCAATGTTTAAAGAAAATACTTCTCACTAATAGGGAGGTGTACGAAGAAATCCTGCCTTAGATGAAAATTGTATTGGTATTTTTACCCCATGTCCAAGAAAGAGGGTAATGTTTTTGGTTGTATATTTGTATAGTGTACAGGTGTAACGAAGCGTCGGTGACTCGACCGGTAGCGACTCGGTCCTCCTAACCAGAGGTGCCGGGTTCAAATCCGGACGGCCAATGTACCAATGAGTTTTTCTAAACTTACGTACATAATATACTCACCGATTGCTTTAACAGTGAAGGAAAACACCGTGAGGAAACCTGCACACACCTGCGAAGAAACTCGAAGGTTGTGTGTGAAGTCGACCAACCCGCACTGGTCGACTAAGGCCCGATCGTCCTAATTCAGGGTAGGCTCGAGCCCCTATGTGGTGGGAACGTATATGAGCTGATATTATGTAACGAAATTGGTGTAGGTCCCGTTAACTGGGGCATTTACTCATTCAACTGAACAACTTTTGCTCTACAATTTTGCTATATAATCGAAAAAAAATTGTTGAACTCTTCATACAAAACGATCAGCTGATTGACCAATTTTGTGCATTTTTGTTTGGAGCGCCGAAATTTTATTTCGCGAATTGACTATGTATTCCTTTAGTTCAGTATGATGAGAAGAAGCGCTAGTTAACGGGTCATACACCAATTTTTTACACTCTGTATGTGTCTGTTTATTTGGCTGAGCCTGCAGCCTGAACAGATAAATCGATTTTGGAGTGCAAATGTGTCGTTAGATTTGTCTTGAACAGTGATGTTGCAATAGCGATAGTTTCACTATCGATAGTTGACCTTGAAAAACAGGTCGATAGCGCGATAGTCCTATCGAAAATATTGACATGCTGTAATACTATCGATAGTATCGATAGTGAAAATCAGGCGATACTATTGAATTTTGTCGATACTATCGATTCTATTGATACTCTCGAAGTACGATACTATCGATAGCATCGCGTTAAAAAAAGTCGATACTATCTATGATCTATCGGCGCGTTCCGATAGTATCGTTATTTTTGCTGTAGTAACTATCGACGTATTGTCGATACTATCGACTGGAAATAAGTTAGAAGCAAGCAATAGTATCGTAAAATGTTCGACTATCGATAGGGAAAAACTATCGATACTATCGACACTCTTCCTATTGATAGTATTAATACTATCGATAGTGTTTGTACTAATGATATCGATAGTATCATTACTATTTGGTCTTTAGCAATAGTATTACTTATATTTATCAATCGATACAATGGATAGTATCGATAGTATCGTCAAGGGTCGATAGTTTCGATATGACTTTTGATAGTATGACTGATTTTCATGCTTACTATAGTATCACGATGCTATCGATAGACTATCACTATGGCAACATCAGTCTTGAACCCTTGAGTGACATATCTCATCAGCCAAAAGACGTCCACTGCTGGACATAGTCCCCCCCTCCCAAGTTGGGGGGTTTTGTCGTAATCGCCACGCCACGCTTGGCGGTTGGCGATCGCAGTGTGCGATGTGGTAGCACAGAAAGCGGAAAGGACGGTGCTGACATACTCCGGCTTGGTCTCTTAGTCGTCTCTTACGACACCCACGGGAAGAGATGGGATGGTCCTATTTTAAGCCGGAAGCAGGAGTATTAAGTGGCCATTCATTGGCCTAGGTTATTTCTTCATCTTATCAGCTCATATAAGTCCCCACCGAGGGGCTCGACTCTGCCTTGAATTAGGGCAATCGGGTCTTAGTCGACCATGTGGGCCTAGTGCGGATTGGTCGACTTCACACACAACCTTCCAGTTTCTTCGCAGGCGTGTGCAGGTTTCCTCACGATGTTTTGCTTTACCGTAAGAGCGTCGGATAAACGTCCATATAAACATATGAACGTACGTATATGTCGGAGGGTGGTTAGGTTATGGTTGGCCTTATGGTTCACGTCCTTAACTATTTCGGTCGTGGGCGTCGAAATAACAATGCAGCTATATCACAGAGGTCCTCCTTCAATAGTCTTGATCATTCGGCAATCGAAATTGTACAGGATGCTTTGGATAACAATGGATGCAAACGCGATGATCACAGCGATGGCGCGACACGTCCGTTCAGTTCGATGCTCCGTCAATAAGTGTCTGCCCCGAGACTGACAGCCAGCTAAAGACTTATCAACTCAGTATTGCCACCTCAATCACTACCGTTAATAGGTCATCTTTGCTACCACATACGATCGGCTCACGAGTACAAGCGATTGTCACGCCACCACCGGTTTCACCCAGGAACTAATACCTGACGTTTGATCCAAATAAAGTTCAACTATGTAAAATTAACTCGAGCTGGTATTGGTCGTGTTTTCAATGACGCTCCGACATATGTAAGGTTATTTATAAAAAGCCTACTCGTATATTTTTATAGATTGTTTTGTAATTATAAACCATATCTGAGCTCTGTTTTAAAATATTTCTTTCATCACTATAGCACTAGCTTACTAACATCTAGCCCAATAACCCAGCTATTAGACAGCAAAAACTCTATTAGAAAATTATAACATTGAACATTAGTAATTTCTGATGAGAAAGCGGACAAAATATTTTATAATTATGATCAAGGTTGGTGGTGATAGCACAAAATACATTAAATATTTAATAATAACTTTAAATTAAAAATACCATAAAACACGAATGCATAAATATATTACCACTCTTTTTTGAGAAGTCGGCTAAAATGTATCCTATGTCACTCACGGGATCAAAACAAATCTAACGACACCCGGCACTCTCTCTCTCTCTCTCTCTCTCTGTCTTATTAGCACAATTAACCGTGCTATCCAAACTCTAAAATCCAACAAGCCGTTCAGAAGATACAGTGGTTTAAAAAGACATACATACACATATTAGACCTGAAAACAATACATTCTTTTTTTGTGGGCAGTCGTATAAAAACACGACTGCATAAAAAATATTACCCACTTTTTTTGGAACTCGATGTCACTCACGGGATCAAGAAGAATCTTACTTTGGAAAGCGTTATATCGCAATATAAAATCCATTAAGCCGTTAAGAAGATATCGAGGAATAAAGAAACATACACACATACATTAGAACTGAAAACAATATACTCCTTTTTTGTGGGAAATAGCCTAAAGTAAAACAATGGGCTGCATTATAGATAGTGGTTACGACTCTATCTATTGTCGCACTAAAGTCGTAGACGGTGTACTGACTACCTGGTAAAGGTTGCGGGGAGCAGCTGGATGCGGGCATCGCAGGACTGGTCCTCTTTAAAATCCTTGGGGGAGGCCAGCAGTAGACGTCTTTCGGCTGATATGATGATGATGATGATGATGATGAAAGTAGCAGAATCATTGTTTTTGTAATGCTCGCGTACGCAGAACGCGCGCACCGCTCCAGTGAGACCACAGAAATCGGAATAATAGTAAAACGTTCCGTGGCACGTTGTAATAACAACGTGTAATCCCACCTAAATTGTGGCTAAAACAAGGTGTGAGACGGGAGACTTAACTAGGGACACGTATGTTTTAGGCTACCAGGCTATCCCTAACGTAAGTCGTGAAAATGTGACACAAAATAAAATAGGAACAGGTATTTGAGAGCGAAAAGTGCTTCATCAAAACCAATAAAAATTACTAACCACTTGTCTGTCATTTCAAAAAAAAAAACAAGTTTCCTATTTATCGACCTACCGGGAGCCGGAAAAATTACGGCGGGTCAAATTAGCGCCAATAATATCAATTATAATATTATAAAAGTAAAAACAAAGAAAATAAATAAGTATAAAACAACCCTAATTAGAATTATATTTTAGATGGAAACGCTCAATATTTTATTTAGATTCACAGAAAATCCATTAAAGGCGCCCAGAACCCTGTCTGTTAAATTCCGGCTGCCGGGAAAAATCCTGTGACAGTTAAGAGGATAATAAAGTTTCATGATAAAAAAATTGCTGGATGCGGGCAGCGCAGATCCGGTCTTCGTGGAAATCCTTGGGGGAGGCCTATGTCCAGCATTGGGACGTCCTTGTGCTGATACTACAAACTACAAAATATACATAGTATGCAGTAATAATAAAAATAACTATCAATAGGGTAAGCACATTAATTTATTTGTAAAGAATCCAAAATCTATTTTAGAATATTGAACATATTAATTTGTTGAGGTACAGTTTACCCGTTTTTATATATTTTTGTAGCAAAACTGGATGTCATGTCATGTCAGTAGGTACGTGTGATTTCGCTCCAATAAAAAATGGTTGTTTGATGTGTAAATTTAATTTAAAAACAAAATTTTATTTGCAGTTGGTAATTGAATATATTGTATGAAAAATCTATGAAATTTTTACAAATCGAACGATAAGTTAACTAAGTTGGTCGACTATTTCTCCTAAACTAAAAAAGCCTACTTAGCTGTGATAGTTTTCCTTTTAAATTCATTATAATATAGACTACTTTCATTATTTTTTTCAAATTTTTAAATACAGCGGTTTAGTTGTTAGGGGGTGGAGACACTCGACTCCAACAAAATTTAGAACTTTCAAGCCTATTTTATCGAAAACGGAACCCTAAATTCATAAAATGGTCTTAGAAGACACACAACTATTTTTTAAGCTCTAATCAACGCTACCCCACACGACTGGGTTTGACGAAAAAAAAAACATTCCCACTTTACTTGTAGGTAAGTACCCATAAAAAGTTATTTTTAAAAAAAAAAATACAGTTCTCTCCGAGTTATTATTATATTTATCTTTGCCAAATTTCAGCTCTTCTACCTAATAGTCTAGAAGCTAGGCTACGGACAGACAGACCTGACGAAACTATAAGGGTTCCTTGTTGTACTACGGAACCCCAAAACCTGATTTGTGGTTTATTTGGACCCTTACTTTCTCTCACATTGCTCAATATAAAATTAACCTACATCGCTATTGAATCATGTTAAAATACAACAAATAACGATTTGTTTTGTCTGCGTACCCCAATGGTAATCATGTGCCAAGGAAATTTCATGGAGTGAGAAACCCAGGGGGAAATCGTTCTGGAAAACGCTCTCCGAATGTGGAGCAGCAAAGACTTCGCTATTTTTACACACGTGTCGTGTCTTTGAAATGAACTCGTTTATTGCGTGAGCTTGATGAATGACAGTTGTATTCAATGGGATTAAATTAATAATGAGATTAATGTGTTTAAGTGATGAGTGTGGAAAGGCTTTATTATTTATATCTGACGATAATCTCCTAAAGTATTAATAATTAAAGGAAAAGCTATGTTTAAAAAAACCGACTTCCATCGCAAACACTTAGTAGAATCATCCTTGACACTCCATACAACGGGCTAGAAATTATATTTTAAAAAACGAATGACGGAACAAACAAAATGGCGGCGAAATCCTATTTATTTTACCAATACGTGTAACCAATCTGTATCAATCTGGGTGACGACGGGGTGAGGTCGCAATCTAGAGAGCGGCAAGGAGTGTCCATACTGTATGTGAGTAATAATACAATTTACTTAATATTTATTATATATACATATATATGGATTTTGTTAATTTTGATTTAATTTACATCGGACCAACCTGGCAATACAATTAAAAAAAAACATGAAAATCGGTTCACAATCTGAGAACATATCACGTAACAAACATTTGAACAAACAGTCGACTTGAGAACCTTGTGATGACTTGTTTTTTGGAAGTCGGATGAAAATAAGCAGGTTCCGGAAAATAATAAAACTAGAGAATTTCCGAATAAACCGAAACACCTATTTATACGTGAACTTTAAGAGCAAACTAACCTAACAAATTTTATTATAGTGAAAACCCTAATAAAACAACAACTAATAAAAAAGTGTCGTTGTTACGCTAAAGATCCCAAACTAAATTAAAAAAAATTTGTCTCGTTGACGTCTCGATTGAATTCAATAGTTGTCGTACTCATGTGGAGAGGTGTGTCGGTACGGAACCCCCGGTGCGCGAGTATACATCGCACTTAGCCGGTTTTTTTTCTTTTTAATCTTGTACTTATGTGTTTCTTTGCCCATTAGTTACATCCTTTCAGTAATCAAAGGAAGTATGAAAGAGATCCTTGTATGGGATGAGTCCGCCTTTGTACATTTCTGTTAATTCTGTTCCTATTATGTTATGTACAGTCGAATTCATTAATATATTGGCAGGGCCAATGGTTCAAAACATTGTAAGCGTCGAAATGAATATAAATTTCTATACAAAAAATTAATAAACCGTTTACATGATAATATTTTATTGATATCTACATATATTTGTATAGAACTTTATATTCAACTAGTAGATGCCCGCAGCTTCGCTCGCGCAGATCCCGAGTTTTGCGGTTCCCGTGGGAATTTCCCAAAATCCTTTCTTAGCGGATGCCTACGTCATAACATCTACCTGCATGCCAAATTTCAGCCCGAACCGTCCAGTGGTTTGGGCTGTGCGTTGATAGATCGCTGTGTCAGTCAGTCACCTTTGAGTTATAGTATATATTTAGATTCGACGCTTACAATGTTTTTAACCATTGGCCCTAATAAAATATTAATGAACTTGATTAGTACCTATTACTGTTATAATGTGGTGTACAATAAAGAGTTTAACAAACGCGATAGATTGTACCAAAAGTTCAAAAGAGTAATTAACACCCCTAAGTCGGGCGTTGTTGAGCAAAATAACATCATCGTGATATTTTTGTACCTATCAAGGCTCCTTGAATAGTTGGTCAGTTTTCATCTTCGGTTTCTATCACCCTTATTGTTGTTGTTGTGATAAACAAATAAAACAACGAGCGAGCCTTACAGTAGTCGCATAATATGATGTGCAACATCTGACATAAGAAAGAAAACCTACCGGCCTTCTGGCCTCCAGCTTCGTATTAGGTGGCCTGGCCATACCTTAGCCTTCGTGACTTAAAAAAAAATAGGCGCCATGGCCATGTTTCCTTAGCCTCCGTGACTGAAAAAAATAAGGCAGCACTGTCATGTTACCTTAGCCTTTGTGAATGACAAAGGCACATTTCCTTTTATACACACTTCCGTCCCTTTTCACAAAATCACTCCAACAGAAGTCACTCCCACAGATTGCAGGAAAGCGAGAGGAAAGATGTGACACATCAAAAAATATTCAGGCACAAATCAATCACACGTACGCATAGCTCGTAGAACGGAGTCCAGGCGGTGGACCGACGACCTGGTGAAGATCGCGGGAGGCCGATGAACGCGGGCAGCGCAGGACCGGTCGTCGTGGAAATCCTTGGGGGAGGCCTTTGTCCAGCAGTGGACGATTTTCGGCTGATATGATGA
Source organism: Coleophora flavipennella (assembly GCA_947284805.1). Lineage (NCBI taxonomy): Eukaryota > Metazoa > Arthropoda > Insecta > Lepidoptera > Coleophoridae > Coleophora > Coleophora flavipennella. The sequence continues at coordinate 9,947,922 of OX369265.1, read as the reverse complement.
TGATGATGTACACTAGTATATGGTCCCAATCTAGGATTCCTTGAACTATGGGGACCAGACACTGATAAACATAACTACGAGTACTTAAGTACGTTTAAAACATACATCAGATATTAAACACAGCAAGAAAATCTGTTCGTCACACGAATGTTTGCCCTTTAATCAAACCTACGACCCTCAATCTAACAGGCAAAAGCTGACCCAGTGGACAAAAATTGACCAACTTGTCCAGTGACAACCCGGGTCAGACAATATCGTTTGTAAGTATATACATTATTTACGTGCCTCTGTGATTCATCATCATCATCATATCAGCCGAAGGACGTCCACTGCTGTACAAAGGCCTCCCCAAGGATTTCCACAACGACTGGTCCAGTGCTGCCCGCATCTAGCGACTTCTCGAAGGTGTTCTTCTCGAAGAGGTGTATTCCTGAAAGTCTAATCGCTTGATATCTGTAACTTTTTTTTTAAATGAAAGAAAAAGTTGAGCTATTTTTCAAGTTTTTTTAGATTTCGGGGTCTAGAACTTTAATTTTAGCAAGAATTTCCAACAAATAATAAATTTCTAAGGACCTACTAAGTCTTAAGATTACAATAAAAAATAATTTTGGGCCTAGCTATAAAAAAAAAAAGATATAGGGCTTTCAACATATGAAAATGGCAAAATTTTACAAAATCTTAAAAAAATACTAAAATTTTTATTTTAAGTTAAGGATTTTTTTAAATGGTGTAAATGGGTAGGAGACTACTCTACCTACCCCCCATTTTCGTTTGTCCAACCATCTGCCGAACACCCTGTATATTTGCTAAGATCCTTAAAAACATAAAACATGTTTGTTTTACTATATTCATTGTCCCGTCAATTATGTAGCAGCCCTTGGGCCTTGACCCCCGTCAAAATGTCGATACCGTCTGTAGACCGCTCCTGCTTCCTAATATCATGAAAAATAAACATATCTTCCATTCACTGTAAGTTATATATTTGCTAAGATACTTAAAAACATAAAACATTATTGGTTTACTGTATTCATTTTCCCGTAATATTTTTGTAGCAACCCTTGGGCCTTGACCCCACTCATAAATGTCGACTATCTGTAGATTGCTACCGCTTCCGAATATCATGAATAATGAACATGTCTTCCATTCACTGTAAGTTATATATTTGCTAAGATTCTAAAAAACATAAAACATTATTGGTTTAATATATTCATTGTCCCGTCAATTATGTAGCAGCCCTTGTGCCTTGATCCCACTCAAATCTCGACACTGTCTGTAGACCGCTCCCGCTTCCTAATATCATGAATAATAAACATTTTTTCAATTTGTTATTTATTTGTAAGTTATATATTTGCTAAGAACAAAAAAAAAACATTAAACATTATTGGTTTACTATATTCACTGTCCCGTCAATTATGTTGCAGTACTTGGGCCTTAACCCCACTCAAAATCTCGACACTGTCTGTAGACCGCTCCCGCTTCCTAATATCATGAATAATAAACATGTCTTCAATTCACTGTAAGTTATATATTTGCTAAGAACAAAAAAAAAACATTAAACATTATTGGTTTACTATATTCATTGTCCCGTCAATTATGTTGCAGCAATTGGGCCTTAACCCCACTCAAAATGTCGACACTGTCTGTAGATCGCTTCCGCTTACGAATATCATGAATAATAAACATATCTTCCATTCACTGTAAGATATATATTTGCTACTATAATAATACCTTTTAAATAAATACTTCGAATGTTGTGCTATTGAAATACCAGCTTACAATGTTATCATAGTGTGTGTTTATAGAATACCTAAACCAAAATTTTCTAAGATCTTTCTTGAACGACTTGAAGCGGTGTTAGGAGATCTTGAAAAGAAAAAAAACAAGAGGAGAATTATTATTGCAGGAGACATGAACATTAACACTTTAAATCCTGACAATACAACAAAATATTTAACAGATATATGTAAAAACCATAATCTTACTCTACTTATTAATGAGCCTACGAGGGGTGAGTCCTGTATAGATCATATAATCACCAATATAAAACACGCTATTGGTAGAGTTATACCCCTCCAGCTATCTGACCATGAAACCGCGCAATTCATCATGTTTCCAGTCAAAAATAAAGTATCAGAACCCAAAAAATGGTTTCTTTATAGACGAGACCTGAACATTGATAATATCGAAAAATTTAAAATGTATCTTATTGACCTGTCTTTTCATGATGTCTACTCTGAACAAAATCTAAATAGAGCTTTTCAAAAATTTTATGAATTACTAACCCTTCTTTATAACCTGTGTTTTCCTAAAATAAGAATAAGAATGAACAATAAAAGGATAGGTAGTAATTGGATAACTAAGGGGCTAAAAATTGGATGTAAAAGAAAAAGAATGTTAAGATTCCAATACTATAAGTCTAAATCACACGAGGCTAAAAATACATATAATAGTTACTCGAAACTACTGAAAAAATGCATATATAATGCTCAAAAAATAACTAATACTAAATATATAGTGAATAGCAATAATATAAATAAAACATCATGGCAAATAATTAATAACAATATGAACAATGACATTTTAGATTCAAGTATAAAGAACATTAGAAAAGATGACAATTTAATTGACAATCCTTTGGATATAGCTGAGACATTTAACAATTATTTCATTGACATTACAAATAAAATTAATAATACAAACCATGGATATACCATTGAAAATCTGAACAGTGTACCAAACACAATTTTCTTAAAACCAGTGTCTATCGATGAGATAGTTAAAGTGATTGCATCTTTGAATAATTCCAACGCATGCGGAAATGACGAAATTTCAACCAAAGTTTTTAAAGAATGTAAAAAAGAACTTGCTCCCGTCCTTACTTATCTGGTAAACTTATCATTCGAAAAAGGTATTTTTCCTGAAGAGCTAAAAGTTTCAGTTGTAAAACCTCTTTATAAGAATAAAGGAGATAGGTTGGATCTTTGCAATTATAGGCCTATTGCTCTCATACCAGTATTAGCAAAAATATTTGAGAAGTGTATGTATGCTAGGTTATCCGAGTTTTGTGAAAAATTTAATATAATAAAAGAGGAACAATATGGCTTCCAAAAAGGCAAATCTTGCCTCTTAGCTACTTACACCTTAACAAACTATGTCTTGAAAAATCTCGACGAAAAGAAATATACTACAGCAATATGTTTTGATATGTCGAAAGCGTTCGACTACGTGTCCCATAAATTATTACTAAAAAAGTTGGAAAAATACGGAATTCGCGGCTCATCCTTGGAATGGATCTCATCGTATCTAGCGAATAGAAAACAGTGTGTGGTAATAAATACCTTAGATGACAAAAATGTTAGCAAGCCCATTACGTCAAACATGAAATACAACAGAGTGGGAGTCCCACAGGGTAGTGTTTTGGGCCCATTATTGTTCCTGTTTTATATAAATGACCTTCCTTACGTGACGAAGCATAAATGTGTCTTATTTGCGGATGATATTACTATTATTTTGACATGTAATAAAAATGACATAAATTTGTATGAATTAGAAATTAATAATACTGTAAAATCTGTTGTTAATTGGATGAACGATAACAATCTACATGTTAATTTAAATAAAACAAATTACATTCAGTTTAATACAAGAGGAAGTACACAATTTAACTTTGACATAAAATATATAAATCAAACAATAACTAATGTTGACCATATATCATTTTTAGGAATAGTTTTCGATAAGTACTTAACATGGGATAACCAAGTAGAAAAAGTGTGCAATAAATTAAACAGATTTGTATATGTTCTTTCTAGATTACGAAAGGTCACATCTCAGAAGACAGCTTTGTTAGCTTACCATGGCTGTGTATTATCTGTCTTGAGATATGGACTTTTGCTTTGGGGAAATAGCTCTCTTATATGTAAAGCTTTTACAGCACAAAAAAATGTATACGTGCACTGTGTGGTGCCCATCCTTTAGACAGTTGTAAACCATATTTCTCAAGACTAAATCTGTTAACTCTTCCTAGCTTATATATTTTTGAAGTGTGTATTTTCGTAAAAAAACATATTTACTTGTTCAAGAGAGCCAAGGATGTATTTCCAAGAGCTACACGAAATGTTGACCGACTAGTATCAGACCATCGTCCCAGAACTACATTATATTGTAAAAACAGTGTATTCATGTGCACAAAAATTTATAATGCAACACCAGACTCATTTAAGGACCTACAAATAACACTATTTAAAAAAAAATTGTATAACTGGCTAATTGAAAAAAAATTCTACAATGTCAATGAATTATTCGACCAACAAATAATGTGACCATGACAATCATAAATTTATGTTTTTTTTAATTTAATTTTTGCATGCTTGTTTTAATATTAGCTATACAGAAGAGACGTATTTAAATATCATCACCTGTTTAATGTGTACCTGTATAATTGCAAAATAAAAATCTTATCTTATCTTATCTTAAGATCCTAAAAACCATAAAACATTATTGGTTTACTAAATTCATTATCCCGTCATATTTTTGTAGCAGCCCTTGGCCCTTGACCTCACTCAAAATGTCGACACTGTCTGTAGACCGCTCCCGCTTACGAATATCATGAATAATAAACATAATTATCTTCCAATCACTGTAAGATATATATGTGCTAAGATCCTGAAAACCATAAAACATTATTGGTTTATTATATTCATTGTCCCGTTATATTTTTGTAGCAGCCCTTGGGCTTTGACCCCACTCATAAATGTCGACACTGTCTGAAGACCGCTCTCGCTTCCCAATATCATGAATAATAAACATATCTTCCATTCACTGTAAGTTATATATTTGCTAAGATCCTGAAAACCATAAAACATTATTGGTTTACTATATTCATTGTCCCGTTATATTTTTGTAGCAGCCCTTGGGCCTTGACCCCACTCATAAATGTCGACTGTCTGTAGACCGCTCCTGCTTCCGAATATCATGAATAATAAAATATTTTATTTTATGTTATGAGGTGGGAATTGGATTGCAATACCAAGTATGGCTCCATCCCATAATAATCAATAAGTGTACGTTTATCGAGGCTTACACACTTGCTTTTTAACCGACTTCAAAACGTTTCTCAATTCGACCGTACATTTTTTTTATGTGTGTTCTCGGATAACTTCGTAGTTTATGAATCGATTTTGATGATTCTTTTTTTTTTCGTGTTTCTTATTTAATGTAAATTTACAAACCTTTTATTAATGTTGCATAAATGTTTGAAAATAAAGGCATTTATTTATTTAATTCCAGTTTTGACAAAAAACAAGTTCTAACTAGGGAAAACGCGTTCTATCTAAAATCTGTTTTTAACTGAAACATATATAATACTAGCTGTTTTGCGCAGCTTTCCCCGCTCAGATCCCGGTGTAAAATTTTCTATACCTAATTTTAGACCTACCAAATATACACAGAAAATTTCATGGAAATCCGTTCAGCCGTTTCGGAGAAGTAAGGAAACTAACACTGAGACACGATAATTTTGTATATTATACTAGCTGTCCCGGCGAACTTCGTTCCACCTTACACTACCCTTACCTACACTACATTACCCTACCCTACCCTACCCTACACTACCCTACCCTACACTACACTACACTACACTACCCTACCTTACCCTACCATAACAACACTACACCTACACTACACTACCCTACACTACTCTACCCTACCCTATACTACCCTACCCTACACTACCCTACCCTATACTACACTATCCTACTCTACCCTAACTACACTACACCTACACTACCCTTCCCTAAAACCAATTATTTTTTTACTGATATTTTATTTTAAGATTTTTTTTTATTTAATTCCGAGCATTTTCATATTTAATCAGCTTCTAAACCTTCTCTGGACTTCCACAAATAATTCAATACCAAAATTAGCCAAATCGGTCCAGCCATTCTCGAGTTTTAGCGAGACTAACGAACAGCAATGATAGATAGATATAGGCTATCAGAGACAATTGAAGATGTGCGCCAACAATTAAACATCTTTTAATAGAAATTTTCAACAATGTAAACAACAACCTAACTTTAAAATTAAATTATTTCTTTATCATCACTCATATACGTCCTCACCGAGGGGCTCGAGCCTACCCTGAATAAGGGCGATCAGGCCTTAGTCGCCCACGTGGGCCCAGTGCGTGCCATTTATTTAAAAAAATATTCTAATACCAATTGATGTTTTCGGTTATTAATGTTACATAATTAATTTGCAAAATAATAATAAATAACATTGGTACCAGAATTGTTTTATAAGCAATTTTAATTTTTAGGTTAGGTTATTGTTTGTTTTTGTTTGAGAGACAGAGAGAGAGAGAGATTAAATTTCAAAAGTAACCAAAAGTTATACCTTGTATTTTGTAACAGTATTCAGTGTAAAGAATTCAGGTAAACTGGGAAGAGGGTTGGACAAAGAATAAGAATCAGTGTAACAATAAGAACTCACCAAAAGATATGAGGCCACTGTTCAGCATGGTCAGCTTGATGCTGTTGGGTATGGACACCAAGCTAGTGGTGCCCGTGGGCCTGATGTCCCGCCCCTTTGGTTTCATCTTACCCGCGTCATTCAAAACCAAAGACCACGATCTTCAGTAATGAGAGACCGACCAGAGAAAGAGAGAGATCAAATTTTGAGTAGAGTTTCAAAAGTAACCAATTTTTTATTTCTGACAACGGGTTTAAGGACTATAAGGGACTTCTGGGACCCTCATATATCGATTTTAGAAGCATTCGGTCTAGTTACTAAAAAGGTGCGTGTAAGGTAAGGTATCTATATTTTGTGACAGTATTAAGTGTAAGAAAAAGAACATACCAAAAATATGAGGCCACTGTTTAGCATTGTCAGTTTGATGCTGTTGGGTATAACCAAGCTGGTGGTGCCCGTGGGCCTGATGTCCCGCCCCTTCGGCTTCTTCTAACTAGCGTCATTCAAAACCGAAGACCACGATCTTCAGTAATGAGAGACCGACCAGAGAAAGAGAGAGATCAAATTTTGAGTAGAGTTCGAAAGTAACAATTTTTTTTAATTCTGACAACGGATTCAATATAAGGGACTTCAGGGACCCTCAGATATCGATTTGTGAAGCATTCGGTCCAGTAACTAAAAAGGTGCGTGTAAGGTAAGGTACCTATATTTTGTGACAGTATTAACACAGTGTAATAACAAGAACTCACCAAAAGATATGAGGCCACTGTTCAGCATGGTCAGCTTGATGCTGTTGGCTATGGACACCAAGCCGGTGGTGCCCGTGGGCCTAATGTCCCGCCCCTTCGGCTTCTTCTTATCCGCGTCAATAAAAACCAAAGACCACGATCTTCATTAATGAGAGACTGACCAGTGAACGAGAGATAACCAATTTTGAGTTGAGTTTCAAAAGTAACCAATTTTTCAATTCTGACAACGGATTCATTATAAGGGATTTCAGGGTAAGACTTTTTTAGGTTAGGTGAGATATCGATTTTGGAAGCATTCGGTCCAGTAACAAAAAGGTGCGTGTAAGGTAAGGTACCTATTATTTTGTGACAGTGTTAAGTGTAAGAAAAAGAACTCACCAAAAGATATGAGGCCACTGTTCAGCATGGTCAGCTTGATGCTGTTGGGTATGGACACCAAGCTGGTGGTTCCCGTGGTCCTGATGTCCCGCCCCTTCGGCTTCTTTTTATCCGCGTCATACCGGTTGGTGGAGTGCGAGCGATGCTTGCGTTGGCTCGAGGACGAGGCCGCGCGGTGCCCGGCTCGCGACGACATCACGATCACCGACCAACGACGGACTGACCGATGGATGCGCGACGAATATCTATTTTTAATGAAGCATCTTCATTATTTGTTTGTTTTAGTTATTTTATGAAGAAATATTTATGGCTAAAGTTTGACGGAACGACACTATTATATTTTTATTTTATTTCGTTTATTTTATAGACACTTTTTATGTTTCATAAATATTTAAATTTAAAATTTAATTATGTTACCTAATATTTGACACTTGTTTACTATAACTTTTGTACAGAACACACACACGAACAGCTTTTACTAAAACACCAAAAGAAGCGTAATAAAAATATTGACCGTATCAAAACGCTTGCTCATATAATTTATTTAAGCTTTTAAAATTTTCGCGTAACTTTACAATACGGCAAAATAAAGAGGTGGGTTAAAAAGTTGAGGTCGTTTTTATCATAAAAGCCCGCTCATCATTTTTAATTTCGCTTGCGGTCTGCGCACTGCCACCACCTGCAAAGAGAGAAACAGAGTTAAGTATAAATAAATAAACATTTCAAAATTAAACCAATTCAGAATTATCTCCAAGGTTGAGTTAATAATGCGGTTCCGTTTGACGTGTGCCTCGCTAAAAAGCCCTCCTAATTAGGGTACCGCAGGAGTATATTATAATTTGATTATGAAAGTTCTTTCACACACCGCCTGTGAGCGAAGTTTTGGAATGTTTTAAAGCATAAAGCTTTTAATTTAGTGAAAGCTAGCTTTAGCCTCGAGCGTCGGTGGCGCAACGGCAAGGGCCGCTACTTCCTACCCGGGAAGCCGTGGTTCGAGTCCTGCCACGTACCAATGTGTTTTCGAATTTCGATCTCATATGTACGTTTATCCGACGGTCTTACGGTGAATGAAAACATCGTGAGGAAACCTGCACACATCTGCGAAGAAACTCGAAGGTTTTGTGTGAAGTTGACCAACCCGCACTGGGCCCGCGTGCTGGACTAAGGCCCGATCGCCCTAATTCAGGGTAGGCTCGAGCCCCTCGGTAGGAACGTATATACATATGAGCTGATGTGATAGCTTTTGCCTGTAACTTCGCTGCCGGCGTGAAAACTCATGAATATCGGTTCACCCAGTCAAAAGTTCTGAGGTAACACACATAAAAAAACATACAGTTGAATTGAGAACCTCCTCCTTTTTGGAAGTCGGTTGAAAATGTAGATAGGTATCTAATCTAATCTGTTTTCAAGCGACTTCCAAAAAGGAGGAGGTTCTCAATTCGTCTGTATGTTTTTTTTATGTTTGTTACCTCAGAACTTTTACTGGGTGAACCGATTTTTATGATTCTTTTTTTATTTGAAAGCTAGTGCTTCCCGTGTGGTTCCATATAAATTTTATCAAAATCGGTGTAGCACTTTAGTAGAAAATTAACAAAAACCAAAAATAATAATGCAAAAATGTATACTAATTTGTTGCGATGGAAGTCGGTTTTTTAACGTGTTAAGCGTTTTCAATTATTCTTTTACATGTGAAGTTAAGTATATTTGGCGTGTTGCTAATTTCCTAATTTCTACAGTTTTTTTTTTATTTGAGCACGGGAGTGACCTTGTCAAATCAAGCGTGGGCGTAGCATACTTTTAACTAACTTCAAAAAACCGGCCAAGTGCGAGTCAAAACCGCACACAAAGGCTTTCGTACGATCATACTAGATGGCGCTAGTACAAAGGTATCATATACCATCATACTAGATGGCGCTATTACAAGGGTTCCATACCATCATACTAGATGGCGCTAGTACAGAGGTTCCATACCATCATACTAGATGGCGCTATTACAAGGGTTCCATACCATCATACTAGATGGCGCTAGTACAAAAGTTCCATACCATCCTACTAGATGGCGCTATTACAAGGGTTACATACCATCATACTAGAAGGCGCTATTACAAGGGTTCCATACCATCATACTAGATGGCGCTATTACAAGGGTTCCATACCATCATACTAGATGGTGCTAGTACAAAGGTTCCACACCATCATACTAGATGGCGCTAGTACAAAGGTTCCATACCATCATACTAGATGGCGCTAGTACAAAGGTTTCATACCATCATACTAGATGGCGCTAGTTTTGAATGTTTCAAAAAACACGTTTATTGTATGGACACCATTCTTTTTTCACTTATTTCTAATTTTTAGTTATTTGTTGTTAAAGCGGCAACAGAAATACATCATCTGTAACAATTTTAACTGTCTAGCTATCACGGTTCATGAAATACAGCCTGGTGACAGACGGACAGACAGACGGACAGCGAAGTCTTAGTAATAGGGTCCCGTTTTTATCCTATGGGTACGTAACCCTAAAAAGGAGGAGATTCCCAAGTCAACCCGTATAATTTTTTTTTATGTACAATCATGCATAACTTTTTACAGAGTAGTACGATTTCGATAATACTTTGTTATGGATAGAGTATACTTCGAAGTTTGTACCATATAAATTTTATCAAAATTAGTTGACTATTTTTTTTTTCATTATATTCATATAAGCTCATACACGTCCCCACCGAGGGGCTCGAGACCCTACCCTGAATTAGGGCGATCGGGTCTTAGTCGATCACGCGGGTTCGTCGACTTCACACACAACCTTCGAGTTTCTTCGCAGGTGTGTGCTGGTTTCCTCACGATGTTTTCCTTCACCGTTGAAGCAATCGGTGAGTATATGTACGTAAGTTTCGAAAAACTCATTACTATATTGGTCGTCCGGAGGACCGAGTCGTTACCCATTGAGCCACCGACGCTTTTTTTTAATTACCAAAAAAGATCAAAATGTAGCAATATTGCAGTTATTGCTATAGAAGTTGCTTGTTTTTAACGTCTTCAACGTGGTATATTCATCATATATCATACTAGCTTGTTCGCGCGGCTTCACCCGCGTGGACGTTTCTATGATTTTTCGAGGGTGCGCAGTGCGCGCCGCAAGTGGCTCTCTAGCGTGGAAGAAAGAAGCCTATTTGTTAATCCAGATCCTAATCTGTCTACCTATCAGATTTCAGCCAAATCCGTTCAGTATAGTTTATGCGTGATATAGTTACAAACATACATTCTTAAAAACATTCGCGTTTATAATATTAGTAGGATCATATGAGCCAAAAGACGTCCACTGCTGGACAAAGGTCTCCCCCAAGGATTTCCACGAGGAACGCTCCTATACGCTGCCCGCATCCAGCGGCTTCCCGCGACCTGTTCATTAACCGTAATTATTATTCCGTCATATATAAAAAGCGTCGGTGGTTCAACCGGTAACGACTCGGTCCATCTAACCAGAGGTACCGGGTTCAAATCTGGACGGCCAATGTACCAATGAGTTTTTCAAAAACTTACGTACATATAATTACCGATTGCTTTAACGGTGAAGGAAAACATCGTGAGGAAAACCTGCACACGCCTGCGAAGAAACTCGAAGGTTTGTGTGTGAAGTCGACCAACCCGCACTGGGCCCACGTGGTCGACTAAGGCCTAATCGCCCTGATTCAGGGTAGGCTCGAGCCCCTCGGTGGGGACGTATATGAGCTGATATAATAATAATAATTACTCCGTAGTTAATTATCTCGACATAACTCACGGTACTAAAAGGCCCCCGTGCCTTCGTTTTGGATATAGGTAGATAGAAGTCTTCAATTTCAGTAACCAATAGTACCTACTTACTATACCTACATTTACCTCCCCTCCGCCCCCCCAATTACAAGTTTGTGTATCTGATATAGTTTGCGAAATATCTCAAGTAAATTTTGCCTTATTTTGTCACGACTCACTCACGGATTTTAAAAAATCTTAGTTTAGTAACAACCACTGCCTTACACTCGCGCCTGTCATACAATTTTTCTCGGTATGCGTTTATTACCGGACCGGACAACTGTTCACCGATATTTTTTTCGACGCATCCGCACCATCGTGCTATATCTAGAGAGAACCAATATAATCAAAGTCGCTTACCAATTAGGCATAATAAGCTTTTCAACCACATCAAAAGTTGAACACTTTAGAACAATAATTAAATCACTAATCACTTCTTTCACAACCGAACGATTTCGGGTACTTTCGTACGTTTCAGTATGAAAACGCGTAGTTAGCGCATGGGCGGGCAGTCGACTTGTGAATGAAGCTAGCGGTGGGCGGGCGGCATTGGCCATGCCACAGTGTAAATAACCGCGACGATCTATGTTTGAGTTGTGTGACACATTCACGTGGCGCGTGCGTGGTGCATGTGTCGCAGGCGTATCGTATGTTTAGTCTTAGTACATTACCGCTAGCTGTTTTACAATACGGAGCTGCATTGCAATACAACGGGTCGACGATAAGGCAGATTGCATTGCCGCTGGCATTGTGTCGCAGGCATACTATATGATTCGTCATTTTACATAGGGTCAGGCAAATTATATAATGGCAAGGGCGGGTAGCCTCGCGAACTCTTTGACAGTTAGATCAATCAAACCTGACCGAACCTAACGTTATTACAATTTGCCGTACGGCATTTTGGCAATTTGCCTGGCTCGGCATTTTGCAATCTGATCACAATTTGTCTGACCGTTTACATAAGGACGAATTATACAATTTGCCTGACCGTATGTAAAATGACTAATCATACAATTTGCCTGCCACATATTATGTCGCGATGACGTTGCAGCGTATCGTCGACACGCTGTATAGGAATGTGCCTCCGTATTGTAAAACAGCTAGCGGTATTGTAATATGACTAAATATACAATCCGCCTACGACACATGCACAACTATATAGTACATAAGTCCACCGCCTCCGTGGCGTAATGGTTAGTTCATTCGCTTCACATCAGGTGGTCGCGGGTTCGATTCCCGGTGGGGTCAACTTGTAAGACTCGGTTTGGTTGGTGGTAGGGCATTTTCTAAGCCCGCCTGGCTAGCTACCACTATCTTATCTAATCTTGCCGCTAAACATCAGTGTTAACAACATTGATGTGTTCCGGCTTGATGATAAGATAGCCAGACCTCCATTGCCTTGGGGAATCTTGGTAAGCCGGCATCATCATCACTTATCATCAGGTGAGATGATGCCAAGGGCTACCAATTGTGCATAAAAAAATAAAAAAAATAACCACCTCTGTGGTGTTATGGGTTACATTCGTTTAACACCAGGAGGTCGCGAGTTGGATTCTCGGCGGGGCCTTATTGTGTAAGAATCGGTTTGTTTCGTGGTATGTCACTTTCTATGCCTACTTGGGTACCTAACACCACCTTATCTAAGTCTTGCCGCCAAACCTCAATGTTAAAAGCATTTATGTGTTCTGCCATGAAGTTGAGAGTGTATTCACAAAATAGTTTCCCATACAAACTTAAAATAAGGTGTTACTTCTTGAAAATGGATGGGCCGATTTTCATAAAACTTTATACATTTAAGCAAAGAAATTCTAGTTTACATTTTCAAAAAAATAGTGTTGTTACTAAATAATAGTGATTTAAAGTTCTTTTTTATGAATAGTAACCATAAAATTCGCTAATAATTAAATAAAAGTATTTCGAAAATGTTATCTATCCGCATACTAGGATTTCATAACTTGCTCATGTGTATTATGTTTCATAAGATTCGGCCTATTCATTTTCAAGTCGTTGCAATTTTAAGTTTGTATGGGAAACCATTTTGTACGGTCTTAAGATAGCTGTTCTTAGTCGTATTGGGGAATCTTGGTTAGCCTGCTTTTATCTTCGGCATAATCGGTACTTACAATAGTTAGGTAATATGATACCAAGGGCTTATTAACTGGCCTTGTTAAAAAATGGTCTTATTTAAAAAAAATACTATTTTGAGAAACCGATTTAAATATTTTTAATTTTTAATTTTTATAAGTGTTTGGATATTTTGAGAGCACTGTGCCTATATACTTACACCTCAATAAATCGGTATTTTTACAAACTTTTATTTTTACTTGCAGCGTATGTATGTTTGTTCGGGTGGAATCTTGCAAGTTAAATTTGACCCACTTCCTATGCATATGCATATGTATATCGCATTGCAATGCAATATTAAAAGCTTGTATTTAAAAGTTTTTAGGTTTTTCGATAATTATTTAGGCATTACTTACATATTTTTAATTTTAAAGCCCTAGAGTTATTGTAGCAATTGCTTAATTACTATTGTCATACTTAGGAATACCCAGCATAGTATTTCGTTATTTTCAGGATTATTAAAATTATAGTGGGGTCGTCAATCATAATTAACTAAATTAATAATATATAAATGAATAATTACTAATTATTTTAATAATATTAATATTTTTAATTTTAAAGCCCTAGAGTTAGTGTAGCAATTGCTTAATTACTATTGTCATACTTAGGAATACCCTGCATCGTATTTCGTTATTTTCAGGGTTATCAAAGTTATAGTAGGGTCATCGATCATAATTAACTAAATTAATTATATATAAATAAATAATTATTAATTTATTTAAAAATTTACATTGATTTTTAAAACTGTTTGGATACATTGATAGGAAAATAAAGACGTATGGATAAACAAAATTAATACGAATAAAAAACACATTACCCCTCATTTTTAGAAAAATCGGGTAAATCCTATGTCACGTATCCTATGTACTAGATCAAGACGAACCTAACAATACCTCGCACTCTAAAATCCATCAAGCCATTTAGAAGATATCGTAGAATAAAGATAATGACATTAATGACGTTAGACCTAAAAACAATACAATCATTTTGGCAGTCGTGTAAAAAACAAACATGAAATACTTCCCGGACACCATAAACAGCGGACGAGAAATGACATTTCTAAAAACAAATGACGAAACAAATTAAAATCACGGCGAAATTCTATACGTTCGAGAAACAAACTATAACCAATCTGTATCAACCTAGGAGACGAAGGGGTGAGGTTGCAATCTAGAGAGCGGCAGGGAGTGTCCATACTGTATGTTACTACTAATATGTATACTTACTTTGCATGTATACAGACGGTAATCAAATTGAATTTAAAATATAAACTAAATATACTATTAACCTAAATTTAATATTTAAAATATAAACTAACTAAATATGTAAATATGTAAGTTATAAAATATATGTCCTTATAGTGGCAACCCATGTTAACTTTTAAGGCGGTATTATTACAGAATTTCGTTATTTTTGACGTCAATTACTCCTAAACGATAGAAAACCTAAGATTGAAAAAAAAACCTTATTGTTGTTATTAGAAACAAGCTGAGCAGTTTTGACTCGATAGAAAAAAATCCCAACACATCGTTACTTTTAACTCTAGTTATGACTAATAT